>JALIZH010020104.1:260000-315000 GCA_030522465.1 Rhipicephalus appendiculatus
ATAATTCGTTATTTTTTATTTTATATCTAAGTACGCGTATACCAGGGCAATAAGGGTAAGCCGGTGGAGAGCATGTTGGCGTCCACCAATGACAGAGGCACGCCATGTTAAAATAGACCAGTCGACACTCGCTAAATTCTGAAATCGAAGTGGTGGTCTGAAAACTCTTGCCGGGGAATTGCCACAGAACAATGTTGACTACGTATTATATGTCATAAAGCACCTTTTAAACTATGCGGCGCTTTTTCGCATCGATGAGACGAAGTTGTCACGGAGTATGTAGCTCGTAATGAGGATATCGTGGATTTCAAGAACTGACAACACGAGAATCCAGTATGCTACAGGAGTCGATACGATACGCAAATATTCACAAAGTGGCGTAAAACGCTTGCTTTCGTGCTCTGGACACATCGTATGCGTGGCATGCGCGAAAACCTAATGGTAGACACACCGATTCCGAAACTTTGCATAAACTTCGCACACGAACGCTACTTAGTGTACTTCAAGCAGACGTGCTATCGGCAAAGCATGAACTATTCGCGTAGTCTCTACAACGTGTGACACGGGTTTGACAGAAAAATACTATTACCCAGAATTCCTCGCTCGTACATGAAAACGACGAGTCATACTAGGAGTTGTACGCTCTGTTGCCTTTCATTGTTAACTTTTTTTTTTTCAGCTGTAAGAACCTGTTTCGTACCTATCGAAAATATCATCTCACTTCGTGAAAGGCCACTTGCATTCAGAAGTAGAATGCCGGGTAAACGGAATTGCGAAATGCTCCTCCCTCTCTCTAAAAAAAAAAAAAGAAAAAAAAAACGAAAGAAACTAAGAACATAAGGAAGAAAGCAAATCTGCATATGGTGTTCCCTATTAAGCACTTGCTGCTATCGGTTATCTTCTTTTCTGTTATCTTATTTCGGTGTGTACTTCGTTCTCAAAATCAAGAATCGAAAAATGGCACGCACGCCCGGAATTTTCTCGCGAATTCTCGCGCCGTTTTTTTCGAGACTCCCCGCTGTATCGCCAGTTCTGAGTGTAGAATGTGACGATGCGAGTGCGAGCTCGCAATAAAAACAACAACACAGCGCCGATCATCAAACAACGTCCACACATAACTTCCCGGAATCCACACAAAAGTTTCTGAACGCTATTTGCATTCTTCAAAGCGTTACGGTTGTAACGGAACTTGGTGGCGCGCAGGTGAGGGATGCAGCGTTTACGTCAATTGGCATTCAGAACACCTTGATGCCGCCGACACCGCCGGCTGATGCAGTTTGATGCGGAATGGAAGCACACACATTTCTGTCAGGCATTTTCCTGTGTTTGCTTTAAATGCGAGCGTACGAAGAGGTATGAATGCCGAACAATATGATATAAGCCACGTCGTGAGCGTATGACGAGAAGGAATGCCGTGCGAACGATGGAACGTGTACTGCACGTAGCACGACGCATGCGTGTGGGCAGGCCCTTAGCCAGGGGGGGGGGGGGGGGGCTAGGGGGCCGGGCTCCCCCGAAATTCGGATGGAAGGGGGGCGTTTTACCGATGAAAAATAGTAAAAATGGGTGTTTTTCAAGGCTTTCTACAAGTGCCCCCCCCCCCCCCCCGAAAAAAATTCCTGGCTACGGGCCTGCGTGTGGATATATATATATATATGTATGCAGGGTGTTTTTTAAGCAATACAGATTTTTCCTTAAAAAGCTATAGTAGTTAGGCACTTGTCGCCTTCGCAGCCAATTTCTAGGCCGAGGCGGAAAGATAGTGCCACTAATTAGATCACTCAGGAATGGTTAATTAACAAAATAATTCAATTAACTTTTTATTATCAATTTTAGGGTGGTTGTTTATATGGCGAAGTTGTTCTACGTCCCAATTTATGGCGAGCCTACTTTTTAAAAATCAGAAATATTGCGCGTAGTTTGAGAGATCCATATATATATATATATATATATATATATATATATATATATATATATATATATATATATATATATATATCAGGTCCGTAGCCAGAAATATTTTTCGGGTGGGGGGGGGCCCACCAGTTGAAAACTTTGAAAAACACCTATTTTTATTATTTATTCTCGGTAAAACATCCCCCCTTCTTCCGAATTTCCTTGCCCCCCCCCCCTGGCTACGGGCCTGATATATAGCCTTTACTTGCCGACCTCACTGTATACGATAGCTGCGTCCCGGAGTCGAACCCGTAGCCTTGGGAATCCACCAACATAAACGCGGTCTCAGCCAACTGAGGTGTCCCGCGCATAGGTCCGTTGAGTTTGCTTAATGTTGCACCGTCCGGAGCACTTAAAGACGTACTACAACTCCAAAACGCAACGCCGCCCGACGTTCTAAGCACCGCGCGCTTACACGAGTCATTAGACAGGACGAGATGAACATCTCCGAGACTCTCCGCCGCAATGGATCAACCACTTCGTCCCGTTTTTTCATTTCTTTTAGGCGCACTGTTTGTTTTTCTTATAGCATCTCCGTGTGCTCTATATATCTCTGGAAACCGCGCGCGCGGTGCCGGGGCATTAAAGAAAACCGAGAGACTGCTGCGATAGCTCTGGCGTTCCTGCGTTGCGTAGGATCGTAGGGGAGACGGCTTCTATTCCTGGTGAACCTTGGGCGGCGTTGCGAGGGAAACCTCAGCTAGCTTGGGCGCGGCGGTGAAGTTTGCTTCCGGAAGAGGGGAGGAGGGTGGAGGAACCACACCCCCCCTTGTTCGTGGAAAGAAACGGTAGAAGTGTTGGGCGCGTACTGCATATGGGATTTCGGATTCGCAGCCGGAGAGGAGCGAATGCGGAAAAGGGCGGCTTCGGGGAATGATGCACCCCCCGCGCTGCTAAATCGCGCAGCAACTTCTCCGGTATCCATGACGTGTTTTACTGACAACACGACGTCTAGAACGCAGAGCAGTTTTGGAGACGAGACCTTCGTCGCTTCCTTGACCAACTTTCTGTAACCGGTGCAACAATGAGGACAAAGAAAAAAAATGCCCGCACCTCCCTGAAGGGAATCGTGAGGAAATGCGAATGCATTTCGCGCGCGCTTCACTCCATTTATATATGGTGGTTGTGGTTCGAAGAAGGAAAAAGGCGCCTAATTTCTGCAGCCCGGTCGGGAGCACGGCGCAGCGCCTGTTTTTTTTTTTGCTTTTGTTCTGTTTTTTCTTCTTTTTTTTATTTACTTTTTTCTTCTTTTTTGTTCTTTTTTTCCTTTTTTTTTAAAATTTTTTTTTCATATATAGCTCCGCCGAGCTCCCGCGATGCGAGCGCCCTCACGCACTTGAAATGCATTCGCATTTAAAACTGGAGATGCGTAAAGCACGCAGCGATGGAGCGGTGTTTCCTACTGGAACATGCCAATCGCTGCTAATGGGCTATGAGAGACAGAAGACTCCGACTGGACACAGAGACCCGCAGTCGGCTTTTAGTTAACGCGCACGCTGCGAATTTTTATTGTTCAACAACGCACAGGAGAAATCTCCCACCGGCACCACCTTGGAGGTCAAGATCCATTGCCATATATACGGGATAGACAGTGAACGGTTGTGCAGCGCGAGCAGTCGGTTTTTTCAACCAAGAAACTCGCTAGCAGACCGTGCCTGCGTCGGCGTCGCGAGGCGAGAGAGGGGGGGTAGCGTAGGAGAGGAGAGAGAGGGGGGGGGACGCGCATGCGCAGTGGGGGGTGTGGACGCTGTGGGCAGGGATGCCTAGAGGAGGGAGGGGGGGAGCGTATTAGAGGAGAGAGAGGGGGGACGCGCATGCGCAGTGGGAGTGCGGGGAGGGATGCCTAGAGGAGAGAGAGGGGGGAGCGTAGGAGGGGAGAGAGGAGGGGAGGCGCATGCGCAGTGAGGGTGCGGTTGCCGCGGGGAGGGATGCCTAGAGGAGAGAGGGGGGAGAGAGGAGCTTTTTTATTTATATTTTTTGAAAGGGCTTGCGCATGCGCAGTATGGGTGGTCACGCCGCCCACCACCACCACCGGATAAGATGCTTCACATCTAACACCTGCCGGCGCTTACCTCCTCAACCTGTCCTCCTCCTCCGCGGACAACGCTGGACAACGCCGGACAACGCCGGCCAACGCCGACAACGCCGGATGCCTGACATAGCCCGACTATGAAATGCATTCGCATTTAAAACATACGGATATTCACGAAGTGAATGCTGAGGACGAAGAGAAACAGTGTGCATCACATCATAAATCGTGGCCTACTATTTTGCTCTGGTTAACAGCCTTTTATTCTGTTCTTGTTAACCTTTTGTTTTGTCATATGCTTTGATTGATGGGTGGTTAAGTGTCGGTGTTTTTACGGTGTTGTGGCCTTTTATTTTGTTTCTTCTAGTTAAGAGCCTTTTGATAACCTTTTTGTTGTTCACAGATGTTTCGGTTTGTTCACATGCACCTGCGTTACATCCGCTGTAGACGCCGGACGGCGGTTCACGGACATTGTGGGGTCTTGAGGTGCTTCGCCCCTGAAAACTTGGAGGACGCTTGAGCTTCGCCTTCAAGAGCAGAACGCAATGGCGTTGTCGGGCCCCGTGCGCATCGCCTTCTCAATTGCTAGCCTCCCTTCGGTTCTCGGCGCATGCCGCAACCATGCCGCAGGGAAACAAGTGTTCTAGCGCATAAGATTGGCCGTTCCAAACTATCCTAGAATATACTGCAAGGACAGTTGCGCAGTAGCCACTACGCCGTCATTCTTCCTTTTGCAAATCAGCGAAGGGCCCACTGCGCGTCCGTAAGGCAACACGCGGACCTAGTTGAAGGCCTTCAAGAACACCTATTTTTACTGTTTGTCCTCGGTAAAATACCCCCCCTCCATATGAATTTCGGGGGGGGGGGGGGAGGGGGGGGTCCCTACTGCAGCCCCCCTGGCTAAGGGTCTTCCTTAGAGATTTACACTACGACGAAACATGACGATCGAGACAAGGACAGCAAACCTATGAAAGTGGTGCGGGTGCCGACACTGCCGCAACTTTTTCCATTGCGCCGATACTCTTATAACTACAACACCCGGCAACTACAGGAACGTGCGCCAAATAATACGGCGCCATTTACGGTCCGAGACAACGAACGTGACAAAACTGTGTCCCGGTTATCGGTGCCAAGTACGTGCTCACGATATGACGCGGGCGGATAAAAATTCATTCCGCAGCTTGTAGCGTCTCCTTACATTTTGTTTCGGACGACTTCACGTCGCTGAGACCAAACCCTAGTATGCAGAATTAGGGCTCCAAGAGTACAGAACGCCACAATTCGGCTAATGGATCCGCCTGGCGACGCACTGTTAATATTTGTTTCTCTACAGTTGGGCCTCCGTAGCGATTGAAGCGCACGCGGTTCCCAGAGCACCAATCGATGCATAGGCCGAGCGTGGGTGCATGTGTATGTGTGTGTATGTGTGCGCATGCGTGCTTGTGTGTATGTGAGAGAGAGAGAGAAAGATGGGAGAGAGGGACATACAAGCGTCATGTTGCGTTAACGTGACACAGCGCACGCCCGTATGGTGCAACGCGTACTTTCTGGAACGTGCTAAAGGCTCAAATGAGATGCTTCCGAAACGTGATGGACAAGACGTGGGCGCGAGCACATTCGTGGCTGAAATCGGGCTGCTCCTAGAGCAATCGATCCCTTCGAGAAAATCGGTAAACGATACCTAGAAATATCCATTACTTCCGATCATCGCTACGATGCTGTCTTCCGGGACTTCTCAAACAAAAGAAGCCATTCGCTGAGCCTATACGCGAATTATGTGCAGTCGGCGCCCAAAGTTTGGGGACCACGAGAAGCTAGAAAAAAGCCGAATATTCCAGCTGCTTGGGAAGGCATCCTTGAATTTAGATTTTCGGCCGGTTTTAAATCGCGCTTGCAACACGTACTGCGCTGTTCGATCAGGTACAGTCGCTAATGGCTGGGAAATTCAATGTTTTCTCTGACGAAGTGGTCTATAAACCTTTGACGCCGCCTGTACGTATGCAACGTGAAACAATAGAAAGAAAGCCTCCCTGGCATTTCCCATACGGATACAACGTAACTATTCATATATATTAATTGAAGCAAGACTGAGAGTTGGGCTAGGTGGTGATACATTGTGGGAAAAAACAGCGCGCAGACGGACGGGACGAAGTGTTTTGTGTTACCTTTTCTTCGTCCCCTCCATCTGCGCGCTGTTTTTCCCACAATATTAATTCACATTATTATTACTTTTTGTAAGTGTTTCAACGCACTTAAGTATTCTTGCATGTATGAATATACTTTTATGTATTGTCATACACTGTTGTCCTAGCTTTAACATTCACCTTACGTCTTATTTTCGATAATTGATATTTAAGTGCATTTTGCTTCGTTATCACTCAGCTCATTTACACTCAGCTTATTACGCTCATTTACCCTAAACTTTATATTTTCTGTCCGATATAATTATGTTCCTAACTTCCCTTCCTTGATATTGTGTATAATTTATTGTACATATTGATGTACCTAAGGCCCTTCTGTACAGCAAAATGTATGCATATAGTACAACATTCTATTGCTTTTTGTGTTATGTTGACATCCATGTCTACCCCACCCCCTACCCTAAATCAATCAGCTCTCTTTGAAAGTGCTAGATATAACCAGGAAACCGGAAGGGATATAGCCAACCTTTAACCAGGACCTGATTAAGAGTGTACACAATACATTGTAGCGATGTAGGTAAAGTGTTAATAATAACAAACTATAAATATCGAAATACCAGTGCTCGCGAACGTTCCATCCGCTGAGTGAAACCAACTACACCACTAAATAAACACTTCTCTAAGGACGAACAGCGCTCCTTTTTAGTGGAGCTTTTATCTTACACTGGCTTTGCGACAGCCACGGAAAAGAAACACAGATAAAATCAAAACTAAGGGATATTGAACCGCATAACTTATATCGGAACACCGTATGCAGCCTGCGAAGCCAAGGTTATGACGTCAGCAGCGCGCGCTATATCGTTTGCCAACAAGCGCGCACAGGCTCCTCGCACGCTTATATACATTGCACGATTAATGGAACCCGTTCGCCGCGTTTTCGCTTATCCCTCTTTCGTTGCATTTTATCTTTTATTTGAATCGCGCCGGCTTCTACACGCAGCTGTCTCGAAGGCCGACAGCCCATAGAGCCGTCGATGTGTCCTTCGAGATCCGTGATCAGTGCGCACGGTGTACAGCAAGCGCACGCGGTGCGTGGGCTGGATAATGCGAACGTTGTTTTTTACGCGACCGTGCATACTGATTGTAGTGTTGCATATGCGAAGGCAGTGCGTATGGAATAAGCTGGAACACAGCCATCGATCGGGCTAATGGAGAGACCTTGTTTGTGATAGAGGCGTGGTTACGCAATGACAAGAGAGGTTAGGAAGTGGCACGGCGTGGCACAGTTACGGCTAATGGTTAAGGGTTGTTAACTTAGGCGGAGGGGGGGGGGGGGGTGAGAGGGGGGTTGCAATGGGAGAAGGTATCGTGCAGATAGGTAAACATGTTGTCATGGGGTCGTGACGTTGACGAAGGCAGCAGCCGGCGTGTCCAAGATGAAACTCTTCATTTGGCCGAACTTGTGGCCGGGAAACGGAAACTCAAGCTACAGCAAGCAATCCACGCTGTACACTGATATCGGCGAACAGAGCATCGGCCGTCCATAATCTGATCCGCGGCAAGGTGCGTCGGCATTTATACATGCGGCATCGAACATTCGAGCGTTATCGCTGGTGGCCTGCGTTTGTTCGAGAATCAAACTCAGCTGTTCGCGTTTGCGCGCTCGAGCCTATAACAGATGATCCTAGAATAATCTGAAATGCTGCCCAGACATTCTAGCGCGATGTGCTCAAGGTAATATCTACCCGTGCAATGGGCCGGTAACATAAAACATGAAAGAGGAGAGTGTTTTGCAATATTGTCACGTACTCATGACGTTGACCAAGGCAGTAGTCGGTGTGATCAAGACTAAACTTTTTATTTGGGCAAGTTTGCGCCCAGAAACTGAAAGGTTCAAAGTACAAAGCAATTCAAGCTGTACACTGACAGCGGCGAACATAGCGTTGGCCGTCGATAATCTCATCATCGGCGGAAGGCGTCGTCTTTTATAACAGTAGCCATCGAACCTTCCTGAGTTATCGTTGGTGCTCGCGTAAGCTCTGGCGTAAGCTTGACTATTCGCATCCTGCGAGTAATCATAACATAATGATATCAAATAACCGCGAAGCTTCCCGAACATTTCGGCGCGGTTCTACGCCGAGCGCTGCTAACAGTCATTGTGGGTGAAACTCGAATACGTCTAAATAAAGCAAGTAACGCACGTGGCAATATCGACGGTAGGTAAGGCTATAAGCAACAGTTAGCTTAAGCGTGGTAAAGTCTGGCAGAAAACCAATGCGTTTTGGGTACATACGAAGGTTTAATTTTATGGAATACCGCTTTGTGTAAAAGAGTAGCAGGCGATTGTTAGTCTGCCGGTAAATGGTTAACTCAGACCGGGTTAACTGCATATACACTGAGGAGATTGAGCATATACTGAGGAGCAAACGCCAGAATTGAAAGAGGTTCAAGCTTTATGAAAATCATCCATACTATGGACGAGCTATTGTAGTTTCTCACTTTTGAAAAATACATTCTAAAACACTTCTCAATTTCCCGAGTAGGTTCGAAGCGGAAGGGGTGGAACACGATTTGCGTGAACACCACTGCAGGAACACTTCAACGCTGATTGGACGATGAGTGTCCGTGCACTACATGCATGACCAAGCAATGGTGATGGCGGCCAGCAGCCAGGCGTGTGGCCTCTGCATATGGTCTATTTCCAAAAATGAGCCGTGTATGCCCCGAGAGGCTGTAACAATATTCTCGGCTATAATGGCGGGTGATACAGACGCACACATGCCCGCAAATGGTCTGCTGGTCTGGATCGCAGCTCATATCAAAGCGCTTACTCCATATTAGAATACATGTTAGATGGACGCAAAAACAGGCAGCATGATGCTAGGATATATGCATGCACGATTACAATGCCGCCTAACTGAAAACTCCTCGCGCCTGCTTCAAAGCGTATAATATTAAAAAAAAAACGTCAGAACAAATTAAAGCAAGGATCATTTCACGCTATTGCAACGTTGCAAACAATCGTTCATGCATGCTACACTTCCGAGTACTGAGCGGCTGGACAAGAACATTCCCTGCGCATGGCTTCGGGTAGTTTTGGCCGTGCAATTTGGTTTAACGAATTTTCTTTATTGCGAAAACGCTGTGTAACGATCTCCAACATTACGGTGGTGCGCGGCTAAATCATTCGGTGAGCTTCGCGTAAACTAAAACGCATCTTTTACGTACCTTCAACAACCATGAAGCTGGCTACACCAAGAACACTAAGGTGAAGTCGCAACCAGCATTTTCTTTCTGGGCATTTCCTCGTTTACCAAGCGTCGTCTCGCTGTGAAAGTGGTGAATTCTGGCATTGTGAAAGGAAAATTTACTAATACGATAAAGAACGATTTTTTTTCTTCATCTTTCGAACGTCCTCTTAACACTGTTACTCTAAGTACTTTGAGTACAGCATCTTCTCAGTTACTCAAAGTACAACATCTCAATCTCGTTTCGCGTACACTTAAGTACCTAAGGCCGCAACATAGTTGCCAGAGTGTTTTACTTAATGGAACTTGTCTGGAGCGAAATGAGGAGCATGTTCTGGGATTCCAGAACATCTCTCAAGGTGCAGAGGAACATATGGGCACCGCTTTCCGGCGTAATCTCACCTCTCGTACCACAACACCTTCAACCAAAGCACGCCAGGCATCGCATGCAGACGCGCAGTGCTGACCTTTGAGCCAACTACGCATACGTACTCCCGCGTTTGCGCGGCGTACTGCTACCCCACACGAACCTTAGCGCGCGTGAAGGCGTGAGCAGGGACTGAGCTTGAACACGTAGTGTGGTGTGTGTATGTATGTATATACACCCATACGCACACAGCTCGGAGTGCATGAGCCAGAGACGAGGGAGCTCACCAGATTGCTGCTAATTGAGTTAGTGTGGCGCGGGAGATGCTGCGGGTTGCGAAGGAGGTTACTTGGTGGATTTCTTTTCTCTCTCTCCCTTTCCCTCTCTCTCTTGCTCTCTCTGCAGGAAGTTTGGAAATGGCGCGAGAATAGGGGTGAGACGGCGAGATTCGGGAATGTGCGTTACTCCTAGGTTATGTAGGGGAGCACGAGAAAATAAGAATGCTGGCGGAGTGGTGCTGGCCTTCCTTGCTTACGAAAGAAAGAAAGAAAGAAAGAAAGAAAGAAAGAAAGAAAGAAAGAAAGAAAGAAAGAAAGAAAGAAAGAAAGAAAGAAAGAAAGAAAGAAAGAAAGAAAGAAAGAAAGAAAGAAAGAAAGAAAGAAAGAAAGAAAGAAAGCGTGGTTTCTGAGGTATCTCTCCACACAGGTTCGAATCCTGTCGACTGCGCCAAATTTCAGGGCAATATCACGGGTGATGATTATGCCATCACGACGGCAACCAACAATTCATTTTCCTTCCGCTAAACATTCGTTTCTTGACCTTCAGGAGATCCCTTCTTACTTCATCTACTTTTGAAACTTGCTTGAAAGAAAAGAACGAAACAAAAAAGCAAGAAAGAAGAAAATAGCGAAAGGAAGGTAAGAAGGAACATTATGTAGGCTATGTTAGTTAGTTAGTAGTTAGTTAGTTAGTTAGTTAGTTAGTTAGTTAGTTAGTTAGTTAGTTAGTTAGTCAGTCAGTTAGTTAGTTAGTTATGTTAAGCTTCATGGTGTAAAAGCGCCGTAGGCGCGCGATATAGCTGATCACTGGTGTCACTAAAAGCGAGACAGAAAATAACGAAGCACACAAACGCAACGCAGATTTCCAGCAAATTACTTCAGTTTAGAAGCTGCACAAATGTACGCCATATTACAGCAAAGTAAAACAGTAAGACACAGAGAGAAAGAAAGAACAGTGCCACAGATTGTACGTGAGAAAGGCGGTCGCATCTACTCCGAGATGCCTCAGTTGTCTGAGCGTTAGCCGCGAGACGCAAGTGAAGTGAACCGTACAGTCGGAATCACAATTGTCTAGAGCACCCTGACGGCCGCTGCAGCTGCCGTTTTCTGCAGAAATATGCAAAGACTGACGCCGTAATGATACCAAACATGATCCTACCGCATGCTAGGCCCTTGTGCTATAATTCAAGCATGAACGGAATGCATGTAGCTAACGCGAGGTAGAAGCTACGGCCAACAAGAGCGTCGACAGCCACGCGCTCCGCTGCTCTAGACGAGTGTGATTCTATCCGTACTACAACGACTATTGTGTCGTTATATGATTCACTCGCGATGTTATCAGGCGAGGGATGTGCTCTAAGTGGGGCGCAGGTGGCGATGACGAGAGGCGACTTAACAAAAGCGAAGTCTGCGCGCCTCCGCTGCGGAGAGAGGTGACGTCATTTTTTTATGCGGAGCGTGTCTCCGTCATGACACGCACTGTAGGCTGGATGACGTACGCCGAATAAACCGCGAAGAAAAGGGTGGATTAAGGCGTGTCATCAAAGATGCATTAAGCGCACATAAAAAAAATCGAAACAATGAAGAATTGAAAACGCATTGCTTGAACAATGGTATTAGCCTCTGTGGTACAATAGTGCTAGCGTAAGTGGCATTAGTCTCAGCGCTGTGTGTCCCGTGCATAGGTCGGCAAAACTTGTGGAGCTCACTCAGACTGACTCATGAAATATACTTTGCGCTTAGGGCTCACTCGGACTCAGAACTCACTAAAATTTTAATGAGCCGGATTCACTCGGACTCACACTCACGAAAATTTTCTTCGACCGGATTCACTCGGACTCAAACTCACCAAACTGTTACTCACCCGGACTGACTCAGACTCAGACTCACGGCTCGATCTGAGTCTGAGTGAGTCGACTCATGAGTGAGTTCACCGACCTATGGTCCCGTGTGCCTTTTATTTCTGCCCAACATGCTGTATTGTAGTATTAGCCAATTTCGAGGTCCTGATATCCCTTTACCGTAAAAGAGGTCCCTTTACCGTAAAATAAGCACTCTGTAAGCATGCAGTGCGGCAGTGTCATATTATTGGCAGTGTATTCCTTACGGAATAAAATTGACAGCCCCTTTAGCTAACGCGAACGAGAAAAGAGGCACACGCATATGCTTTCATGCTAGACTTATTAAATTACCCCTTTACCCCGAAGATTTCTGCACCTCGGCCGTTCTTGCATTGCCTCCGTGATCGGCCCGCACTCGACAAAGCGAAGATGGCATGTGATGACGTCGTCATAAGATGTCACGTCGTGACGCGATGATGACGACAAAAGTCACAGTTTCACCACAAGGGCGAAGCAATGAATGCGATAGCAACGAATTGTAATGTTATAGGAAGTGAGGCTGGCAGCTAAATCTTTTGGATCCGATCTCGCGCAACTCTAGAAAACGCTGGTTTAAGAGAATACGGCCGCTCAAGGACACTCTTCAAACCGCATTCTCTTCGCGTTCAGAGCGTAGGGGCTCTTATCAATTTGGACTTCATACGCGACATGACGGCGGCGGCGACGGCGATGGCCAAAACCCGTCGAGACTATCCATATAATTGCTATCGCAATAGAATACTTTGGCGCCATAGTAACGACAGAACTTGTGACGTGACACATGACGTCACGATGACCTCACAGATCACGTATGACACTATACGCGATCACGTGGTACCTCTACCGTTCGCGTCGACAGCACGACTCGCGAACTGCCGTCAGGTCTCGCCGAATCTCGCAAGCTCGCGATCTCTCGACTTGTGCGACATATATATAAGCAGCAATTGAACTAAAGGCCTCAAAACCACTTTCGGAGGAAATGATCGTGGAGCTTTTAGTCCCGTACTCCTCCTATCGAAAGGAAATTGATTGATTGATTGATTGATTGATTGATTGATTGATTGATTGATTGATTGATTGATTGATTGATTGATTGATTGATTGATTGATTGAACCATCACCCGAGCAATCTGGTATGTGCAACGCCTCGAACTCGATATTGTGGTTTTAAAAAGCAGCGCAAAAAGACGGTACACAAGATGAAGGAGGACACAGGATCAGCGCTTGTCCTGTGTCGTCCTCCATCTTGTGTACCGTCTTTTTGCGCTGCTTTTTAAACCATGAAGTTCAACGAACTCGCCCAGTTTTGTACGCTGTCGATATTGTGTTACTTAAAGTAGGCTTAACTTAAAGGGACACTGAAGCGAAACAATTATTCAGTTTAGACTGATAAGTTGTACTCTGAGAACTCTAGTGCCGTTGACTTCACCATCATGGGTTTATTAATGGACAACAAAATTCAGGTCATAGTTTCGTGTTTAAATTTCGCGCCGAAGATTCCGCACGTGGCATCACGGATTTCAAAGCGTATTTTTCGTGTTTTGGTGACACTGGCTCAACAAATTTTCTAAAATTGGAGTTTTAAGTATGGCTCCCTCCAAAGACAAAGAGCCTCGATCTTGCCTAAAAAAATATAAATGCGGTGTCTCTGTCCCACTCACACATCCAGTTTCACGAAAATTCCAAGGTGAAGCCCTCCTCTGCCCAACTCCCCTTCCCCCCCCATATTTTTTGCCTCACGACCCTGGACAACGCTTACCGCAACCTGCAGAGAACTTCCTCCCAGAAATTGTTCTCTTTTTTTTTTTTATTAAACGTTTTCCTCCATTTCTATATCTAACTCCGAGCGTAAGCGCCGCATTAATCGCCAAGGTCAGAAGCAGCCGACACAAGGGGGGCACTCGCCGTGTGTTTCGAAAGCAGCTGGTTACTATATTTTTTTTTTTCTCGAAACAGCGCGGAACGTTGCCATGGGTCACGAAGCGCGTCGGCGGCTGAGCAAATTGTCCATGCGCGGTGCGTCCGCGTCCGGCTGACCTTTCACGGCCACTGTGGCCGGTCGTACGCTGTTTTGACGAATCAGATCGAGGGTAAAGTTTGATCTTTACCATCGAGCCGATCGTACTAGCTAACTAACTAACTAACTAACTAACTAACTAACTAACTAACTAACTAACTAACTAACTAACTAACTAACTAACTAACTAACTAACTAACTAACTAACTAACTAAGCAACTAACTAACTAGTTAACTTACTAGCGAACCAACTAACCCACTAGCTAACTAACCAAATAACTAGCTAACTAGTTAACTAACAAACCAACTAAATATAAGTGTGGAAGCTTGGGCTAGTTGGTTCGGGATCATAATGGCAAGTTTTTGCAGCGCGCGAACATAGGAAAAAGGACAGAGTAGACAGAAAGAGCGCTGAACTTCCAACTAACTTTATTTCGCAATGTCACAAAATATATGCGTAGAAAAGGAAGATAAGAGCAGCCTAATCAATCAGCGCTCTTTCTGTCTACTCTGTCCTTTTTCCTATGTTCGCGCGCTGCAAAAACTTGACAACTAAATATAGCTAACTAACTAACTAACTAACTAACTAACTAACTAACTAACTAACTAACTAACTAACTAACTAACTAACTAACTAACTAACTAACCAACAAACCAACTAGCTAACTAACTAACCAGCTATCCAGCTAACTAACTACCAACTAACGAACAACTGAACGCACAAACGAACGAAGTAACTAACTTACACCCGTGCCAAGTGGGCAAGTTCAGTGTACTCACGGAGAGTAGACTTCGGTTAAAGTGCGCTGATCGTACTAATCTGCCTCTCTCCTATCTCTTCTCTACCAACCTCTCTGCTTTCTAAACAATTCTGGTCTACTGGCTATGGTGCTCGGCTGTTGACCCACAGCACGCGGGATCGAATCCCGGCCGCGGCGGCAGCATTTTCCATGGAGGTGAAAATTCTTGAGGCCCCTGTACTTAGGTTTAGGCGCACGTTGAAGAATCCCAATTGGTCGAAGTTTCCGGGGCCCCCCTACTACAGCGTCTCTCGTAATCATATCGTGGTTCTGGATCGTTAAGCCCCATCAACGATTGTTATTATTATTCTAACAAATTCTCTCTCTCTCTGCTGCATTACACATTTAATGTTGTCCCGTTTGGGTTTCAGGTATAAACGGCAAACTTCGGCACACGCTTTTTTTGTTTGTTTGTTTTGTTGTTGTTGTTACTACCCATTGATCTCTTGTGTACGAAAACTGCCTATTAGAAACACTGCCAACACAGTGTACGACTTAGGGCACTCTGACAAATGCTAGCGTTATTATTTTGCAGAGTTTACAACGCTTGTATCTACCTTTAGTGCAAAGCAATTAGTTTAGCAATTAAACAAGCAACCAATAATTCATTATTCAGATAAAAGGTCACGGATATCATGCCGGTGCAGTTTTCAAGCGGACCGCCTCCAAACAGTGAAGGTATGCAATATCGTGTACAACAACCTCGCTGATTCGCCCACCCAAATATCGGCAACGGAGGCGTCACGACAGGGCTGGGTACTGCAGGCGAGGTGAAAATGTAGCAACTGGCAATCGTTGATGGCTACCGAACACGACCACGGCCAGGCACCACCCAACGACGCGTGGGAAGCTCAGAGAAGCCAAGGTTATTAAAACGTCCGCGTTAATAAGCAATCGAAGCACTTTCTGTGCTAGCTGACTCTATCAGGCAAGAAATGTGGACATCCGGGACTCTTGTCATGACAAAAAATAGCTTTGTAATGCGGGCACGCGTGTGTTTGTGTGTGTGTGTGCGTGTGCGTGTGCGTGTGCGTGTGTGTGTGTGTGCGTGCGTGCGTGCGTGCGTGCGTGTGTGTGTGTGTGTGTGTGTGTGTGTGTGTGTGTGTGTGTGTGTGTGTGTGTGCACGTGTGTGTGTGCGCGTGTGCGTGCGTGAGTGCGTGTTTGCGCGCACACCAAAAACGAGCAATCGCACATACCAAAATAAGAAAAAAGACGCACAAAAAGTCGGGAAAACACGCCCAGATAGACATCAGTAAACATAACAAACGGATACAACCAAACACGTCTACGTTCGAACATGCCCGCACACGCGTGAGGTCGTACCAAAACACGCAAAACACAGAGCGGACAAGGATAGCGGCGCTTAATATCGATCTATATATGTGGTGTTGCCTTGTTTTCTGCCTGCGAGGCAGTCGAGATAAAAACCAGAGAGGGAGGGGGGGGGGGGTGCGCATCGAGGAAAGCGAACACAGATAAGAAACCAGGGCAAATGTCCTTTAATCTCTTTCAATTACACGCCCGAAACGATAACACGATTGCCCGCATGAACCCGGAATAGCAGCCGCTGCAAGCAGGTAACGTATATACGTGCTACAGCGAAGGCGTACGCAGCCGTATGTACAGACGTACAGACGAAGTGCGATCCAGAGAAGAAGCCGTAGCCCGGAGACTTTTCGCCCGCGGCGGTGTTTTAGCGCTGCCGGCGCGTTCAGTTGGCTGCACAAATGTCATTTCAGCGCGGGCGTGCACTCGTTAGAGAAAGATACGCGTCTCTCCCAGTTCTTAAAAAGCTGAGCGTCGGCTCGAGAAGCTATTCGCCAGTGGCGCGTAGTCACGTGGGAGCGGCAGTACACCGGTGTACACGCGTCTATTGTAGCTGTGTCTTTGAACTCGCTCTCAACATAAGTTTATTTATTTATTTATTATACCCTCAAGGCCAAAATGGCATTATAGAGGGGGGTGGGTTGTTACAAAAAAGAAAATAATTGAACAAAATCAGCGAATACAGTAAGATTGTACAAATAAATCTCGTGTAATACAATGTTAGCTAATACATATATACGTCTTGGCTAATACATCACAGAACCCAATTACACGAACTATATATTTGCACTTTTTTTTACATCTCCGTAAGTAAGGGAGACAGTCGGTCCGCCACGGTGGCGCAGCGGTTGTGCTCGGCTGCTGAGCCGAAGGCCGCGGGTTCAATCCCGGCCGCGGCGGTCGTATTTCGATGGAGCCGAAATGTTAGAGGCCCGTGTACAGTACGCTGTCAGTGGACGTTATAGAACACCAGATGGTCGAAATTTCCGAAGCCCTCCACTACGGCGTCCCTCATAATCATATCGTGGTTTTTGTATGTTAAACCCCAGATATTCTTATAACGGAAACAATCAGGAGTGGAATGGAATGACTTTATTCAGCCATTTCCGTGCGTGCGTGAACTAGCACTTAGCGGGCCGTGCCCAGGTCTGGACAGATAGGCCTAGCCTCTCCGCCACGTCGCGGGCCGGTTGTACTGCCCATCGATAACGTCACTGAAGCCGCCATATTGGTGCACTGCATGGTAGCACGCAGGGTTTGTCAAGTTGCGTCAATGTTCTCGTTACATCATTTCAAACTTCTATTTATGACGCACAGAGGCCAGTTAAGAATGTGGTCGCATCATTACCATACTGAAGCAAATTAAAGGCAATGTGATCATGCTGGCGCTTTACGTCATCAAAGCTGCCATGTTGATGAACCAGCACGTTACGAAGCTGCGTCCATGACGTTGCGCTTCCAAATCCTGACTGCGCAGCGCAGCGTCCCACTTGGATGACGTAACGTGTTCGTCACCCCCGTAACAATCCGGGTCCCGAAAAATAATGCTGACAAGCGCTATACATTGGAAATGTACTCGACGAAGTGGATTGGCACTACGTGTCGACACGACGGCAACAGGACTTTTTTTCGACGAGGAGAGGAGCGGGGGCAAATACGATTTGGGGAAGGGGGGGGGTGGTCACTGCGCCGAAATATAACGCGTGAGAAGTGCCCTGAGGAAATCGTAACTTTAGGCCTAGCATTACTTAGGCCTAAAGTTCACATCAGCAGCAGTAAAGCTTGCGGGAACCAATGTTGCGTGCATACTGTGGGTATCGCGTTACACGCAAAACGTGACGCTTGGTGCGGGAGATGAGCGCTCGTCGTTATAAAGTTTGCTAATTTCGATGCTTCATTGACACTTGCTGTAAGATGACAAGCATCCAGCTCTCGGTACCCACGCCTTTGATTATAGCAAAACTTAAAGAAATAGAAAAAAAACCGCCAGGCCTGCGCGGAACTCGCAGCACAGCCACAGCGAAAGCTGGGAGAGCAGCCTTTCTAGAGCCTTTTTTTAAAACATTCTTGAGGCAACTACAACAACCGCACTTGCATGGTACCCACTACGATATTAAACATCATAATTTTTGTGTAGTGGGGAAGCGTCTACTATGCCAGTATTCGTCATTCTTCAGAAAAGCGCGGTACCCGCTACACTCTTGTAACGCATTATGTGCACTTTGTTGATGCTGTCTGACGACGATGAAGAATTTTGCCTAAGGCTTTTGTAATGGGTTGGAGCATTGAACGACCCACTCGTTACGCAATTCGATTTGTGTGATGCCCGGTTCTTACTTTACTGTTCTAAAACGCTTAACAACACACGTTAACGCGATTTCTTATCCGACATGAAGCCTGCGTAGGGTCAGTTTGCACCGCAGTTTCAAGCAGTGGCGTAGCTCAGTCATTCTGCTTCTGGACACCGACGCGTACGGACGCAGGATGGCTGGCTCGTCAAGAGCTGTGAAAGCGGTCGACGCTGGCCGCGGTTTATCGTGCACATCACTGCCCAAGGACTACCGTTTAATTCTGCCACCGTTGCCATCAGGAGAAGGACTCAGGCGCACATTGGTACTGCACTGCGACATCGCAGGGCGTCCGTACGGGATTAATGACTTCCGAAAGCCGCTAAAGGAACTAGGCATCATTCAGCAGGTGAGCGGCATAGGAGCTTATCAGATGTCCCACGTCTGGCTTCTCAACATGAAGACAGATGAGGCCAAGAAGACACTTTTGGACGCTGGCCTAATCTCCGTGAAAGACCGGCCTTGCATCGTCGTCGACCCAGAAAGGCAGGAGGTTCGTCTCAAGCTGCACTGGGTGGCGTTTGACGTCAACGCAGAGACTGTACGGCGTGCCTTCCGGGAGTACGGTGAAGTTAGAGAAGTCATCAGCGACAAGTGGAGGGATGAAGACTTTGAAGGAGTTGAGTCAACTACAAGATTCGTTCGGCTTTTACTAAAGGAAGGCGTTACTACTGATCGTATACCACACCAGATGCGTCTCGGCAGCGGTGCGGCATTGGTGGTCGTGCCAGGACGAGCACCGCTGTGCCTGCGTTGCCGGAACACTGGACACATTCGTCGCGATTGCAGGGTGCCCAGGTGCGCTGGTTGCCGCGCTTTTGGACATGAGCAGGTTGATTGTACTCGTTCCTACGCCAGTGCAGCAAGCCGAGGGACGAATGCTGACCAGAGCGAACTGCTCATGGATGAAGAGGAAGCAGAGAAGGCCGCGGCGTCTGAGTCATCGGTGGAAGCGTCTCAAGCAGCGGTAACCAGTGAAATCAATGGGGTGGAATCTAAGCAAGATACAGATGAAACTAAGGAGGTGGGCACTCTAATGAATCAGCGTTCGACTCAAGTGCAGACCCAAGACAACCTTGAACCAGTTATCAGCCCCGACGCCACTGTAGACATGGAGACAACGGAGTCCGCGCCAGTAAAACGACGCCTGAACGAGGGAGACGTGGCGTCCCAGCAGCGTCCGACCCAGGAAGATCAAGGGCAGTGGCGAGTGGCTGGTCCCAAAAAGCCTCGGGGTGCCGGCCGCCTGCGTTCGTCGTCGCTTTCTCGCGGCGGCGATGGGACGACGCCTTGAGCGTCGGCCTGACATTGAGGTTCTGTTCATAGTGGCATTGGTAAGGTAAGCGTTGTTCGCTCGGCTTTCTCTCATCAAAATGGCGACGATTAGATTTGCGACGCTAAATGTACGTGGGCTTTCCGCCAAACGGCGGCAAAACCAGCTTTACCGCCTGATTATAGAACATGATCTAGACATCGTCGCAGTACAGGAAACTAAAGTAGAGAGTGAAGAGCACGCCGAGCGAATGGTGCGGCCTTTCACAAGACACTTTGATGTGTGCGTTTGTCATGCGGTGGGTATGTCGGCAGGGTGCCTCTTGTTAGTTCGGCAGAGCCTAGGTGCGAAAGTAGAGTCCGTGACCACCTGCGAGGCGGGTCGTTTTATTATATGTGATTTCTCCTTGTTGGGAGAAAACTGGAGAGTGATCTGTGTGTACGCACCCACTGAGATACAAGATCGAAAGAATTTTTTTGAAAAACTTGATGTGTACTTGAAATGTGAACGTAAACTAATTTTCGCGGGAGATTTCAACTGTGTTTGTTCGGGTGAAGATAAAGCGAGTTTGAGGCCATACGGTGATGCTAGCACTGCTGTTCTAATCGATATGCTAGCGAAGGCTCAGCTAGAAGACGTAGGCGAGTGTCTTTGCAGTGGGAAAGGAGTCATGTTTACCCACTTTCAGGGTACTAGCCATGCCCGACTCGACAGAGCATACGTATCTGCTGAACTGATCCCATCGTGCCATGATTACAGAGTCACACCTGTCACGTTTAGTGATCATTGTTTGGTTTCGTTCTCTGCGGGTAAACATAGAAGGAAGAACAAACATTTCGCTTGGGAACTCTGGAAATTTATTGTAAAGTTATTAAAGGATGAAGAGTTCCATCGCATTTTTACAGAGGCTATAGAAGACTTAGCAAGTAGAACAGTTGAATGCTGGGGACATAGGTGGGAACTATTTAAACAGACCATTAAACTCAAAGCACTTGAGAGGGCTAGTGTCCTGAAACACGCAGAAAGAGAACATGAAGCTCGTTTGCGTGAAAACCTGCAAGCGTTAGTAGCGGATGAATGCAACCAGGCAGGCACATTCCTAGAGGAGATAAGAAGCATTAAACAGAAGCTAGAGGTGATTGACCAAGAACGATACCGGGGAGCACTGATTCGAGCTCGAGCAGAAAACCTGTTAGCGGGAGAAATGCCGACAAAACGAGCTCTCGGAGCTGAAAAGAGATATGCTTGTAAAAGTGAAATAAGCGAAATAGAATATAAAGGAGCAACGTACAATAGTAAAGAAGCAATAGCCGGCGTTTTTTTTCGAATATTACAAAGAGTTATTCACACCATGCAATGTGCAGGCTGATCGCTTTAATAGTGATTTCACTTCATTAATGCCAAGACTTGATGATGAAAGAAAGGAATTTTTAGAATTGCCTATAACAGAGGGAGAAGTTAAAAAAGCGATTGATAAGTTAAACAACGGCAAGTCTCCAGGACCGGATGGCTTGAGCGCTGCAGTGTACAAGGAATTTAAAGATGATGTTGCACCTGTTTTGAAGGAGGTATTTAACGAGGCTTTTAAATGTAAACAACTACCACCATCATTTTTGTCAGCCCACACAGTCTTAATACCAAAAACAGAAGATCCAGTGAAATTGCGAAGTGTTACTGCATATAGACCAATTAGCCTAACCAATGTTGACTACAAGATATTGATGAAAGTACTGGCCAGGAGACTCCAGACAGTTATGAAAGAACTAGTCGGGTCCCACCAAACTTGTGGTATAAAGGGAAGAAAAATAATTACTAATATACACGTAGCACGATCAATCCTAGAAAGCTGTGACGCTATGCATCTCAATGTTGCCATGCTACAAATTGACCTTGAAAAGGCATTTGACCGCGTGCCGCACAACCTGCTCCTGTCAATACTGGAGCACGTGAATGTAGGGAGTTTGATTAGCAACGGAGTACGCATGGCTTACACAGGATGCACGACAAGACTGGTAATAAATAAATCTGCGGGTGATCGTATACCCGTGCTGCGCTCAGTTAGACAAGGGTGCCCACTATCACCCCTTCTTTTCGCTATCTTTATCGAACCATTCTGTTTAAGCGTAATTAACAACAGCGCGATACGCGGTTTTCAACTGCATAAAGCTGAGATCAGCCTCCTTGCATACGCAGATGACATTGCAGTTTTCTGTACAAGTTATGAGAGTATAATGCATGCTGTTAATGCCGTGAAAAGTTTTTGCCAGGTGAGCGGTAGTGCCGTCAACTGGGATAAATGTCTTGGTTTCTGGCATGGGGAATGGGATGTCACACCAAGAGTATTTCTGAACATTAAATGGCAGGAAACGCCGGCGAAGTATTTAGGAGTGCCACTGCAGTTCTACCGCGACAGTGAACCGTATTGGAGAAAAGAAACACAGGCGTTACGCAGTGAGACAGAGAAATGGAAAGGTTGGGGGATTTCAATATTTGCTCGGGCCACAACGTGCAACTTGTTCCTAGTGAGCAAGCTGTGGTACGTCATGCAAGTTTTGCACTGCAGTAGAATAAGTATACAAAATATACACAGATTATTTGCAGTTTTCATTTGGAGCTCTGTCTGGGAAAAATCGAGCCGTACAAACCTCTTCAGGAAAGTTCGAGATGGCGGGCTTGGCTTAGTTCATTTGTACATAAGACAACTAGTCAATCGTTTTCTTTTTCTGCGTGATGTAAATGACCCTTTTTTGAGAACTGTTATACAACTAAGGCTGTCTAGAGTACTGTCGGGATTTCTAGTGTCGTCAGAACATGTGCAAGGACCAATTCAGGGGTATCTAAGGGAAGTTGTTTCGTCCTTCCAGTTCTTGTCAGTTCGATTTTCATTAGAATATCTGAGTGACGTCTCCCGTAAGAAATTGTATAAAGACCTCGTCGATATTTTACTGCCTGTGCCATTGTACCGGCAACTATACTGTGCAGGCTCAGGTCAGGATGTTCTTAAACGTGTTAAAAGAATGCTTGTAGCGCCAGGGATTAAAACTTTTTTCTTTAAGCTACACACTGGTACTTTGCCAGTTAAAACATGGTTGGAAGAAAGGGGATTATTCGTCCCATGGGGCACACAATGTTACTTATGCAATAAACCGGAAACAATTGAACACGTGTTTATAGATTGCTGGAGTGGGGTGTTTTTCTGGGACATATTGCAGAGAACCTTGAAAAAAGAGTTACCGTTAAGTCCACATGGCATCCGTTTTCTTTCCGTTAAAAACGAGGCGGGCGTGCCTTATGACCTAGTTATGCTCCTGGGCCTGCATAGTATATGGCAAACCCGAAATGCCTTTGACAATGCGGATGTAGAAGTGCGATCTGTACGAGAATATTTTTGTGAATCTTTGGGCCATTTTCTTGAAGTGCTTAAAGGGCAGGCTGATGTACCGGAGTGGATATCGCGAGTGGAAACATTGTTACGCATGCCAAAGTTTTGAAAAGTAGTCAGCTCAGAGCTGACGGTTCTTCATTCCACTTTGTTGTTGTACAGATATTCTCTTGTATATTGTCGAGCATGTGAAGATTCTATATATTTAAGGCAATAAAGAAAAAAAAAAAAAAAGTGGCGTAGCTCAGTGGTAGAGTGCTGGCCTGCCACGCAGAATACCCGGGTTCGATTCCCATTCGGTCATAAGTGTTTTTTATTTATTTAGTATTTTTCTTATTTCGTGCGATATTGGTTACGGACACCGGCGGCGGCGGCGGCGGACAACTACGGCGCAGAAACGACCCTTGTTGTGATCTCATAACAGCTTTCGCTGTAAAAGGCCAGTTACCCATAAAAGAATGGCCTCAAACACGATTCAAGAATGAAAAAAGAGGAGTTTGTGACGATACTAGGCAAGAAATCACAAACAAAACATTCATGACTATAGCATCGTCCTCCTGTTACACGCCAACATTGTCTGTGAACAGTCACAATCTGTCATTAAGTCCGGTTTCTCGAAAAAAAAACGCAACAGCGCCCTCAGAGCGGCTCGCGTTCAAGACTGGGTAGGAGAGTGCCCCGGTATTTTATTCTATCAATGCGCCCGCGACATCACAGAGGCTGATTCGTTGCACTTACAACAACCGCACGGCCACCCTATACGTAACACACTTCTCGTCATAACACTGAAGGCTTGAATTATAGTTCTTTAAATCTGAATTAAAAGAAAAGTGAATGGGAGAATTCTCGAGGGAACGAGTAAATAATTGAAGAGACGACTTTCCCGCCTTAACACCCCCACACGCACATACACAGACGAGCAGGGCGTAAATCCATCTCGGCCTCCGCCGTGCGAGGCCTGCCTCCCGCTCGTTAACGTCGAACAACCTGATTTTCTCGTTGCAAGCACCTCGCGGCTCTGTTGCGCGCGAGAAGCGCTCGAGAGGGGCATATCATTTATTTGCACACCGCTGCACTCTTCATTACTTAACGCGCACCCAGTGGGTCGCTAGAGGCGAAGCATTCCTTAAAAACGACTTTACCCTGTCTCTCCTCTCCTAACTCTCTCTCCCTCTTCTCTCCTACATCTCTCTTTCTCTCGCCTCCTCTACTCCCTCTCATCTCCTCTCCTAACTCTCTCTCCCTCTTCTCTCCTACATCTTTCTCTCGCCTCCTCTATTCTCTCTCATCTCCTCTACTCTCCCACTGTCTCTTGTGCTCTCCCTATCTCCCTCCCTCTCCCTCTTTCGCCTCCTCTACTCTCTCTCTTGTGCTCTCCCTATCTCCCTCCCTCTCCCTGTTTCACCTCAACTCTCTCTCTTGCTTTCTCACTATCTCCTTCTAGCCTCCTCTCCCCTATCTCCTTCCCTCTCTCTCCAAGAGAACTCATGTCATGGAGTCGTCACTAGAGAGAAAGTCCACAGAGAGCTTAGGGATACGGGAAACAATTTAGAGGGAGCTTAGGGAGCGAAAGAGGCTGTGGTGCTGAGAGTGGCTCCCTAGGGTTGCGTAAAACAGCGCTTAATTCTACCTCTCTGCCGCACCCACTCTTCTTTTCTGTCTGTTTTGAAAGATGGCGCACAAAGTTTGAAGGAAGAGCCTGAGGAGTGATAAAGGCCAGGGAGGGATTACAGTGAGAGCGCAATGAGAAAGAAACTACAAATATTTTTGGGAATAAGGGAGGGATTGAGGCGATTGGGAGATTGTGGAGAACAAGGTGAGATGGGAATACATCGAGAGTTTGGGGAGCAATATATGCAAGAGAAAGATTGTATGCATAGTTCGAGAGTTTTAGGGAATTGAGAATGGTTGTACGAGACTGTGGGAGTGTGAAGAACATGGGACATTGCAGGAAAACGAGGAGAGTTTAGGTAGCAATATATGTTAGAGCGAGACTCTGCGGAGAATCCGGAAAATGAGGAAAATAGGGATTATCAAAAATGAATCGGAAATCAGCTGTGGGGAAAACATATGTCGTAATAGGGAAAATGGCAAAGTACGGGAGACAGGAAAAGATAACGGGATGAGAAAGTGAGGGAGGGAGCGCAGGACGACAACCTTAGGAGTAAACGACTAGAGAGGTTTTCGGTTGTGAGAGAGGTTCCGGCATGGTTTAGGGTATGGGGAAACCGTAGGGAGTTGAATAGAAATAGTAAGAAAAAATGGGGATAAGGTAAAGAAAAGACTATGCTTTTTGGAGCCTGAGACGTGGAGCGCAGCTCAGCGTCGTTAACGAGTGAGCAGTGGGAGTGTAAGGAGCAGTGGAGGCTCGAGAAAAAAAATATATCAACGGGAGTCTGTGGAGAGGAGGAGAGAGCTCGAAGAGGAAAAGGGATGAAGGGCACAAACTTGAGCGTTTTGGTAGTGCATAATAAATGCACTAACAACACGCTCAAGCAGCCCAACAAACATGTCCTTAGCGAAGATCACAGAGCTGTATGTGTGTTCAGCGCTGTGCGTGCGCTCTTCGCTAGCCCTTATTTGTTGCGCTGTAAGTAGTAAATAGAGGAAAAAAGATGGGCTCATGTTCGTGCTAGATCGTTGGAGTTCTCTGGGTGTTCAAATTCTATGTTCATAGTGTTAACTTGAAAAGTGAGTGAGTGAGTGAGTGAGTGAGTGAGTGAGTGAGTGAGTGAGTGAGTGAGTGAGTGAGTGAGTGAGTGAGTGAGTGAGTGAGTGAGTGAGTGAGTGAGTGAGTGAGTGAGTGAGTGAGTGAGTGAGTGAGTGAGTGAGTGAGTGAGTGAGTGAGTGAGTGAGTGAGGCAGCTCAGGGTGTTCTTTCCAATATCTTTCCCCTTCGCTATTATCGAGAATGCTCCAGCTCTCGTAGATTAACGCCCCATAGACTAACAGCTAGCTTCCTGGTAGTGCCAACATTTCCCGCTCACTTCGTAACCAGCTGTGTTTCTTTTTTGCGTTTAGTTCAACGATTATTATTTTTACTTTTTTGCGCTATTACACGTATTCGCTTCGACCTCCGTCCAATCTTACCGTCTCACGACGAAGAGACGTTATAGGGGCGTGGCTCAGGTGATCGCAGTAAGGATGTTATTACGGGGCTTCGGAGAAAATTAAATCATCCCCAACTCGTAAAAAAAAAAAAACACCCAGAAATGTCGCGCGCTGCGCCCTGCTAATCCGTTACGAGCAGATTTGAATCCGAGTGCCTGCAGCCAAGCGAGAGGACACTCATTTCAAAAATCCGTTCGGCACTGCTGCATCCCAAAATGTCATCACTGCCGCTTCACACGCAAGTCTAGACTAGATGACACGTATCCTGTTGCCGGAACTATCAAGTTACAGGCGCACTATGATCACGTCAGAACGGGAGGATTTTCCGATGAAACGAGTAAGCTGCGATGCGAAATGAATAAGATTCAAGCCCCGCCCCATCGTAAATGGAATCCAGAACTTCGGAAATTGGGCAGCACATCAATACGTCTCTGAGCTGACGAAGTGGAGCTAAACCTGACACCGAAGTTCTGAGCCAGGCGAGAAGGAAAAGACACGTTAACATGAAGTTGAATTTGAGTTTCGAATATTCATTGGGAATGCTGACGCTAAAGAAAGAGTCCAAGCGAACGTCTCAACCCATTCGCTCGAAGACGCTGTCACGTCGCGTGTCCCGTTGCGCTAGATGGAATGAAGCATAAGCCGCGGATGTCAATCGTGAGGGAATAAGGAACGTACCGATGGACGTAATGAGTTAACGGAAAGATGAGTACGATGCATCGAAAGCGAAGCACGAAGATTGAAGATTTTGCCGGTGTAAGACTAGCTTCGTATACGTGCTACGTCAAGGCGAAATGACGTCTAATTTTTTTCCCTTCCAATCTCAGCCGCGAGAAGACAGTCGAGATGGATTCGTGTTTCGGGGAGACTATAGAAATGTCGTCTACGGAATGACGTGTTCGTTCTTTCTGCTTCTTTTTTTTCCTTTTTCATTTTATTGAAAGGTGCGGAAGTGATGACTATCTCATTTTCTATATATAAGGATAAAGCGTACACGTTTTGCGAAGTTGAAGTTACGGCGGCTACGGCGCCTACTTCCAAGACTGAGGTACACTCTTAATCATGTCCTGGGTAAAAATGCTAGATATAGCCAGCAAGCTAGACCTTTTCCGCCTAGTTTCCTGGTTATAGCTAGCACTTACATCCGGAACATGAATAAGAGTGTATTCAAACACTCCAGAAAGAACGCGAAACTCACGGCGATTTGCAGTGACGTCTAGAGTAATTGATTTCGCGAAATGGCGTCGCGAATTAAAATGCCTTCGGAACTTATTGCGCGGGCCTGCCCATCGCGTTTACCCACGCCTAGGTCGTCCCTTCAAAGTTGTAGTTCAGTACGCGCGTATTTACCTCTGAAATAACTCGCCACTGTTATGTGCCATCCATGATTAGAATAGCCTACCATGCGATGTTGTGTCTATAATAAAGCACCACTCACTCGTACAAATCCTGAATAGTGTCCGCCTCGGTGGATCAGTGGCTAGGGTGCTCGGCTGCTGACCCGACGGTCACGGGTTCGATCCCGGCCGCGGCGGTCGCATTTCGGTGGAGGCGGAATGGTAGAGGCCCGTGTACTGTGCGATGTCAGTGCACGTTGAAGAACACCAGATGGTCGAAATTTCCGGAGCCCTCCCCACTACGGCGTCCCTCATAATCATATCGTGATTTTTGGACGTAAAACCCCCCATTATTATTAAATCCTGAATAGTCACTTGAGGCGCTAATTATGATCGACTGATTGCTAATGTGTCAAATTCGCCCAACCTAATTAGGAGTCACTCGATATTCATTCCAAGAAAAAATGAAGTAAGCATGTTGCCTTGTGCGGGTTTTAGTGATTAATTTGCATCTAATTAAATGTTAATTTATTCTGGCGTCAGTGACATTCCATTTTTACGTAAGAATGAAATCGTAACGGCTGAAAACGCATACGTAACTTGTTTTTAGTGCATACATTTAGAAAGAAAACTAATACTTTTCACGTTGTCCGCCTCGGTGGAACAGTGGCTACGGTGCTCGGCTGCTGACCCGAAGGTCGCGGGTTCGATTCCGGCCGCGGCGGTCGCATTTCGATGGAGGCGAAATGGTAGAGGCCCGTGTACTGTGCGATGTCAGTGCACGTTAAAGAACACCAGATGGTCGAAATTTCCGGAGCCCTCCACTACGGCGTCTCTCATAATCATATCGTGGTTTTGGGACGTAAAACCCCGGATATTATTATTATTATTATTATTATTATTAATAATACTTTTCACGTTCTTGGAACATGGCACGTCGACTGAATCGTCGAACATTTCGAGTGCCCCCCACAAAACTGGTCCGGCTGTACAGTCATATACGCAGTCCATTGAGTTTAAGGCAAGACGCTGTGATTATGCAGAATCTTCATTTCATACTTATTATAAGCAATGCACCTGGCTTTTTCTTGGCTACTCGTCCAGAGCAGTGGCGAAAGCGGACATATGGGACGTTGCACCTGAAATCGATACCTCCGTTTCATATAATAATAGTATTAATATCCGGGGTTTAACATGCCAGAACAACGATGTCATTATGAGGCGCGCCGTAGTGGAGGGCTCCGGAAATTTCGGCCATCTGGTGTTCTTCAACGTGCACTGACATCGCACAGTACACGGGCCTCCAGTATTTCGCCTCCATCGAAATGAGATCGCCGCGGCCGGGATCGAACCCGCAACCTTCGGGTCAGCTACAGAGCAGCGTAACCGCTACACCACCACGGCGGACACTTCGTTTCATATTTAATTGATATTGTTTTTTAAATTAATTGAATTTAATCGGTTTGATATTTAATTGAATTGTTTTGAATTCATATGTATACAACGTTGCAATATCTTTCGTAAGAATGGGTTTTGAATGATTATCTGCTTCGTTGATGTGGCTGTCAATGGACTACATCTGTTTCACTGCCACCCCCCTCCCCTGCGTATGAAATGCCTGGAAAGGGCCTTTATTGCACGTAGAAATAAAACATGGATTGAAATCATTTTCATTTTATTCGAAAGTGTAGTATATGATTAACATGCGACCACTTGACTTAAATGACATTTGTCTAGATGTCAGCGGTAACACTAAGACGTTGAGGTACATACACGTGTTCAGGACGCTGCGAACACGTGACCACTTTGCGGAAACGCAAAACGTTACGAAAGAAAATTACTTCCCTCTTTTTCTATAGGAAGCCACGGCCATAGTACACAGTTGTTACGGAAGCGCTGGGAGCCACCCTGTTCAAAAATGGCCTTTTAGCTTTTCCACCTTCGCGGCGGCGAACAATTGGCTCCGGGAACCGTAATGCGAGAATCCACATTGTCCCGGCGAAATGGGAGTATAAGGCAAAAAAAAAAAAAAACAGATACAGATACAGATACCTACAACAAAACCGGCAGTGTCTATTTTTAGCCACATTGTGATGCTCCGCAATATTCAAGCTCTTTTGGATTCGAAAAGAAATTCGGTGCATCACGATGACGGCCAGTGGTGCAGAGAAGCAGTAGAAAGAGAATAGGTTGAATGTGAAAAATTGAAAAAAAAAAAACGAACATTTACAGTACTTTCCACACCTCAAACGGCAGTAAAGGTCTGAACACAAGTAGAAAGAGAATAGCTTGAATGTGAAAAAAAACAGAAAAAAAAGACGAAAAGTATTTTCGTCACCTCAAGCGGTAGTAGAGGTTTGAACACACGCATACAAACAATTACAAAAGTATGCGGAACACATCAAACGGCTGCGGTCTGAGCGCACGCATACAGAAGACTACAAAAGTACGAACGGCTGAATACAAGAACCAGACGGCTGAATGAAAAAGAATCCAGAAGACAAAAAGGTAGTAAAGCCAACCGGACGTTTAAGGCGTTCGAGACTGGCCAGTTACGCGGCGGGCAACCGAAAGGAGGGCGCGCAAGGCGCTAGCGCGGTAGCGCGGCTTTTGTGTGTGGGCGTGAAAACATCGAAAAGCGCCGCCGTCTACGCGCGCTGATTACGAACAAAGACGAAAGCGTGAAAAGTCGAATGCGAGGACGACCAAAAGCGCGACGCAACATAGAAAGTCGCGTTTAGGGAAACTAGGGAAACATCGCGGGAACGGTAAAGATAAAAGGGAGGTTGGAATTAAAGGGCGAAGGGAAAGAAAGAAAGAAAGAAAGAAAGAAAGAAAGAAAGAAAGAAAGAAAGAAAGAAAGAAAGAAAGAAAGAAAGAAAGAAAGAAAGAAAGAAAGAAAGAAAGAAAGAAAGAAAGAAAGAAACGGGCTACGAACAGGGGTCGGGGTGCGATGACTTCAATGCCATGAGCGGCCAGACCCAGGGCGAACCGCGCAGCGTAGTTTTGCATCGCCAAGTCTAAGGCGAGCCGCCGCCCAACACCGAAAACGGAGGTTCCGTATGGTGATCACGCCTTTCAAAACGGCCCACCAGCCCACCTTTTCGCTTCAAACCACTCTCCGTCTTTCTCTCTTTCTATCTATCTATGTATATCTAACCCTACGCCTTCTTTCCAACAAACCTCGCCTATTCGTCGCACCCCTACCTTCCATCACCGTTCTTTGTTTCTTTCCTTCCCACTTTTTAAAAAAAATTCGAAAATGTTTAGGTTTGCATCGGATTCATTCCGTGTATCTTTCTCGGAAGACACCCTTCGCACCCCCCCCCCCTCTCCATCCACATCTTCACTGCACGCAGTTTGCAATTTCATCCGAGCTCATTTCCCCTTCCAGAAAGTTTCATTTGTTATGCGCCCTCCACGGAAGGCTCGGCTACACTTCATCTGCGCATGCGCTGTTGTGTTTAACAGTTTCTCGCGCATGCGTAGACGGGTGAAAGTAAGGAGAGACCTATATGCCAACGTGGGAAACGAGCGCTCATTGTTTTCGGCCGGCCTTTCTTTAAGGTCACGGGAGTTTCGTGTAGTAGTACACTACGTGCCGGAGATGAATGCCCGAGCGTAAAGGTGAATGACCCGGTTTCCAACACCGAGCCGCTGGCCCCTATGCAACGTGCGCGTGGCGCCGCTGTAAGGAATATTCAGTGGCCATCTCCGGTAATGGGAATTGTACAGTTGAAGTTGTGTACAAATAGAATTACATGTTATACCACCTTAGTCATTACTGAAAAATTTCTGGATTTACTGCCTAAACCTCTATATTTTGTCTCAACCCGCACAAAAACGGAGTGGCCTTTACAAGACAAGCCGAGCCCACCAGCAATGGTGCATGCTTTCGGTCTGTCATTAGATTTCCCGCCTCAGTTCTGTATCATCATCATCATCATCATCATCATCATCATCATCATCATAATGTAGCCCTGCGTTAGTATGCCCATCCCTCATCTAATGCCCCAGGGGGTTCCTTAATGTACAAATTAAGATAAATAATTAATGAAAGCTAAATGTTAGATGTAACGCAAGGGGACAAGAAGCGAGCAGAGTGGGCCAGGAAACAAATGCGTGTTAAGGACGTCTTAGTCGAAATCAAGGTGAAGAAGTGGGCGGAGCATGTAGCGAGATGGCAGGATAGCCGACGGTCATCAAGAATAACAGATTTCAAAAGAAGGCAAGCGCGCCAGGCGAAGGCAGAAAGTTAGATAAGCAGATTAGATTAATAAGTTTGCGGGGGAGCGAGCTGCTAGCTAGACGATCCTACGTAGAAGCAGTTGGTTGTGCATAGTCGACAATTGCAGCGCGCTGCCCAAACACACACAAAAAACAGCAACGACTGGGACAGTTAGTTCGCGCTCGTCCAGTGTATTATACCTGTGCGTTTGTTTCGTGCCGTCCTTCTCTGGGCTTGAGCAGCGCGCTGCAAGTGTCGAGCTATGACAGTTGTTAGTTCGCGCTCGTCCTGTGCGTGTCCTTTTCGTGCGTCCTTTGTGCTTGAGCAGCACGCTGCAAGTTTCGAGCTGCTTGCCGTTCTTCGCGTGACATTCCAATGTGTTGCTATCGCATTCATTGCTTCGCCCTTGCGGCGAAACCATCACTTTTTTAACCAACCGGAATTCTCTACCGCGTACATGATCCACAGTGCGCGGGTGTTTCTTTTCGCACGTACGCTCGAATCTAAACTCAGCTGCCGCGGCCGGGACTTCAACCCGCGACGTTGTTCCGTTACTGACATCAGTTCGTAAGGACACCAAGAAACAAATAGCGCAAAAGTATTTAGAACGTGGAAGATCCTACCTAGCGCAGGCGAGGGGTTTCGGAAATTGTTCACAGAATACCTTGCAAATTAAAAACAGCGAGTTGAAGGACTGAAAAAATTTCACACGAGGGCTTCTAAGAACGCAAACTCGTGACGTCGAAAACAAATTGTACCGTGACACATGTCACGGGACAACGTTTTACGCAGTCCGTTAATAGACGTGTGACGCATGTCACACGACGATTTTTGGTCGAGAAAAGAATGCATTACGGAAACATTGCAGTTAAAAATCAAACAAAGTAACAAAGAACAGCAAGAAGGCGACGAAATCGAGTGGGGTACACAAAAGGTAACGTTAAGTTTAGGATAACTGGTGATTATACATTTTAAACATATAAAGTTTGAGAATCAGGTGGGCTTGGGTGGCTTTCTGAATGAATGAATGAATGAATGAATGAATGAATGAATGAATGAATGAATGAAATAAACGTTTTATTTTCCGAGACAGTGTTTTGAGTGTGCGAGTTCAGGGTCACACTAGGTGGAAATAATAATTGTTCGGGTTTAACGTTCCAAAACCAACGATATTATTATATGAGGGACGCCGTAGAGTGGAGGGTTCCGTAAATTTAGACCATCTGGGGTTCTTTAACGCGCGCATAAATCAAGTACACGGGCCTGAAGCATCTCGTGAGAAAAGTGCGAACCAGGGAAGAGGCCTCTTTGTTAATCGCATTCGGACGAGGCTCAGCGCATGCACCAGCATGGCTCCACAAGATCAGACTCTCCGCGACGCCATTGTGCCCGGCTTGCATTGTGCCCTGTGGTGATAACATTATTTGCTTAAGTGTCGTGAACTTAAGAAAGACCGTCAATGTTTATTTGAAGAACTACAACGTTTAGGCTAGCCACATGACAGTGTAAATGATATTTTCTTTCCGCGTGGTCACTGGACATTCACACTGTAAGCAAAAATTAGCCCAGATCATATCGTGGTTTTGGGACGTTAAACCCCAGATATTATTAATTAGCCCAGATGGGAGTTTTGCCAGTGTATAAGCCCCAAAAACTCCCGTGACCGGATAATTTACTCCGTCATAGCGGAGTGAATACGGCATATGCTGTCATTTTGCTCCCGTTGCGAAGTGGCGGTGTATATAAACGACATAGCTAGCCGTGGACTGGGCGACCTCCGCTCATTTGGGGCCAATGTATACACTGAGAATGACATCCGCAGAGGTGGCGAAACGTTTATGAAATTTTGTTATATTTTTGTTGTGTTAAGTCGGAGTAAATCTTTGAGAATCACTTTTCAGTTGTTTATCTAACTTTAGTATCAGATAATCGAAGCAGCAACCACCAGGACCTTGCCAGAGCAGTTGAATGCCACATCACTACCAAAGCACAGCAGCGTGCTTTCCGCAACGGTTTTACGTAATCACTAAACTTTAAGCCAGTCATTTAATTAAATCAGGAACAGCAAGACCTTTCGCGAGGCACCTCCTGTGCACCGAGTGATACGGGCTTAAGCTGTCTTTGAGAAGGCCGGAGGCTATTATAAGAATGACGTCACGCTTTGTTCCGCTTCGCGATTGCCCCGATGCGTCAGCTCGCGCGGCGGGATTGCGTGTTTAATAATTCAAACGCTCCGTTGCATCGCATCGCTGACTCCTCCTGGAACAAAAGGGATTGACACCGAACTTGGCATTGGCAGCTACAGCTTACGCTAGAGTGCGCATCCATTAGTCTTGCCGCTCGACTGCTCAGTACAGATAAGCCTAGTTTAGATTCAGGGGCACCGCCATTTTCGGACTCTTCCACGTGTGATTTCTCAGTTTTGCACGTTTTAACGTCGAGTTAGCGACGTCATTAAACGTTGAATGCGTATGGAACGATCGCAGCACCGTTGATTAAATTGTTGATGATATGAAACAGTAACGTTTAGAGTCCAGGATAATGGCACCCTAACGTGTCCGTCGAACTGCTGATAAGTATCGATATCACCGCTACGCTGGCAGTCCACCTTATGGACGTATTACAAAGATGACAGGCTTACGCTGTAAGGGTTGGTTCACTGCCAGGCAGTCGCGCAGTAGCATATCAGATATTTATAGAAGTATGCCCTGTCCTCATGGCTAGCCCGGGTATTTCCAAAATACAAGAGGTTCAACCAATTTGTGTCGCTGCGAGCACAGCGACACAAATTGGTTGAACCTCTTGTATTTTGGAAATACCCGGGCTGGTCATGAGGACAGGGCATACTTCTATAAATATCTGATATGCTACTGCGCGACTGCCTGGCAGTGAACCAACCCTTGCATGCTGTCGTAAAATTTCGGCCACCATGGGTTTAAAGGACCTTGCGTGGTCGAAATTTCGAAAGCCCATCCACTAAGGCGTCTCACATAATCATATCGTGGTTTGGGGACGTTAGACCACATTAATTATAATTATTATTTACTGTCGTAAAGAACTTTCCACTCCGGTTTATCAATTGCAGTCTGACAAGGCTGCGCAGACTCGTTAGTTTGTATGCACGATCTGCACTTATTAATATGCCTTTGTTCATTCTACTTTCTCTCATTCATAACTCCCGCGTGTATATATTTATCAAAAATTCACTGTACTTGGTCATGAACTTTGCAGTAACGATGATTGCATGCGATTTCTCGTGCTGTGTAAATGCCGAGAGAAAGACAAACTGTAAAAACGCAGAGACGTTGCTGCAGTTATATTACCTCTGTTTACATTTGACCACATGGCAACGATGATGTGGCTAAGTGTGGAGAGGAGCGAAAAGGGGAAAGACGAACGCACCTCGCGGACATCACAGCTATCAAATCCGTCCTAGCACTCACGTGTGAACGTGACGTCATTAATTAAACTATTGATCGTCATCATCACGAGCTGATGTCAAGTCAAACGGAACGGCGCAGGCCTCTGCCTCCTGTACCGCACCTTGAAAGAGAAAGCGCTTTCAGCGCCCCCCACTTGGAACGGCATCGCATCTCCCTTCACGCCCTTTCGCTCGCGCCACGCACGAGTGGCTTTTGTTTGTGTTTACAGTCTTCGGCGGCGGCCGCAGCTGCGCGTCGTGGCTTCGGCTAAAACGCAGCGGCGAACGAATCCTCACGTCGTCTGCTTTAGCCTCTCCCTTTTTGTTGCTGCTTTGTAGTTTGCGTTCCACGCGGCGAGGCGCTTTGAGCGATTGCTCGATAAGCAGCAAGCCACGACGGAGTGTGTTGCGATCCGAACCCAACCGACTCGCTAGCCTGCCCTGCTTCGCCGTGAATCTCAATACCGCAGAACTCCCACTCGGACTCGGGATCATACTCGTTGCTTGCCGAGATAGTTCGCTCCCCCCTCTCTCTCTGTGAGTTCAGTCTCACTTCGACCCAATGTTGTTTTTGTTTGTTTGTTTTCTGAGCCAGCGACGCGTCTGCGTCGATGCGAAGACAATGCGATCGTAGTGCCGATTGCCGCAAGGTGGCGTGACAATCGCTATCAGCTGCCTCTGGGGACATTCACTCAAAAGAACTTGCGTGATAACGATGGTTTCGAAGGTCCTTTATTCGCGTAGATTCGCTGAAAAGACCTCCGAATGCCTTTGGGTTTTTTTTTCCTCTTGCGATTGCAGTTATATGGACACTCCGCGCGAATTTTTGCCGTCGGTGTCGGACGTCGCCGTCATGTTCCGTATAACTTCGAAATTGATAACATTGCCCGGCGCGTCGTTTCTTTTATGTACGAGTGAAAGCGGGCGACGGCTGCCAGACGATCGTGGCTCAAGCGGAGATACAACGCGTCGGCTGTCTCTGTCGCGCGGAAAGTGCGTGGACGAGTCCCGGGGGGGGGCTGATCAAATCAAAATTCCTTATTACCTGGTTTCCGCAACTGAAGCTACAGGTTCGTAAAAACACCTGTTACATTTAAGTGCTTGGCTCACTTGAGAATTTCCATTACATTTCTCTAGGGTACAAAGGTATCACGGCTACATTAAACGCAAAAAAAAATTACAGCCAATTCTCCGCCTCTGAAATCTGAGTAAATAGCGGAGCTGGCACGCAAGCACCACCACCTGGCCAACGCAGATTGACTTGTTTCTTCCTTTTTGCTGTTTCTTTCTTTCTTTCTTTCTTTCTTTCTTTCTTTCTTTCTTTCTTTCTTTCTTTCTTTCTTTCTTTATCTATATTGCCCTCTCTCCGCCTTTTCCTCCTCCTAAACCTCGCATTGTTTCTCCCAACCGTCACTTCTCTTCCCCACCCCTTGTTATGCTATACTGCACATGGCTATGGCTCACCCTCTCTTCATTTCCTTTCCCTCCTCCTCACCATCATTTCCCTTTTCCGTTCCCTTGATAAACTATACTAAACAAGACTATGCTATGCCTTACCCTCTTCCCTCGATCCTCATTTCCTTCCTCGTCACACTCACGCCACTCCTCCTCACCTGCACTTGCCTTTCTGAAGTCCTCGCTATACTATACAATACATGGCTATGCAATGTTCTTTGCTATGTTTTACTATGCTATGCTATGATATGTTATACTATGCTTTGCTATGCAAGGCTATGCCATGCTTTCCCTCTCCCATCCTCCTCTCCTTCCTCCTCACTTTTCCCGGCCGTTTGCTACAGTATACTTTGTATGGCTATGCTATGCTAGGAGCTGCTTGACACAGACCTGCTTTCTGTGGCGCATATCCGCCGAGTATTCTGAAACGACGGCCGACACAACTTGTAACTTAAACAGTTCCGCTGTTAAAACGACATATCGGAAATGTCAAGTTCCGGCACTTCTTTATGCCAAACATAAGAACCTGCCCAAGTAAGCCTAAGTGCAAGCCCGTAACCGTGTCGTGTGGAGGCAGACGCCAGTTCTGCCTGCATTAGCTGAGCTTGCTCCTTTCGGGGAAGCTGATTTAAATAAGCCCAGCGCAAACGGGCTGTTCGGAAATACTCATTTAGCTGCGCTCTGAGAGCACTCGAAATCGGCTGTGCAACCAATCAAAGTGCAGACGGAGGCCTTATTCGCGCCGATATGCATATTCGAGGGATGATTAAGAATCGCGCTGACGATTCTTAATCGCTGGCGCTAATGAATCTCAAGGCGCCCCAGAACTTCAATTTTCGTTTAATATCCGTCAATCCGCCACGGGGGGTTATGGTGCTCGACTGCTGACCCGAAGGTCGCGGGGTCGAATACCGGCCGCGGCTACCGCCATTCGATGGAGGCGAAATGCTAATGGCCCGTGTACTTAGATTTAGGTGCACGTTAAAGAACCCCAGGTGGTGGAAATTTCCACAGCCCTCCACTACAGCGTCGCTCAACATCATATCGTGATTTTTGAACATAAGGTACATAAGGTACATAAGCTACGATGATTATCATTCCCTTAACAATCTGTCAACTTAACGAAGTTTCACCTCCGTTAAAACTGAATTTCGAAAGTTCTTTGTAAAAACAATAAGGATCTTTGTCTGTCTGCTGGCAAGTCCAGCGGTGTAGAGCCTATCAGTCGACCCGCACCTGGGGTAGCTTAGCAGGTAAGTTGTTGCACTGTTAAGCTCAAGGGCGCGAGTTCGATTCCCTGCCACGGTGCCCGCGTTTCGTGGAGGAGGGGGGGGGGGGAGCGAGAAAATCCCCGTACTTAGATTTAGCTGAACGTTTAAGAACACCAGGTGGTCAAAACTAATCCGTAGTCCTCCAGTACGGCATGTCGCATCATCATACTGTGGAGCAGATAAGACCAAAGCACTTGATATTATTAAGTATATATGTTTACATTACACAGCCAAACCTGGATGTAACGAAGTCTATCTGACACGTTTTGTTATACCGAAAAACTCGTTATAAACGTTCTATGATAACATTGAACGGGAAGAATAGTCTTGATTTGCTTCGTTATAACCGATTACTTGGTATACCTATATTCGTTATACCGAGGTTACACTGCAGTTTGATATATCTTAAGTCACTGAGTGAAAATGAGGGAACATTGCGTTTGTACTGGCAAATACAAGCGAGCACAAATACACAGACGCAAACTCAAACACTCGTGTGATGGACACAACCGACGAAAAAACGTTTTAAGCGTTTCGCGATGGCGAAATACGAGTTGATGAAGTTTACCTCGAGCGGTTGTGAGATCAGTTACGTATCACTGAACATTATCCCCTGAGTGAGAATGCTCGGCTAAATCTTGAAAAGCAAAGCCATCAAATAAATGAATAAAGCGAACGACACAACGGCATCGCATCGACAACTTGGCAGAATGCTTTTTGCTGACTCCGCGACCAAGAAAAAGCTTTTGTACTTGGCCGCTCAAATTCAATTCTGCCGTCACGCCACTTTTTCCGCCAACCACGCAATTCGTTTAGGCGCTTCCCCTTTCTTCAACTCTTCGAAATATGTAATAATACGCAGGAAAAAGAATAAATGAAAAAAAGACCGCGACGAGAAATTTGGCCAGCGAAGGAAAAAAAAAACCTTGCCGTCATGTTTACAGCCACTTCGGTTTTTTCACTCCCCGAGGACAAGTTATGTCGTCTTCAACGCCGACGAAATTGGTCACACGGCCGCTGTTTGTGCTTCCGTATTGGTCAGTTACGAAAACAAACACTCCCTCAACGGCAAAGAAAACAGGAAGGAAAAAGTCTCTAAGAGGTAAAATACGAGACACTATAGCGCGGTGCCGTATTTGTCCGCGACAAATGGTCCGCTCCGAGCGACACGCTGTTCCCGCCGTACACACATAGGCGAAAGTGGAACGCTGACAAGCGCTTTTCGGCAGCCATTTACCTTGCTTCTTCAAATTCGCAAACGAAGTCGTCATGAACGGACACGTTACCACAGCGCAGGCGAGCGTGTTTCCACAGGGGCGGGGCCTTAGGGGGGGTGTTGACGGGGAAGGGGCGAGTGACTACAACCATAGGCGTGCGCACGGGGGGGGGGGGGGGTGCAGGGGAGGGCCTAGAGGAGGTGGTGCAATGTCAGCCCCATACATTGATATGATAGGGAGGGGGGGGGCGCTGCGACGAACCTTCGCCCCCCCCCCCCTGAAGGCGAACCCTGCGCACGCCTATGGCTACAAAGCCCCCCCCCCCCCCCGCCTTTTTTTTCGCCTCCCAAAAAGCACACATTGCCCAAAACAAAACGCATAAGTGCCTCCCCCCCCCCCCACCCCCGCCCCTCCTTATCAAAAGAAATGCTGGCGCCACCCATATCCTAAAGAGCACAGTAAATTGAAATTTCCAGTCCACGTCACGTGCGATGTCACATCACTACCGTCGAAATTGAATGAAAATGGAAAGGTTCTGCCTGGCGTTGCACCACAATCGCTATGTCGCCAGTGCCACTGCTTTGGCTAGCATCACGGTCTAACTAAATTTCAAGAAGAGAGCACAGTGGGTCAGGGCAACAAACAAGTGTTACGGCGATCTTAGTCGAAATCCAGAAGAAGAAATTGGCAGGGCACGCAGCGCGTAGGTAAGAAAACTGCTGGTCATTGAAAGGGCCCCTAAACAATCTCTGAAAACACGAAGAACGATCGCTTTATTCTCTCCCGGCGTTTGCAGTCTTTGCGGCACAATTCGTGACGCCAGCTGTATGTTCACGTGACGTCAGGATGAAATAAGCTCTCGATTGGTCGATACACGAGAGATATCTGCTGTGAATTGTGTCGTACTCTGGTTTCGCCATGCAGTCGCATGCCCATGCTGCCTTGTCTCGCATGACTATCGTGCGCGATAAATTGATTTCACTTCGCTGTCTGCGCGTGCGACTGAGCAAGCGGAGATAGCAGCGTGTAGTCGAAAAGAGCGAAATCCTGACATGGCTCAACACTTAGTGCTGACATTCCACGTGTTTTATGAAGAAATAAGTGGCGAGGAGGAAATAGCGCTTGTAGGAAGGGTAGTGAAGGCGAGAAAGAAACTACTATATCGCCTTTGAACTGAGTATGGTTTAGCGGCTCTTTAAGAGTAACAGAATGGATTCCAAGAACTCCAGGGTGAGGCAGAAAATTAGGTCGGCGGGAATAACATGGCCGTAGAAAGCACCGGACTTAACTAATTGTTTGAGAAACTTAGGGAGAGAGAGAGAGAGAGAGGCCTCGGCTCTAACAATGACGTCCTACGTCACGCATTCGGTAGAGTGTTTCAGTTTTCACACCCCAGACACATAACCAAGCAAACACAACATTACAAGCTCTACACACAAACACACATCAATATAACTTTTTCCCTGAGGTTAGCGATTTCATTTCCTGCCGCCCGCTTTTTTTTTCTCTCTCTCTTTTTCTCTCTCGCTCTAGCCTATACAGGCATAGGCGTGACCGTTTACACAGCCTTCGCTACTACAAACGCCCACGTTCACAATTGTACAGCTTTGTGTGCGCACGACTTCGCCTCTGTACTTTCGTGCGTCGCAGTTCTACAATTCCGAAGCGAAGCAAATTTAGATATAAGAAATATTCGTGCCGTAGCGTGTTTGCGCATGGACGCGTAGAGAGAGAGAGAGAGAGAGAAGATGAAGGGAAGGAGGTTATTCGGCGAAGGAGCTACAGGCAGCAGAACGGGCGCCAAAAGGTGTGTTTATAGAACACGCCGCTTGGGCTTCATCCTTTATTTCGACGTCTGTGTTTTTGTTTTGTGTTTGTATACGCCGTTGCCGACGGCCCGCCAAGGGGAACAAACAGCACAGCCGTAACCAAACAAAGCGAGAACGTTGTTCCCTTTCGAAACCGCTTGTATTTCATTTCGGTGAGTCTGCGCTGAACCTATTACCTTGCACGTTTTGTCCAAACCCGTTTACAACGTTGTTGCGTTGTTTCTTTCTCCCCCTACCCCCCCCCCTTTTTTTTTTGGCGGTTTGTGTTGTGTTCGCGCTTACACGGTCAGCGGTGCGGGCTGTTGATTTTTCGAACTGACGCGGCTAGCCTCCGAAACTGCTGACGCCGAAGAACAAGTACAAGACACTTTTCTTGAGTGTGTGTTTGTGTTCGGAACTTCCTGTTGGACGCAAGTGCGTCCTGCAAAGCGCGTTTCTAACCACTAGACACAGCAACCCACTTGTCCCTAGTCCCTGAGGCTATGTGTTTACGCAAGTGCGGTGTGGATTTCTCTCCGACTTGGATTCGATCTGTTTGCGAGTGGCTCGAGAGAGAGCCTATCGAAAAGCCCTAGCTTAAACAAAAAAAAAAAAAAGGAAAAAATAAAACCTGTGTTACTCTATATGGTGAGTGCTGACTTGACACGTACTACATGACTGTCTTTAAAGAGAGCCCGATGAAACCAACATACAATGAAGCCAAAGAAAGTATAGGCGCATTATTGGTAATACTTAACTGTAATGCTGTCATTACGATATGAATGTAAAGAAATTAAAGTGGACGAGATCTTTAGATCTGTGACGTCATAAGGTGACGTGATCACGTGATGATTTTTTTGCATCATCCGTCCCCGACGCCACGAAAATGGTCAAATTTCCCGCTTGATGAGGCAACTAAAGCGTTTGCCTCAATAATGCCCCCCGTACTTTTCCTGGCTTCATTGTATCATGGTTTCATTAGGTTGTACATAAGGGAAACCATAAGGGAAACCACACGAGGTGGGACAATAACTATCGCTGTCGGCCACCCAATTAACTATGATTGAATAATGAACTCTTTAGTGACTGCAGCAAGCGGGCATGTTTGTATTGTAAAAGTTGTTGGAGGCAGTCGAGTTTCTACAGAGTTCCACTTTGAACAATTCTAGCATGTCTGTGCCAACGAGATATCCTACTGCAAAGTTCAATTTCGGTTTGCATGATTACGCATGCAAAACAGTGAGCACCTTGCGCAAAGCCTATTCCCGACGTACCGCGGTCGCTGCGTGCGGTGCTTAATCTCACAACGGGTCGAAGGCATAGGCAAAGATGATAACGGTTATCCTTTTAATACCGGCTGAAGATTGGAAGCCAGGACTGCGCGTCGCATCGGGGAATAATGACAATGCACCGATGCTCACCGCCTTAAGAGCTTTCTGCACCTCACCTCAGTGGCGTAGCCAGGGGGTGGCACCCCGGGCCCGTGCCCCACCCACCCGAAATTTTTTTTTCGCCATGACATTCAGAGCACAAAATGGCGCTCGACCACATCTGCCTACCCAGCCCCCCACTTCAGATCAAGGTGGTGCCCCCCCCCCCCCCTTGAAAAAAATTTCTGCCTACGCCATTGCCTCACCTTACTTCGCACTGCGCACCTTTGACCAAGCCACGTTGTCATGTGACCACGTGACGACGTGTCGTCACAATATACTCCAAATGACGTACAAATTTTGGCGATATGCGAAGTAGTGATCATTCGCAGTGTCTCCCATGACTGATCCTCTCTTGACCAAGCCACCATGTCGTGACAATATCGACACGTGTCATCACAATGACGTCTCAAATTATGGGCGATACGAGACGTAATGATGACGTCATATGGTGACGTCACGAAGTTATGACTACCTTTCGCATAATTCGTGTTGACGGCGACGCCGACGCCGAAAATCAATTTTCGCGTTTGACGACGCATCCAAGGCTTTCGCCTTAAAAAAAGAGAGGAAAGCTGTCGTAAAAGCAGAACGGCAGAATGTCGCTCCAGGCGACAGTACCTGTGATGGTGCACCTGCAAATACACTTACTCAGAGCGCTGGCTGTTCCGTCGTCCCCTCGCCATAATAGAAGAACCAATTCCGGACCCCGTGTCCCAACTTATTTCCACTCTATCTCCATTCTTCCAGCGCTTCTTTTCTTTCTTTCTTGTTTTTCTGTTTTCCTCGCATTCCCACAAAAACAACTCTTAGCGGCGACCGAAACATTCCCGACTAATGCTTCGGACCACTTGTCCCATCATACCTCCAGGAGTCTCCCCCCCCCCTCCCTTCCTTTTTGTTTCCCTTCTTTTTTCCGCAGGTAGAGAAGTTCCTCTTGCGATGCTTCCGACGGCATCCCCAGCACTACAGCGAGAGAGTAGGTGAACATTTACGCGAAACGTATACCGTATAGACTCGTATAAGCACCGCAGCTTGCCTTTTTTTTTTTTTTTTTACAGCAGAGCTGTTAAGGTAGAAGTCTGCCGTGTGTCGTAGATAAAAAATGATCATCATCATGAACCGTCACGTGCTCAGTCACCACCCGATCACTCGGTACATATGGTTAACAAGAGAAGCGGCAACGTGCGGCCCCCAAATCGGTGTTCGGCGCCCGTGTGTTCACTCGTTAATTTATAGCGGTCCAGTGTCGTTAGTAGTGGGGTTTGGCTAATTTAGGTGGCACACACGCGCCATAGGAGCTTTACAGCAGAGCTGTTATGGTCTAGTTTTGCCTACAGGCAACAGACTAAAAAAAAGCATTAAAATTGAAGGACACTTTGTACATTCCAAAGTGTGTTCGGCGAAAGCTTGTGGCCATTCGACTGACGGACACGGACGGACACGGTCGGACGGACGGACGTGAGCATGAGACATTGAAGGCTTTCGCCTTAAAAAAGAGCCAAAACGGAGTCACGTATAGCAAAGTACAGCAAGGAGTTGAAAGAGACAGGTGAGACGGTAACAGCCTAGCTAAGTCAGGACAAGCTGGGTGCCCGCCAGCTCTGGTGTGGCCCAGGCTTGCGCGACTTAGTGCGAGATGTGCTAAATTTTTTGAAGGCGAAAGCCTCAGACGCCTCAATGAAGGGCGAGAATTGACCGTCGGCGCCCCGCGGCGTCGGCGTCAACACAACAGACGCACGATAAATCATGGTGCGATGACGTAATCATGTGGTATCGTGACGTCACACATAGCCAAAATTTGCGATATCGTCATGACGTAACATACGCAACATCATGACGTAACATCTTCTCAGTCGATCGATTAACCCCCCCACCCCTTCAACTTAAAAAGATTTCTGCACGTAACGTGGTTTCGCACTGCCTTCCGTAGCCGGCCCACCTTTGACCAGGCAACGACGTTTTGCGATTACGTCATTAATACGTCACAGATTCCGGTGATCTGTGAGGTCACCGCGTAATTTAAGAATTTTCGCATCCCTCGTGTTGAAGCCGACAGTTTATTTTCGCGTTTGATGAGGAATCTATGGCTTTAGTTTTAATAAATCCATCAGTTGCAAGTAAGCGCTTATAATCGTCCCCGCCTCTCTGTGCGTCTTCAGCTGTTGCGCTGTTAATTCATATATGGAATTGCCAAGCAGCCGGGTCTCTCAAACCTTTCCCTGACACGGGTGCGGAACTTATACGAGTTTATACGGTAACAACGGGAGCCCCTCCCTCTTCGCCCTCTCACGGCATCCATGAAAACATACGCCCACGCCTACACAGTTCGTTTCTTTTCTATAGCGAGCAAACATACCGCACAGACGCACACACACGAACATACGTAGTCGCGGAGCAACGGCGTTGGCCGAGCACTAAAAGTCGCGGGAAGAGAAGAACCATCTTTCCCGCTCCTGGAAGAATGCTTTTCCCCGCTCGACTTAGGGCCATTAAGCCCGTCATGTAAGGCGAAGCCCGAACACGCTATGCCACCAACACTTGGGAGCTTCCCCGGGTGCCTGAGTCAAGGTAGTAGGCGTTTGTTGCGGCGGGCAACCGCTCCTGGAACCTCAGGTAGGGATCCCGACACAAGGAGTCTGACCTACGAAAGTGCGCTTCTGGGGGGTGTTACAGTCCCGATCAATATGAAAGGGAACGCCCGTGAGATGCTTGATGAGGTTCTAGGGAAACGCGCAAGATAGGACAGCGTTTCTATGACGATGATGTAAGCTCTCAGAACTCTATTTGGACTTATTTCGTAGGAAGAGAATGAATCAGCCAGTCAGTCAGTCAAAGAAAGAAAGAAAGAAAGAAAGAAAGAAAGAAAGAAAGAAAGAAAGAAAGAAAGAAAGAAAAGATAGATAGATAGATAGATAGATAGATAGATAGATAGATAGATAGATAGATAGATAGATAGATAGATAGATAGATAGATAGATAGATAGATAGATAGATAGAAAGAAAGAAAGAAAGAAAGAAAGAAAGAAAGAAAGAAAGAAAGAAAGAAAGAAAGAAAGAAAGAAAGAAAGAAAGAAAGAAAGAAAGAAAGAAAGAAAGAAAGAAAGAAAGAAAGAAAGAATGGAAGTTCGACTGAAACAATGCACTGGTAATTGCAGAGTTCCCTACGGGTCTTTGTCCTGTAGTCGCCTTGATTGGCCGTTAATTGCTCCATCGGCTCCACTGATAGCCGATGATCACGATGATAACGAAAACAAAACAGCGACATCGGAAATAATTTTTTCCGGTACATTGGCAACATGGGTTACCGCGCTGAAAAGATTAAGAAGAAGAGCATCCGTTCAGGAAGGTTCCATTACTTTTGCCGACGCTTCATTATCTTCACGCTAAGCGGGGGTGAACGGTTTTTTCTGCGTGACATAAGAAGCGTGTCGGCTTTGGAATTCGACACGGTACGGCGCGCAACCGAGTCGATTGCGGTCTGACGGGGCGTTTATTTACGCCAGGCAGCCACAATGTAACGACGTGGTATCGGCACAGCGGACGCCCCACTTGCGAAACAGAAAGGAGCGGTGTCAATCGCAATAATAAGAATATAATGGAACGCAAACGCAAACACACACACACACACACACACACACACACACACACACACACACACACACACACACACACACACACACACACACACACACACACACACACACACACGCACACACACACACACACACAAACACACACACACACACACACACACACACACACAAACACACACACACACACACACACACACACACACACACACACAAAGTAAGAGATATTACATAATGGACGGCAGCCCGAACGTTATGCCAATTCCGTTATGAAATGGCTCTGCAAATTGCTTCTGGCGTGGGTTAGAGCGGCGCCGAGGTTATTCCACTTGACACTGTACTCTCTCAAAAGAAAGAAAAAAAAATGTATCCATGTGTTTTGCTTTGGTGAGTACCTGTGTTTATGAAAGGGATAGTTGACAGACACCCGTTTGTAGCACGAAGCCACAACATACGGATTTCATATAAAGGAAAGTTTCTAGTTGAAAAAAAAAAGAAAAAATGGCGAAGCTTCCACTAAGCCACCCAAGCCTTGAAACAGCGATACTAGACTATTTTGAAGAGTAATCTGGTTGCTTCTAGGTTGTTTCTAGGCCTTAGCTATGGTGATGCAGGTTGTTTCTAGGTTGCTTCTAGGTTGCTGCTAGGCTTTAGCTAGGTGATGCTAGGTTGTTTAAACGTTGATTCTCAGCGCAGAGAGGTTCGAGTTAAACCACAGACAGTCACAGACACGACACGGATGTCCAAACTCCAGAGACAGAAACTCGCGCTGAAACCAAGCGTTGACACCTCTCATATAGATCTACGGGCACGTCGTCGTTGGTGTAGGCCTTCCATCGCTTCGGGGTCTTCTCGCAGCCGCCGTTGCCTTCCCCGTTCCCTAGTATTCTTTCGTTGTGCTTACTCGGCGTCTTCGGCTCGCCGCCGTCGCTTCGCAGCCATTTGCTGGGCTAACTGTTGCCTCCATCATTTTTAGTGAAAGTTGTGGGTAGTGGGTTTTACTCAATTTCTGTGGCACACACCCGTTTGTTGGGCTAAGTGTTGCCTTATTCATTTTTAGTGGACCAGTGGCGAGTAGGGGGGATTTACCCACTTTCTGTGGAGCGTACCGGTTTAAAATGATGATAGCTTTTTGGTACGGGGTGAACAAGGAACGATCCGCAAAACAGCTTCGCTGTTAAAATTCACGCCGATGCGCTGATCGAACCCGGGACCAACGCTTTTTCGGTAGAGCTGCCGCCAGCAAAGGCGTCGGTCCCGGGTTCTACCCCTTTGTAAGGCGAATTTTTCAAGTGGAAACTTTCCTTTCTGTGAAATCCGAGTGGATTTTCTATGGACTTTGTTCTACAAACGAGTGGCTGCCAATAATCCCTTTCACAACCCTTGCGCTACCTTGCGGGATTCTGCGGAACTCATTCACAATATTTGTGTTTATGTGCGCGCGCGTGTGTGTTGTTTTTGAGTGTGCTTGTGCACGTGCTTTCTAAGTTAGCATATTTGCATAACAATTAATGTAGCCAAATGAAACAGGACACAACACGGCTACAAGGATACACACAGTGCTCTTTGTTGCCTTCTTGTGTCCTGCGCTAGCATTGTTATCCAAACATACCATACCAACCAGCCCGCACTGCAATTCTAAGTTAGCCTTTTCTGTACACGCGTGTTGGTGTATATGTATGTGTTCAGAATTGGTGGCGGTGGCTTGTTGTACGTGTTTGCGTTAACCTACATATACAATGAGAGTAAGTTTCAAGTGTTCACGTAAAAGAAATAAAAAAGAGGGAAAGCCGTCGCTAATAATACTCGCAATCCAGCACCACCAGACGACATCGGCAGCTCACCTAAGCTCTATCGCAGATGTAGTAGCAAGCACATCGCCTCGAATAAAGCAGCTCCTATTATGCTCACTGGCGGTTGGACCAATCTATCACGGTATACTTACGATCGGCGATTGATTAAAGGATAATCTAAGAGCTTCCCGTCCTGACAAGGCTTTTCAAGCTGAAGGTCGAAGTAAAGCCAATGACATGATCTGACGTCCTACGAAATATCTTTATCGAACAAAGTTGCAGATAGCATCACGTGACACGTCACTTTGTGACGCTTTCTGCATATGTTTTTTTTCCGTCAAAGCTTCCCACTAATAGTTCCGCAGAACGAAGTATGGCAAGCCCTTTACGGCGGAGTCCCCGTTTTGCATACCTATTATGCTAATGAGGCACGATTTAAATTTGCCGCCTTAGTGGCGTTCGCGCGCTCCGAAAGGGTCAGCGTCGGCGGCTAAAGGATCGGGTCATATCGTGCCCATGCAAATGAGCCGTTCGCCTCGTGCAGCTCATCTCCTTCAATGCGCATGCAGTGTTGTAGACGGAAAGTTCAAGACACTCCGCAGGCTGAATTAAGATTGGAACTTTGAAATAACTGCCCACTCACTCAAGGGGACCCCACGTGATGTCCTTAGCCGATACGTAATGCCCACTGCTAGCCACTGATATCGGGCTGTGTTCCGACTTGTGGACATTGTCATCCACAATCTGCGTTGACAGCTTAGAGCAATTTCACCGAGCCCAAATCGCCTGATGAATGGAACGCATCAGCATAGGCGTGCGCAGGGTTCCCCTTCTGGGGGGTCGGGGGAGGGGGGGGGGGCGAAGGTTCGTCGCAGCGCCCCCCCTTTCCTATTATGTCAATGTATGGGGCTGATTTTGCGCCCCCCTTCCCCCCAGGTCGCAGCGCCCCCCTCCCCGTTACGTCAATGTATATATAGGGGGCTAACTTTGCGCCTCCCTCCTAGGTGACTAGGAGGGGCGGCCGCCCTCCCCCCCCCCCCCCCCCTGCCCACGCCTATGCGCGTCAGCGCGATGTGACGGCCCCCTCGCGTCGACAGCAGAAAGCTAGGAATGTCCTACAAAATCGGTGCGCTTCTAACTTTTTTAGAGTTAGAAATCAGTAAAAATGTTCAACCAAGCTCAACTCAAGCGTGCGACAAACACCTGGTGATATCTTTCTTTGAGCTGGCAACCTACTCGGAGAGTTTTTAGCTGTCTATCCGACCGCCATCTTGTTTGGACAACGACGTATCGCGCATCGGATTTGGCTCCGAATGCCGTCTTCACCAAGCCGTCAATTTCGCTGGCTACTTGAGAATTGGAGTGGGACTTGCAATGGCCGCTGTGCGCTTGGCTGTCTATTTAGACGTCTACGGTGAGTAACGGAACCCACCCATGTTTCAGCTTTCTCCTTACACGCTAACAACTGTGATAGCGGCCAACTGCACTCTTCTGTCTTAGCAACGTCTAATATTCCTCACCGTCACCAGCTTACTGCCTATTTAGTTCCATGCAATTACAGTAATCAATATCCAAACAATGAAATCATTTAATTGATAATTTCGCTTCCTACGAAGCCCCTTCACAGGAATGTCGCTTCATACGCGGCCCGAATAGCCCATTGCCCGATACCAATCCATCCGAGGAAGCAGCCTACATAGTTTAATACCTCAATACAACATAGCTTCTATAACGAAAGAATTCCGTACGCCCCAGCTATATAGCCATTGTTACGGTGGACAACCTGTATAATGAAGTGTCTTGTATAGCGAAATTTTTCGAAGGTGCTCGCCACTGCGATATACAGGCGATTGCCGGCATCAGGCACATGAAAAACGGAGGTGGACAATGATAGACTTTATGGAGCAAAAGCTTTACTGCGCCCTGTCTCCCAAGGTTATTCATCGCGTCGCATTGACCTTGAGCTAACGGAGCGCATGTATTGCAGGCGTGACGTCACGCCACTAAATCCGCTGCGGAGAGGCGTCGCTGCTGCTCTCCCCCTGAGAACCTCATCACTGCGGTACCGCGTGACCAGGCGAAGGTTTACTTACACACCATGTGAATAATCACTGTATAACCAAGCCAAACATACCTCTCGTTCGTGATAAATAGGATTAACTCAACAGCGTTGCTTGTTGGGCTAGTTGGAACATGTCTTCTCATAATGGTATTGAGCGCAAACACTAGCCAACAGACAAGTCAGAAGATTGATGCGCTGCGTCTTCGTCCTTTCGCTTGTCTGTTGTCTAGTGTTTGCGCTCAATACCATTATGAATAAATAGGTTTACAATGGTTACAAGATTTCACAAGAACCTGAGAAACATTTTTCTTGCCAATTATCTAATTTAATTCGTTGACATTGCCTCATCTTCCCTTGCGTTAGAAGCGAGGTTACAAACAATATGTGTGACCAATCTATAGGCCTACTTAGAGGAAATGCAAAAAAAGGTAAGTATAGGGCTCACACAAACAAAAGCTTCACACGCGAAGCGGCATTGAATGGCATTCCTCAGGCAGGAGTACAGCCGCACCTCTGATGCATGGAGTGCGCGAGTCCAAGCATGGGTGTGGTGTACGTGAGCCTTGGGGTGGCCGCAACTCGCTGATAATCCAAACAAAAGATAAGAAAAATCACGCCATATCCACGAAGTGAATGATGATGAGTGGGCGAAGCTCGATCGTTTTCATACATGGCAGAAAGAGAATGTGTGGTCTGGAACGCGCTTATACTTCATGGTCATCAGCATCATCGTCATCGTTATCACGTGTAGTGGGTACAATCCGCTATACTGGAACGCGCTTATACTTCATCGTTATCACGTGTAGTGGGTACATTCCACTATACTGCGTCATCGTCATCTTTGTCACGTGTAGTGGGTACATTCCACTATACTGGAACGCTCTTATACTTCATCGTTATCACGTGTAGTGGGTACATTCCACTATACTGCGTCATCGTCATCTTTATGACGTGGAGTGGGTACATTCCACTACACGTGGCTACCTACCTACCTACCTACCTACCTACCTACCTACCTACCTACCTACCTACCTACCTACCTACCTACTACAACTACGACTACAGAGGAGGGACAGACCCACACCCTAAGGAGCTTCGCCCCTAAAAAAGAGGGGAAAGAGAAACGCCGATTGAAGCGCATATACCGTGCATCCCGCAGGGATCTGTTTCTCCAACGATTGCGCGTGCGTGACAACAACAACAACAACAACAACAACAACAACAACGACGACGACAACAAAAAACGGTTTGTAAAATAATAATGAATAAAGAAGCGAGCGTAAGTCAACACCACCACGCGCCACGGCTCCCGTTGAATCACCACGCGGTGGTGGCGGCCGGAAATCCAATTTCACGAATCGAATAGCACATCCACTCGGTCTATTGTCTACCGGCAAAGTGCAATGGACTCCCCCCTAACTCCCCCCCCCCCCTAGCCCCATACTCACGCGAGAACAACGTACGCATCATTGAAGACAAGTAGAAAACAACGCCCAGTTCGCTTTTTCGTTGTTGCATTGTTTTGTCTCGTTTTAGGCGGGGACATTCGAAAGAGCAAAAAGAGGAAAATACGTATTTTCCTCTTTAAACGATGACAGTGCGTGAAGCGGTCACGCTTGCGAACAGAAAAAAAAAAAAGATAGCATCAAACTTGCAGGAGTTGCTTCGAGAGTGATCGATGCGGCGACGATCGCATTTCCATCTCCGTGTTCCTTGCTTGTTTGAAAGCAACCGCAACTTCATAGATTCGGGTCAGTCGAATCTGTTCGCTTACGCACGATATCGGCCGTATATACTTGCAGTCTTCATAACAACTAGGCTTCAGTGATCGCCTGATACGCTGCATTGTGCATGCGTATTGCGAATCGCGTGCAGTCATGCTTTCTCTGCTTCTAGCTCCCCTTCCCTCTCCATCCTCATTCCCCTCCCGATGTCGTGGGCAGCAAACTCGACATGGTCCGGTTAACTTGGGCGTTGCTGCATCTATGGATAAGTGTGTGGCTTAAATGACGGACTTCGGCTGTGCGTTCATAAGGCTTTTCTGTATTAATTTGTCATAACTGTAGTAATATCACCACGTAGTGTCTTCATAGACTCTCCTGTTTCATTTTCCATACCCCTTTCCCCTTACCGAGTACTGGGTACGGAGCTGGAGATCGCTTACGGTTAGCCCACCTGTCTTATCTCTCCCTTTTTTTTTCTCTCTCCCTTTTTCTATAGTCGTACACAACTTAAAAATCAGCAGACAGCCCGCTCAGACGACCGAAGCGTGGCAGCCGAAAGCCTCCGCGACTAAAGAAATAGTACCGCTCATGTACTCGACGACGTTCTCCAATGGCGGGGTCACCGACCGTCCGGCTTATGACGTCATAAGCCGGGCCTGTGACGTAATAAGTCCGGTTGATGTCCGGCCAGAAGTTTAACGTCACATACTGAAGGTCGGGCCTTACTAAGTGACGTCATAAGTCCATACGGACATAAGCCTGACTTATTACGTCACAAGTCCGGCTTATGACGTCATAAGCCGCACATGAACAGCGCGCATCCGCTCTTGAGGAGGAAATGACGCTGCCTTCTAAAGTCGTAACCGACTAGAGGAAAAGAATACATGGGATCATTTTGATAACACTCTTATTAAACCATACTACACTCTTAACCCTTTCAGACGGCACCTATGAAGAACTGTCTGTAAATTGGTCAAATTAATACAACGTTATTTCAAGGCACTCAGTATACCATTTCAACAAAAATAATGTCATAATATGTTCATTTATATGTGTTATAGTAACTTATTCTAATTAGGTTGTAATTAAATATCTGTTTATCCTGAAGTCATCCATGCTCTATTTTGGCATAAATAGAATGAAATCTCGGACTAGAAACTATAGTACAAATTCATTTTTCGTTATGTCCATTTAGAACATAGAAAAAGTCTACTTTTAACATGGCTCACAGGACGTGGCTCATCGAACGGGGTAGTGCCTTCAGAAAATGTGATCATACGCAACAGTACGCTGCGAAATGAAGTTAAATGAAGACAAATTATTACGCAGGAGGTTCAATCTATCCGAAGCTCAATATATCTCGCTCTCTTTTAGCCCCTAGTTGATACAAGGAGCAAAAACAAATCATGTACACAATTGTGTACATAGCGTCTCAAAGGGTTAATCTGACCCGGGGAAATAGATGTCTATAACCAGGAAACTAGACCAAAATGGTCTAGTTTTCTGGCTTTATCTAGCGATTTAAGCAGGACATGATCAAGAGTTTACGTGACGCATGGTGTCAGTCTTGGATTTCATGCCGTTATGAAAATATCTACACACGGTCCTCTTACAAAAAGCTTTACTGCTCCTATATCTTTGATATTCTGCTGTTTCACCGGCGCACCGTGCACGTGAAACCGAATGAACCATCGATGCGCAGCCTATCCACGACCCATTTGCGAAAGTAAATGGTGCCCCGCGTACGAGATATTACTCTGCGCACAGAGTTAAAAATAAGAGTCGAGGAGGACCCCACATGCCATAAAGTTTGCATCGGTGAAACGCGCTCAATTTTCTTCGAACCGAAGCGTTTGATCAATGACTCTCTGTTCGACAGGTAATCCACAGAGCATATACTTAGATCACGCGATGTGTCGTGGGAAGGCCTGAGGTGGGAAACTTAAAATAAAAAAAAAAACGGTTATGAATGAGAATCTAGAAGGGGGCGCTACGGACGGGAGTCTTTCCCAGCAATGTTGTAGGATCCGCAAGCCACGCCTAAATTCTTATGACCGGGTCATTTAGTTGAGCTCCAGGCACTCAAAGTACATATAGGATTCGTAGATTGGTCAGTCCGAGAGTATAGCTCAATATCGTCCCGAAATTTCAAGGGTTTTGTGAATACACACCCGAAGCATGGTTATATATAGGTATCGCGTGATACGCTGGTCAGTGGTAAAAGGCTAGCGTTTCAGAAGAAGAAAAAAATGCCAGAAAGAAAAAACGACCATTAGGCTATCAAGAAAACTTCACGTCCAGCGGGAAATCTTTCCTGTTTGTCAGAATCGGACATTTTCCGTTCTATACGTTGAATAATGAACTGCCGAGATGATGGGTTCGTGTGAGCCTTTATTCAAAAGCAGCCCTCAGTATCAAGTCGTGCTTGGAGTACGCAAATGGCGCGAGAGCACGCCTGCAAAATGAGGAATCGTACTGAGATGAATCCACCGTCAATTGTGCGACGAATACCAGTAACTTTTACGAGCGCTGTGTACACGAGACGAGAAATATCATTCCAACGAGCGTAGTATGATGAAGGATCATAACGATGTTTTAGCTAATTACGGAGAGCCTGTCGCTAATGGTTCAATGGCTATACGGTGCTTGGCTGCCGATGCCCGAAAGTCGCGGTTTCGATCCCGGCAGCGGCGGTCGCATTTCGACGGAGGAGAAATGCTAGACGCCCTTGTACCGTGCGATGTCAATTGTTAGCAAAACTAGTAATCAGTTAACCCGTGACGTCATCCACGCAGGACTGATTGACAGGTGGGGTGACAACTGTGTGTCAAAACCGCCAATCACATGAAATGATCTGCGGGCGGTGAACAGGTGATTTGATGGCTTTTAGGGGCGAAGCTCCTAAGGGTGTGGGTCTGTCCCTCCTCTGTAGTTGTCGTAGTAGTAGTAGTAGGTAGGTAGGTAGGTAGGTAGATAGCCACGTATAGTGGAATGTACCCACTCCACGTGATAAAGATGACGATGACACAGTATAGTGGAATGTACCCACTGCACGTGATAACGATGAAGTATAAGCGCGTTCCAGTATAGTGGAATGTACCCACTACACGTGGTAAAGATGACGATGACGCCTGATGACCACGAAGATAAACTCTTGGCCGATCCCCCCTGAGTGGGTAGGCGCCAATCATACAAGGAGCATCATCATCATCATCATCATCATAAGCGCGTTCCAGACCACACATTCTCTTTCTGCCATAGATGAAAACGATCGAGCTTCGCCCACTCATCATCATTCACTTCGTCGATATGGCGTGTTTATTTCTTTTTTGTCGCTACGTAAGTGGATGCTTGTTCACCAAATAAAACGAATGGTTGTATGTCAGAGCGCGAGTGTCTCAGGCCTTATTGTTCGCCCTTTTTTGAGCACTTTTTTTGTTGCTGTCATGTTTTACCAACGTTCACAAAGTCACCTTAGCGATGTGAGTGTACCTTAAAGGGACAC
>JALIZH010020104.1:320000-600000 GCA_030522465.1 Rhipicephalus appendiculatus
AGTCCGAGTGATCCGTAAGCGCAAAATATATTTCATGAGTGAGTCTGAGTGAGCTCCACAAGTTTTGCAGACCTATATGGCGGTACCTGATAAGCCGATGCTGATCGAGTTGGGCAGTATCTTATTTCTCAATGCTGCTTGAACGGGCAGCATACGTTTAAGCATACGTTTAAGCATACGTTTAAGCATACGTTTAAGCATACGTTTAAGCATACGTTTAAGCATGCTCTCTGCTTCGCATATGGGGCCCGCTTCTCCGTAAACCTTCAACAATACGTGCTGCCCGCGTTTAGGGACTCGACTGGCAAAAACGGCGTCGACCTTGTGGTTGTTGTTGTAGGCTCCGAGCCCGGGAGTTTAAGACGCACTCGCCTCCAAGTCCATGCAGCAGTCTTCGCTGGTTTCCTGTTGCGTATGCTTCTCGAGCCCTCGTGTTTTCCACGATTGCAGAGAAAGTGACAGCGAGATAAAATTAATGGGGTTGTTTTACCGAGTTCAAATGATCAGGCAGTGTTTTTTTTTTTTTTTTTTTTGCTTGTTAGTGTTAGAAGCAAAATTTATGTGGTGTACAACCACCGGGACAAAAGAAAGATGCGATTCTGCACCGAATTCGAAGAAACGTATTGATATACATAAATAGAAAAAGAGGGAGAGGAGGCACGTAGCACAATCAGATACTCATACGAACGTCTGTAGAATATATTTAGAAAACGCATCGGCTTACGGCATTAAGTTGGTGCACAGTGTCTGCTTCATACAAGGAAGCCGTTAGGATGCCTACGGAACGCCATAGCGCCGAAACAGGCCCGTAGCCAGGAAGGGGGGGGGGGGGGGGGAGTGCCCTGCCCCCCCCCCCCCCCTCAAATTCTGATGGAGGGGCTTGTTTTACCGAGAATTAAGAATAAAAATGGTGTTTTTAAAGGCCTTCAACAAGTCCCCCCCCCCCCCCCTCCACCCGAAAAAAATTCCTGGCTACGGGCCTGCGCCGAAGTATATATATGAGTAGCCTTTTGTCTTCCGTCTTTGTGGACAATTTACACAGTTCGAAGAAGGCAAATCAGAGAGAGAGATAATATATGTTGTGCATTAATTATCGCGATAATTAAGTTAGGTACCCCTTACGTAATAAGCACAGCTACTGAATAAGCAAGTAAATCAACCAAGCTTGAAGCAGATATACATCCGTCGCCAAGGCACGCTAGTGCAGCAGCTTGCCTTGGCGGGCATCATTGCACAAGTTTCTGCAGTTCACGAAGGCAACCAAGGCGCACATTCACTCAAAATAACAAATTATTTAAAAATTAAGAAAAATGAATACTGAGACGAAAGAGCAGACCCACGGGCAACGCCAACTCCAGAACTTCCAGCGTTCTCTGGAACGTTGCGTCATCAGTGAGCGAAATTTCGACTGTCAGAGAGCGAGCGAGTAGACAGCATACGAGATGAGGCGATCAATAAGGCAAGCCTATAGGGTGCTACACAAAGAGTTGCCATAGAACTGGACCCGGACTCCCTGGGGTTTCTAGTTTACGAGTTGCACGTTCTCAAACGCAGTGACCAATTTCGAGGCTCTTTCGAGTTTTCCTGTAATAGGAATTCGCGCGTGCACTCGCAACTCCCGATTGCAATGTACCGTAATTGCGCGTGCACAAGCCACGCGAGCCCGAAGCTCTGATATCGAGCGTCCCACGAAGCTTTGTATACAACGAAAGTTATATAAATTGTGAGGTTTTACGTGAGAGAACTACGGTATGACTGGGGTTCGCCGCAGATGAGGTCTCCAGAGTTCAATTCGACCGCCTAAGGCTCTTAAAAATCCGCCTAAATCTAAGTACACGGATGTTTCTTTTTTTAATTTTTTTTTTTTGAATTCGCTTTCTTCGAAATGCGGCCGCCGTGTCCTGCTCAGCACGAAATAACCTTCGCAGCCAAGCCCCGGTGTGTTATAACTTATTCTTTTTTTATATAGTAAGGATCGCACTGGCACTCAAAGTGCCACTTCAAGTGTACCACAGCTGTTAAAGTACGAGCCATCCCTCTGATACCGAGTGTCCCATGCAACTTGCGCTGAGAGTTTACAAATATTAAAGGGCAACACACTAGGACAGCATCATTGTAATGTTGTTCGTCGTCGCTTGGAACAAGTAAGTTTATTTCTGGTGCATTTTGATGAATTAATCATTGTCTCCGATATCACAATCACCACAATACTGTCAACAAGGCAAATGCGGGCAAACATGAAAATATTTGAGATGGAGCTTTATGTTAAGGAAGTAATATAGAGTGTTTTACGCGCTGAAACCAAGATGTGATTAGCGAGTGATACCATAGTGGATGACCGGGAAATTTCCACCATCTGTGCACTGACATCGCAAATTGAGCGAGCCTGTAGCCTTACACCTCCATCGAAATGCGACTCCCGCGCCCGGGATCGAACCCGCGACCTTCGGGTCAGCAGGAGTTTTATACTGCTCGACTGTAACGCGTTACAATGAGCATTTTCTTACAAGCCCAGTCTGGCACGGAATGTGCCTACATTGCGCAACTAGTTGATAGAAGCACCCGTATTTTTATTTAAGTTCACGCTGGGCGCGTTCGGGTCACGGGTGACCCACGTTTTATAGGCGAGATAACGAGAGTTATTTAGCTCGCCTATCGAAATCACGCCTTAAAATAAGAGTGCTAGTTCAATTTATGGTACCTCTAGTAGCCACTTCAATTTACAACTCTGAGGACACACACACACACACTGACCATATTAACCTAACTAAGCTGGGGCTATATTTGGTTAGGTTTGCAAGAAGGAACCCTAACCAGTATAACAAACAAGGCATGGTTTTGAGCGAGTTCGTTCATTATTTGAGGAAAGTAGGCGTGACGCTGAGAGAACGGGAACACAGTGAAGACACGAAAGGGGACACACGGGCGCCTCGTATGTCGGTACGGGCCTTCACTTTGGCGCCGTCCTTTAAGCGTAACACCTACTTTTCTTTACCTAACCGTACGTACGAGTTGTACATACCCTCGTAACTCAACACTCGCAGTAATGAGAATGCGCTGGAGCGTTCTCAAGTGGAATGAGAGTCTTTCTTCACTTGGCTTCCCAGACGGTGTCCTCTGTTTTTATTTTGTTTGCCGCCCTTTTCTTTTGGCTACAGTGTACCTGTTGCACAAACGCGGCACATCCTTAAGCATTATGCCATCTCGCTCTGTCGCCTACATGGCACGCACCGTTTCGACACCGTCTGTCTCGGAATCTTTGTAAGAATAAAAATAAATAAATAATACTGGGGGGTGAGGAGGTGTGCTCAGGTCTCTACGCTAACTGGTGCAAAAGCACAGGCGTGCGACGTGATGCTTTTGGGACCGCGTCAAATCAGCGCACCCATGCGAGGGAGACAGACATTTTATTATTCTTTCTTTCTTTCTTTCTTTCTTTCTTTCTTTCTTTCTTTCTTTCTTTCTTTCTTTCTTTCTTTCTTTCTTTCTTTCTTTCTTTCTTTCTTTCTTTCTTTTCATTTGTTTTTTCGTGCGACACTTCACGGCGCGCGACAGCGCCAGTCTGCTTACCCGGATCAGCTTCGGCTACGGCTACGGCTTCTCTAATTACACCAGTCCCGACTTCCCGGATCACGTGTGCGCGCTCGTCCATATATGTCACCCTTATCCCCTCACCTGTATTCACTGCATGATCCAGCTCACTCGAGGGAGGGGGGAGGTCTTTATGGTACGCGTGAATTACCGCAAGCAAAGCTATAAAACGTACAAACAAAAAACAACACACATCCAACAAAGTAGGGGCACCACTGACGTAACTGGCAACACAACAACGTAACCCCCCCCCCCCCCCCCCGGCCTCCATCCCGCTTTTTCCTCATGGCACCTCGTAATAAGCATGCAGGCGTGCAGGTGTGTTACGGAGTGTAACTGGAAAGCGGGCGTCATGCCGGATTAAACTGCGCATGCGCGCGTGCTTTAAATGAGAGCCAAGCGCGAAGTGTTAGTCGCGCCTGCTTAGGCACGCTTTGGACCTGATTACTCGAGTCAAATTTTTAGGGCCAGAGAAGCTAGGGAGGCCCAAAGCGGCGATGCATTTTCGGGCAAGTAGGAATCACATGTCCGGAAGACTGCATTGTTTTTTTCTTTTGTCTTTTTTTTTTTAAAGAGAACCAGCAGAATAGTAGTGGAAGAAGTAAACAATAAACAAGAGATTCAACAATAAGAAGACAAGGAAGCTGGCTTTAAAGCGTACAATCGAGCAACCGTTGTGAAAAAAAAAAACAAATAAAAAATAAAGGAGATGCCACATAACAAGGACGAAGCGGGGCGAAAAGAAATCGCGCGAAATCTCGGTCACAACTTCCTCCGCCGGCTCTGGAATTCCGAGTCTTCTTTTTCTTTCTCTCTCTCTCGCTTTGTCCTCGTCTCGCCCGCAGCCTTCGCGCGCCAGACTCCTTTCTCATTCTTGCCCTCTCTCCCTCCTTCATCCTACGTCATTTCTCTATTTGTATTTGTTACCCACTCAGCAGCGGCTATATCGCCTTCATTCTCCGCTAGGAGTGTAGATATACTACCTCAGGGGTTGTATTTGTCCCTCTTGATATGTCCGCCATTTTTCTTTTTCTTCTTTTTCATCTTCCATTCTATTAAGATTTTTTTTTTTTTCGATTCCTCGTGGTCTTTTGCTGCCGGCGATTTGTTCGGAGCGCGCACCTATAAGCCTTCTCCACCGCTTCGCGGTCGGACGATCAGAATCTGATTGAGTTGCTCGGAATTTCTCAAGACCTATACCTACGGTCGTCGAGATAGAGGTGCGGGCGGTCAGAAGCCGCGTTGTTTTCCGGCTGAAAGACATTCTTTTCTTCTTCTTTTTTTGTGAATCGACGAGCCGCTGCGTTCGAAGGCCAGCGGCGTCTTAAAAGAGCTTTGTGTAGACCGGTATTAGCACAGATACCGGACGGGATTACACGACATACACGTTGGTTTGTCCTTAATCGACGTGTGCCTGTAACAGGTGTGCCTGTAACTTAGCAGTACTTGTTGCCCGGGCTAGTTCGTACGTAACTTCGAGAAAAAGCTACACACCCAAGCAACGCCTCCAGAGAGAAGCAGCGCAAGAAAAGAGGCGTTCTTTTCTTGCGCTTGTTTCGGCTGGCGGTGCTTAGACGTCTGGGTTACTCCCGAAGTTAAGTCAAGTCAAGTTTAGCTGTGCTCTGTTTTCCAGAAAGAAAATGCTGTGAAAAAAAATTCAACGAGCTGCGCGTAGAGAACACTGATGAAAGAGCGATGCTGTTGGCTTACTAAGAAGCCTTCACTTCAATTATTTTATCTGATTGAATGAAGGGGGATTTGAATGAAGTGGTGTTGAATGAAGTGCATTGAATAAAGTGCGTTGAATGAACTGGGGAATGAAGTAGGTGAATGAAGTGGGAGGAGAGGCGGGAGTATAGTAGAGTATAGTATAGTACAATATAGTATCTTATAGTGGGCGTAATGGTGAGTGGTGGGAGTCGTGAGTATTGGCGCCCCTACCCGTTTCCGATCTACGACGTCCCCCGGACATGAAAAGCCTCGACTAAGAACAGCTTAGCTGTTAAAAATCAAAAGCTGTGTATAAAACAGCTTGACTACTTCACAGCCCCAGAAAAAAAAAAAGAAAAATGGCTGCAGATCCACGAAGTGAATGCTGATGATGGGGCGAAGCAGTGTGCATCGGATCATGAATCGTAGCCTTCTATTTTGTTCTGGTTAACAGCCTTTTATTTTGTTCTTGTTAAGCTTTTGTTCTGTCATATGCTTTGATTGATGGGTGGTTAAAGTGTCGGTGTTTGTACGGTGTTGTGGCCTTTTATTTTGTCTTTTTTTTAACCATGTCCACGCGCTATGTACGCTCTGTAGACGGTATTGCGCACAAATGTTTCGCACCTGCGCTTCGGCTAGGGACAACGGCGAGCCTCAACGACAACGGCCGGACATCGTGAGCGCCTAAGGAGCTTCGCCCCTAAAAGTCGGAGCGGTAATAGCATAACGGTAAACATGACAATATGACACTTCACGGCCTGTGAGCTACAATCCGGCCATGCACATTGAAATGTAATTGAAGTGGTGCTAGTACCTCTTTAACGCGCCATTACTGTTTTGCTTGTCAGGCTGTTAGGCAGTCGCATGCCGACGGCATGCGACGGCAGGCGCTGCCGTCGCATGCCGGAATCTTCAGCGCACGATGCCCGCGGCCTGTATATACACGATGTATTTAGACATTCAGCACACCGTGTTAGCCGAACGCTTAATTAACTGACGTCGCAATAGAGAACGCTGCTTGAGAGGGTGAGACTGTACACGCAAGATGGGAGTTGCGTAAAGACCGGGTCGACTCAGCGAGAGAGACGAGGTCAAACCTGGCCAAGCCAAGACAGGACAGGACATAAAAGAAAATGGCGCGAGTATAGGAACGTGGTTCGTTAGCACCATTCCAGGCCCGAGCTTTCTTCGAGAGAACCGTCGCCAATTAGTCTGGCCGCGAGATTTGGATCGCACTTTCTTCGGGCACTGCACCCTGTAGATAGGTGGCTGTCACCGATCCCTGAGCAAAGCACTATCAGATTTATGGTCTTGCTTGCGGTGAGGTGCATTGGCTTGTCTGCTAGCAACGGCAAAAGCTCGCCTTTCGCAACGTAAATAAGTGGCCGCAGCTTCTTGTCATAAAAGAAAACCCGATTGGAATATACTGCCTCATGTGCCTGACATGAATATAATTGCCGTAATTACAATTACCTGAGACAAGTTGGGATCATGCCGTGAACTTTTTTTCGACGTTCATTGTTTTTCCGTGTAAGAAAGAGATGTGACTCACATTGATGACATTGCGCCTTCTCTACAAAGTTGTGTACAACGTTTTTTTTTTAATTCTAGTTATCCAGAAGCAATCATAGAATAATCCGCTGCACCCAGCACTAATGTCTTCAAATTTTTCAGTTATCTATAGCGACTACAGCAAATGAATGAATGAATGAATGAATGAATGAATGAATGAATGAATTAGAACACACAGTGGCTCTCTATTCGGCGACATCCATCACAATTATATTGGCATTCGCGCAAACAAAGAATACTCTGGGTGTCTTCGATAAGTAGTTTTAAACCAATACGTAGCTCCACCAGAGGCGTTGTTATAAGTGAGAGTTTGCGTACACAAAAATGCCCCCCACCTCCCCCGAAGGGAATCGTGAGGAAATGCGAATGCATTTCGCGGGCGCTTCACTTCATTTATATATGGTGGCTGTGGTTCGAAGAAGGAAAAGGCGCCTAATTTCTGCAGCCCGGTCGGGAGCAGGGCGCAGCGCCTGTTTTTTTTTTTTGCTTTTTTTGTGTTTTTTTATTTTATTTTTTTTTTCATATATAGCTCCGCCGAGCTCCCGCGATGCGAGCGCCCTCACGCGTCAGAGCGCGCTCCTCCTCTCCACTCACTCTCCGCTACTCCGCCCGCCCCCACCTGCTCCGGTTGCTAGGGGCGAGGATAAGCGCGCGCGCCCGCAGCTGTTGCTATGGGAGAGGGAGTGAGAGCGGAGAGATAACACCTGCCGCGGACAACGCCAACGCTGCACGACGCCGGATGCCTGACATAGCCCGACTATGAAATGCATTCGCATTAAAAAAATTACACCATCTCCCGCTAAAGGGAACCATGTGTAGATGTGAAGCAGCGGGCGCTAACGCTTACACTGGCGGCGGCGTTGACGCTGGCGCTCATCGCAGCGTTGCGCAGGAGAGAAAACTGGGGAGGCGCAAAGCAGGCAGTAATGGAGCAGTGTTTCCTACTGGAAAATGCCAATCGCTGCTAATGGGCAATGAGAGACAGAAGACTCCGACTGGACACAGAGACCCGCACTCCGCTTTTAGTTAACGCGCACGCTGCGAATTTTTATTGTTCAACAACGCACAGGAGAAATCTTCCACCGGCACCACCTTGGAGGTCAAGATCCATTGCCATATATACGGGATGGCCAGTGAACGATTGTGCAGCGCGAGCAGTCGGTTTTTTCAACCAAGAAACTCGCTAGCAGACGCTGCCTGCGTCGGCGTCGCGAGGCGAGAGAGGGGGAAGCGGAGGAGAGGAGAGAGAGGGGGGTGACACGCATGCGCAGTGGGAGTGTGAACGCCGTGGGCAGGGATGCGTAGAGGAGAGAGGGGGGGAGCGTAGGAGAGGAGAGAGAGGGGGGACGCGCATGCGCAGGGGGGAGTTAGACGCCGCGGGCAGGGATGGAGAGAGGGGGGGGAGTGTAAGAGGGGGAGAGAGGGAAGGGAGGCGCATGCGCAGTGAGGGTGTGGTTGCCGTGGGGAGGGATGCCTAGAGGAGAGAGAGGGGGGAGAGGAGGTTTTTTTTATTTTTATTTTTTTCTTTAACTGTTTGCGCATGCGCAGTAAGGGTGGGCACGCGGCACACCACCACCACCACCACCACCGGATTAAGCTTCGCCATAAGATGCTTCACATCTAATAACCAGTGCAGTTTGGCACGATAGATCTAATACACCCATGCATAGCGAAATTGTGGCCTCTGAAATCAAGCCATACGTGCCTGTGGATCTTGGAGGCCATAGTTCACCTCAACGCGGGTCAATGCCTGAAGGTGATGGAACGCTAATCGCAGCTACGACCTCTGAAATCGGGAGATGCGCGCCAACGAATCTCACAGGCCATAGTTTGCGTATACGCCAGATGATGCCTGAAAATGACGCGACTCAACACGCTGCTAAGGCCTCTAAATATCGGGCCATTCACGCCGACGGATCTCAGGGGCCATACTTCAGGTATAGACCTTTTCAACAGAGCGAAGGATCGCCTCATTTCCGAACTGCTGCAACGGGATTATAAAAGTTGACATCACAGCCTCGACAGTGCAGTTTTGTGGGGTCACGTATATTAACAATAGCCCAGAAGGGACAATGGCGGCGCTCAGGGTGCCTTCGTTGACAAGGTGCATACTCGAGACGATGCCCGAAGATGAAGCAACACTGCGCGCAGCTAAGGCCTCTGAGATCGGGCGATACGCGACAACGGATCGCAGAGGCCATAGTTCACCTATACGCGAGACGATGCCTGAAGGTGATGCAACACGCCGCGCTCAGGTAAAAATGCCGGCGTCTACCACGCGATGCGTTCCTTTGAAAGACCGGACCGCACGGGCCAGCAGTGAAAGGAGATGGGAGGTCTCGTTAACGCACCCCGCGGCGAAACACAGCGTTGCGGCGGTGCCGCAGATGCTTATCTCTACGAGGCAAGAGCGCGAAACCCAACCCGTTTTTTTTTTTTTTGCGACGAATGGCTTCGGGGGTTTGTCGCGGCGGCGACCGAAAAGAAGGTCACACGGACAGATAGGACGGGGCGGCGTTTCGCTTTTTTCCCCCTTCAGGCGCTTGCAGCAGGGCGCTCCTGACTGTGTGCGTGTGTGAGGCATTGCCGCTGTACACCTCCCCGCAACTCGGACGGTACTTATTTATGCCATATTCGCACGCCTTAATATCGCGCCTGCCTTGTCAGGGTCTACAAGGAACCACTTTGCGCTGGAGGCTTTCACTTCCTTTTCGTTAATGCCAGTGTAATTTACCCAGGGGTTGCGAAGCTATGATTAGTGACAGTAAATTAGTGCCTTGTATGGCGCCGAAGTGCAAAGCTTTAAAAATAAGAAAAATAAGAAGCGTTTTGTGGCAGGTTTGTTGGCTTGGCTTGGCCACCCGAGTAGTACTACGTGGCTACAATGCAGCTTCATAAGCCGTTTGCAAAACGTTTGCAAATCAGACTCGGGTACTTCCTTTTATAAACCAAAATAAACATCACTATCAACCGGCACCTTTGGCTACGTGTTTCTTGTAATTTCGTGTTTGTGCAGAATATCTTGTGAAAACAAATGTTGTCTAGTTAAAGTGCGGAAGCTAAGAGACAATTAGCATGTGAGTTATGATCGGCTGGGACAATATCTTAGCAGACTTTAATGGTATGTGTGGACATTTCATTTGTGTGAATATTTGTGTTTTGTAAACATCTCTTTGTTGAATGGACACTTGTTTGTATTGACGAACTGGGACTCTAAGTGCGTGAATGTTCGTCCTTGTGCCTCTATGCAGACTTTTGTGCTTGTTCATTATAATTTGCGACGGCAACTGTTATTCATTCATTCGTTCTTTCATTCATTCATTCATTCATTCATTCATTCATTCATTCATTCATTCATTCATTCATTCATTCATTCTTTCTTTCGTTCATTCATTGATTCATTCATCAGCCGTTTCGAAGTGGTTCAACACAAAACCACCATTAAAAGACAAAGGATAAAAGCTTGAAATATCACAGTGTTCCTTCAGAAACCTAATTGTGACTATAATTGGAACTCGGAACTGAAATTCCGCATCCAAGCCACCGTGCCATTGACGTGAGTGTGACGATAAACAGCGCACGTCATTTGATCTTACCGCGTACCACGTTCGTAGAGGAACTGTTACATCGAACGTAATCGGCTGTATGGCCTGTTATTTCCATTTAATGCGCTGAGCTAGCCTTCCACAAACAATTAGGGAAAGCCATTTCGTTAGGCTAAGTACTGGCCCGCAGTGAGAATGCCGTACATGTGACGTGGCAATTTGCCCGTGTTCTTGTATTTGTTTCGTGTCCTTCTAACGCACTAGGCACACTTCCGCTTATAACAACGCGTACAGTTGTCAGCTTCCGTTGTTGCACTATTTGCTGCAGAGAATGAGGCAATGATCTGAACACGAAAGCCTGCAAACATTTATCCTTGCACTAGTATAATTAGGCTATATAATAAGCAAGGCTTTGTTAACTTGAAGCAGGTCTTTCGTTGCGTCAAGATGAGTATAAATTAGAATGGCCCATTACACTGAGAAAGACAGCACTGTATACTTATAGGCATAGGCGTACGCAGGAATTTAGATGGGGGGCAGGGGCTTAGCCAGAAACTTTTTTCGGGGGGGGGGGGGGGGGGGGCTGTTCAACCATACTTTATGTATGTTCGTGCGTGCGTTTGTATGTGTGCGTGTATATATACGCAAGCAAAATTGAAAAATTTCAAAGGGTTTGAACCCCCCCCCCCCCCCACCCCTGGCTACGCCCCCTGGATGGGGGGGGGGGGTAGGGAAGGGGGGAGTAAAGACGTAGGCCTTTGTGTGCATGCAAGCAGCAAGCATGTTTTCCAAACGAAAAGTCTATAGACCACAAACATGTAGAACAACCTATTTTTTTTTTTTCACTCAAATCTCCTCCCTGCCTTTCGTTTCTCCCTTTTTCTCTGTGCCCCACACTGCTTAACCGTGAGGTGTGACATATTTACTCAGTAATTTCTGAAAAGATACGGTGGTGTTGGAATGTGAAGGGGTGATTGCGCCTAGAGCGAGAAAAGCAGCCGAGTTTTTCGTGTGGAAAATATTCTTGCACGAAAGCCAAGTTATACAGTTTTGCAAAGCGTCAATAGTCGCATGTTTACGAAGCACTTACGAACATTTACGAAAATACTAACGAGAGATAGAAACATGACACCGGACATCTTGCCTTCCTTTATTATCGTAGAGTGAGTCACTATTTTAACAATTTTAACAATACGCGTCGATATAACATTTCACTCTTTTCTTTTTTTCTAACTTTTTGACGGCAATGACATGTGTGGACACGCATCATGCGCCCACCGCAGCACCTTCCGAGCTATTTTTGCGTGCATGTCAGCGCTAGTCAAAATAGTTTTGCTTGCCCAAGCTGTCTGGACCACAACGTCTTGTCAGGTTAACCAAGTGCAGCTGTTTTTCTTCTGTGTACGCGTGAATGCCATGCGTAGCTAAGGTCTTTTACACCGTTTCTTACATTTTCTGAAAAGACGAGTAATCAGAGCTAATGTATTACCAATATTTTAATTGTTTTTTAACGTGCTGCCAAAATCAGATACGAGTACCCAATTTAGAATGCATGCCAGTTGGGCGTGTTGGTATACGTTGATGGTGGTGAAACGCTGGTTTTAACAAGCGCTTCACCATCATGAACTTCACCATGAACTTCAGCGCTTCAAAAATTCTGGTTCTAACAATGACGTACATTTTATACATAAGAGGGCGTTGTTTCTAAATAAAGCTCACTTGCCAGTAGCACCTTGTCCTGTGTTCTTAATAAGTCTCCGTTCCTTTTCAGCGCTTGATCATCATGAACGAGTACCCAAGTTGAAGCATTGGTAGAGAAATAGGCGTGCGCAGGGTTCCCCTTCAGGGGGGGAGGAAGGTTCGTCGCAGCCCCCCCCCCCCCCTCCTAATAAGTATGTATGGGGCTGACTTTGCGCCCCCCCCCCCCTCCCGAGTCGCAGCGCCCCCCCCCCCCCCCCCCCCTCTCTATTATGTCAATGTATGGGGCTGACTTTGCGCCCCTCCCCCCTTAGGTGACTAGAGGGAGCGGCCGCCCCACGTGCCCCCCTCCGTGGGCACGCCTATGGGTAGAGCATAAGACGCGTATTTCGAAGGTTGTAGGTCGGTGCGTACCTGTGGCAAGTTGATTCTGCCTCAACTTTAATTAATTTGCATTTATAACTGCAGTGTAGTAGTTACTACACTGCAATTTAAAACTACAAATAACATCCTTTATGCTTTCCTTGGCTTCGTGGTATGTCGCTTAAATTATGTTCTGTCTAACAGAGAAAATAGAGCTCCATAAATTTCCGCTTAAGTTGAAGCGTGCAATACAGAGAGAAAATGCATCAATCCGTACAACCTCGCGTGTCCAATGTGAATGTAGTTCAAATCTGTAAACCTCACGAGAATCTGCTGATGCTTACAGAAGCTAACACAGCAAGAAAATGTTTATTTTGCCTAGAAAATAGACAAAGAAGCAAGCGATAGCCGTTAACAGTCTCTCGCAAATATTGGATATATGGGTGTCGCGGACGCAAACTATTCACTTTGTTTCTGTCGAAAAGTCCCGCTCATTAGGTAAATTGAATACGCTTAAAGTTGATGGACATCAGCATAGGCGTGCGTACAAGGAAAGAGCCCCCCCTTCCCCTTAAAAATCTACCGGGAGGGGGGAGGTCCTAGTCTGTCCCATGCGTTTACTTAGTCGGGTATTTTCCGCAAGTGTTTAATTTATAGGGTTCTGACTACGGACATTTCTGCTATAATGGCGGCCCGGGATCCCTCATGTGGCGCTTTAAGTCATAGGCGTGCGCAGGGTTCCCCTTCAGGGAGGGGGGGGGGGGGGGTGCGAAGGTTCGTCGCAGCGTCCCCTCCGTATTATGTCACTGTATGGGGCTGACTTTGCGCCCCCCCCCTCTTAGGTGACTAGGGGGCGCGGCCACTCCCACTGCCTCCCCCCCACCCCCCGTGCGCACGCCTATGTTAAGAATCGTTTACTACCTGATAACCAAATACAGGCCATTGTAAGAAGCACATCATCACTTCGTTTGCGCATCCATTGCGCGGCTTGTTTTTATTCGGACTCGAATATTGGATCAGGGAGGGGGGGGGGGGGGGTCAGTAAACTAGCTTGTTGCTTGACAGAATTCAACAAAATGGTGGGCCATCGATTTCCTTTGTACGGTATATAAGTGATTTCGCAGAAGCGCCGACAGTCACGGAAATCGCGGCAGTCAGTTTCCTCCAGCATACCAGACGCGTGGAATGACGTACGACTTTCCGTTTAAAATGCCGGACGAGCTATCGCGGATGCACTGCACATACAAGAAAAAGAGATATGAGGAAAGGGGCGGAACAACGAAGTCACGGACCAGGCGATAAGAAATACTAGATATTCTAAATGCTCCCAACTGTCAATTAGGGGAAGGAGTAAAAAAAAAAAATTCAAACAAAATTGACACAATAGAACACAGTGTCATGATCGCCGTAACGTTTCTTTAGTTATAGTGTGAGTCGAGTCATCGCATATTTGTCGTGTTTGTTGCTTGAGTGGATGCAACTTGTTTATACCTCCATATTCTGTGTAACTGATTTATTCAGTTGATTGGCGGAACATGGGAGAGGCCTTTGCCCTGCAGTGGGCGTAGTCAGGCTGATGATGATGATTCTGTGTAACTGCAGATGTTATTGACAAAGTTTCGAGAAAGTTTTGAAGCGTGACGTAAACACGGTATTATGTGGTGTGTGTGTCCTTGTTTTCGCTTTCATTGGGGTGTGTTAACAGCGCCGGTTTACCGCGCGGTAATACCGCGCGACGTGGTCAGGCACTCAGCTTTTTTTAGTCGGCAAGACCTGTATTAGGCACTTAAATCATCGCACCAGGCTACCATGCGCAATGAGCAAATCGCACGCCGATAAATGTTTCAAAAAAAAAAAAAAAGGTTACGTGCCGTGCACGACGGTACGGCATTTCCGTACTTACCGCATGGTAAACCGGCACTGCTTTAAAACACTCCGTTGACATGTCTCCCATGTGACTTTCCAACTTTGAACCCAAGTTTTAAAATCAAAGCCCTAGCGTCAACGCTAGAAAGGAAGGCTTGGGGTTCTAATTTCGGTCCAAGACGTCTACATCGATGACAGCGATCGACAAACTCTCGCGTAGCTATCTAAACAATAATCAGTCCCGTTTCGTTCCTCAGCGCCCGTGAAACATGGAACGCCGCCAAGTCACTCAATCATCCGTTACCAACGTCGCGAAATCAGCAAGCTCGAGTTATGCCTCGTTTTTCACCGTCCCTTCGTGTTCCAGGTAATTTCTAACCACTCCCCGTAACACGTGCCAAGGTTAGGAAATAGCGCAAAGAATCGATGGACGGCGAAAAAGCATGTGGGGGTACAACAGCGCTGATTTTTGTACTTTGTTATTTTTGTGTAGTTGCGCGTTGTGCATTTTGTGTAACCTTTTATTATTATTATTTTTTTTTTTTAGCTGCAGAACTCATAGATATGGAGTAGCCGAGGTAACATGAACCTCAACCTCTCCACAGCAAGACAGATACAACAGAACAGAACAGAACAGATTTTTGTACTACGAAGTAACGCATCAGTGTGTCCCATTGAACGCCAGTAACGCTGAAAAGACCCGTTAACGCGAGGAACTGGTTAAGTGAAAACTCAAAAGAAAATTAACTAACCTGACCGAGCGAAGCCGTTAGCAGCAGTAATCCGAGCAACCCTGGCATCGACGGACGTCCCATCGTTGCGGTCGCCGACAGCCGTCCCGTCATCGTCGCAGAACGAAGTCGACGAAGTTGCTGAGTTCGTCCCGCGTCCAGCGATGGTCACTTTCGAACAGTTTGGTCCGGCTTGCAAGGACAAGCCGCCACCGCATGCTAGAGGAATGCGGAGATCGTCGCCGCTGTCACGGCGTAAACCGAACGACGGTGTAACTGGCCTTCCGAGCGAAGTGACATCGGCTGGTTCCGCTGCTGGAAAAAAGGACACAACGGAGCGCTAGCCGCAGAACACAGCACCGGTTATCGTCGACGATGAACGGAGGTTTTAGCGACACATGTTCATCCTACGCTTCAGCGGCACTTGCGAAGAAAACCTTGATTGCTTGACCGATGACGGAAAGTGGCCGTCTTTCCACTCCACCGCAGTAACCTTCACTGGCCAGTAGCCCGCGTCGATAGAGCATCGGTGAAACGGGTTGATCTAGCGGGGCGACAGGTTGGCCCCTTTCAAGCGGGCGAATGACAATCAGATCGGGGTGAAAGGTAGCAAGTGAAATCGGTGGTTCCAACAACGAAAGACGTTGCTTCGTGCCGCACGTTGACGAACAACACGTTTTTTTCTTCCTATTCGAGATGACACAGATTCAAGCGGCCGCCGCTCTTTCCTCTCTTCTTCCGTAGAAACACCCCCCCACAGAAAACACTGTCGCCTTCTCTCCAATCTCGCGTTGATGCGTGGTGCGACGGCCTGACTTCCTTCTCGCTTCGAGGACGAAATTGAAACGCTCCGAAGGAAAAATGAACTGGAGCGCTCTTCAAGAACACGCACGCACAATGTTGCACACACACGGAATAGATAAGTAAACAGTAGGGGTCGCCAGCAACCGGGGCAAATCGTAGGTCCCGATCTGGATCACGCACGTCTCTTTCTTTCCAGCCTTCACGTAGTCGTCGGGTTATCGTTGGATCCGAAGCAGGCCACACACCTGTTTCCCCGTAGACACACACTCACACCACCACCACTGCCAGCAGGCACGCCGCGCGTTCTGTCATCCAGCACTGCCTCGTGCGCGCGATCGCAAAGCCATGGCTTCGAAGATCTGAAGTTCTTCGTCGGAACGTCTTGTAGGTGGGACGTCAACCCGTTGAAGGCTGCGACGACGTTAGGAGCAGTGTGAAGACCACGCGACGTCGCTGTGTTTCTACGCTCGGGTCTGACTGGAACGGCGAAGTGCAGCCCGCGCCGCTGCCGTCGCCACAACGATTCAAGCCAAGTCCCACCACCGCCGCGCGAGCTGCCAAACCGGTAGCGCCGGGCCGGGAGAACTCTTGCTACCCTTTCCCCTCATACAACTCGCCCTCAACAACGCCTCTCTTTTCGCGGGTTGCTTTTTTACCTCGCGGGAAAGGGATTGCAAGGTGAGGGGAAGGGGGGAACCGTCAGTGCGTTGCTAGCGAGCGGCCGACTTCACTGAGGTTGGGGGCAAGGGCAACAAGGCAGGCTCACTCACGGGGGTTGCCCCCCCCTTACTTCTCAAGAACGCGGCGCATTCCGAAGTGCGCGCATTCGTTGTTGCCTTCACCACTACCCTCGCACTGCCACCACCACCGGGCGCTCCTCCTCTCTCTCACTTATTGCCCCCCTTCTCTCCTCCTCTTTCACGAAGCGCCAGCGCTAAGAAACACAAGGCGTTCAGGCCCTCGCCCTCTCCTCACGTGGGCCTCCACTGAGGTGGCGATATTGTTTTTTGAGTCGCTGCGCCACCTGTCAGCCAAGAAGGCAAACCGAAGTTTTGGCGGGAAGTGTGCGGCATTCAAAACTTGCCTGTGTTTTTCGGTTGATCAAGGATGTTCGGTCCGTGTGAGTGATCATCAAATTAACAAAAGAAAAAGTGGATTATGTTTCTTCATAAACGCACCGTCCTCATCCTGTGTGATGGTTCAGTCGCGAAAGGGGCTGGAAAAACAACGCCTATATTAGCAGCGCCGTGTGTAGTCGTGGAGGATAAACCGAAGTTCTGGCGGGAAGCTTGAGGCATTCAACGCTTTCGTGTGCTCTTCGATGGAACAAGATTGTTCGGTTGCTGTAAGGGATGATCAAGTTTTTGAAATAAAGTATTGCATTCAGTTTCGTGATACAGTCATCGTCCTCATCCTGCGTGACTGGTCAGTCGTGAAAAGGGCTGGCAAAATGGTGCCTAGATTCGCCGCGCCACCTGGAATCGATAAGTGCAAACCGAAGTTTTGGCGGGACATTTCATGGTGTTAAACGCTTCCACGTGTTCTCAACTGAACAAAGTTGTTTCCTTTGGGCGTGTGTGGCTATTTCGTTTATGAAATAAATACTACCCTTTGTCGATTTTGATAATCCCCTTCGTCATGTTCCTTAGCAGAATGACAGTCGCGAAAAGATGGCAAGAAAAGGGGTTGGAGTCGCTCCGCCATCTGTCGGCGAACAGGAAGAATTGAAGCTTTGGCGGGGTGTTTATGGCGCTCAACGTTCGCGTGTGTCCTTCAAGAAACAATGCACAAATGTTCTTAAGTGGGCTGGTTGGTGCATGAACATTATCACAGAACATAGCAGAATACTGGACAGTGAGACACACAGGAGACAACGCTATGAACTTGTTTTATTATTATTATTATTATTATTATTATTATTATTATTATTATTACTATTATTATTATTATTATTATTATTATTATTATTATTATTATTATTATTATTATTATTATTGAAATGTCAGTTCAATAAAAAATGGGCCACAAACGATATCAAATGAATGGACCGGAGGAAAAAGTAAAAATTCTGACCAAGATTAACAGTTTACACGTTGCAGTGATAAAGCAGATTTCATAAAATGGTAATTCGAAGGCGAAAAAAAAAACCCAAAAGAAAACCATGACTTGTCGGTACAAAAATAATTAAAACAGATGAAAGAGGTAGAGAGTGGGGACAACGTTCGCCTTCCCCCTTTTGGGCAGTCGTAGCCGAGGCAGCCTGATAAAGGAGGTGGACGACAGCCCCTGAATGGAGGGGGGAGGGGTGACGCAGATTTGGGGAAGGCGGGGGGGAAGGACGATCGCCCCTACCGCCCTCTGGATCCACCAATGTAAGTCACCTACCTTTTATGCGTTAATATTGTGGGCATTTCTTATGTACTTCTTCCTCACCTGTGCATTATCATAACATCATCATCCGTTTGTCACTCTGTCCTCATCATCATCGAGTGTGTGCGCACTCGGCCCGTTGGCTTCCAAGGCCTCGCGTCTAATAAACGTCGTTTCAACCAAGACGTCATACGTCTTTTCAAAAAATGCACAACCACAAAAAAAAGGGGGCGTGAAAACGAGATCATGAAATTATTTTTATTGCTTGAAACTCGCCTTTTTCAGCATGCTCCCAATCAATGGCTTTTTTTTTTTTTGTCTGGGCAGCTTCACATGATATAAGATGAAAAGTGAATTCGCCCGCCGTTTTGGCGTCACCAGCGCTGAAGCATGTTTTTTCTTTTTTTTTTTTTTGCTAACAAGTTGTGAACGATCTGTAACCTAGCCCGAAAACGAACCCCGTTATTCAATTCGGTTCGGTAACAGCTACATCCATAGTCGTCCAATCTACGCGATATGTTCGAAAATTGTGCAAAACAATTATGATTCTTGTTCAAGGTTCATTTGGGGTAGTTTCTTTGACAGTACGTGGCACGGGTTTTTCGGGTGGCGTCTCCACGACGTCGTCATCGTCGACGTCATCGACTACCTCCAGCGGGCCCATCCTTGGCATGAAGCTCAGTTGAGTGATGCCGACGATGTAACCTACGCAATCATGCAAAACAAAGTGAATAACTTATGATATTCGCGGGTGGAGAGCTAACTGATTTAGCTGTCGACCCGCGAATATATTAATCTTATATTTCATGAAGATGATACCATACACTTTTCATTTTTCCCACACGTGCGCTGTGCAGTGGAACCACCTAACAGAGCCTCACCAATTACACGTACATTATACAGCCTAGTTTATTGGTCACGTCCAATATAATTAGTCTTATCTTAACACTATCGCGCGATAATTGCTAAGAGGCTTCTTTACTTTTGCATTTATTTGCTTCTTGTACGCTGACTGAAACGCAACACCGCAACATTCAGCATACCGCGACTGGAATGCGCGTTTACTTGAGATAACCGCATCAAGTGACCCCGAATATGGCCGTCAAAGTTAACGTTGGTTCTGGTGTAAGTGTTCGAGCCGAAATTACGCCTATGTGACACGATTATGATTAAAAACGGCGCAAAGGAACACGAGACACAAACGAAGAATGTGTCTCGTGTTCTTTGCGCCGTTTTTAATCATGAACACATACCAACTTGCCCAACTGTCAGTGTTACTGTATGTGACACGAACTGAAGACGGTAGACACGAAAGTACGTGCACTGCTTTGCCCTAAATTGTCAAATTTGAATCCTTGAGGACTGTACGCCGTATCTGCGTATCTGCCTTACTCTAATAGGCATAGGCGTGCGCAGGGCTCCCCTTCAGTCGGGGGGGGGGAGTCGCATTGCCCCCCCGCTCCCTATTATGTCAATATGTGGGGCTAACTTTGCGCCTCGCCCCCCCCCCCCGAGTCGCAGCGCCCCCCTCCCTATTACCTCAATGTATGGGGCTGCCTTTGCGCCCCCCCTTCTTAGGTGACTAGAGATGCGGCCCCCCCCAACCCCCCCTCCCCACCACCGTGCGCACGTCTATGCTAACAGGGTTGCAGCCAGTTGCAGCCTTGAAAACGACAAGTCCACTTGTCGAAACGTCGGCTCCAGCCCACAACCCCCTGCTTACGAATTTCTCATTACTCTAACAGGGTTGTTGCACTTAACGCAGCACGTACCCCGCAAGCTCGCATTTCTTATAGACTGCAACCGCGTAAACCGCAAAGGAACTTTTACTACAGTAATGATATTCGTGTGACCGTGCGGAGCACGAAAATCGCAGTCCCAGCATGAAATTGCTCGGCAAACGAAGGGGATGCCAAACGAGAAGTCACTGTAAACGAATACTTTACGAATTGGAGCTTTAAGGGGCACCAAAGGGAAACAGCGAAGTGGTTTAGATTGACAAATTGTACTATAAGGACTCTAATGTCTTTAACTTGACCCTCACAAGTTTATAATTACGCGAGAAAATCAGTCAAAGTTTCATTTCTAAATTTCGCGCCAAAATCTCAGCGCGTGACGTCACGGATTTCAAAGTGTATTCCTCGTATTTTGGCGACATTGTCTATACCAGGGGTCTCAAACACGCGGCCCGCGGGCCGCATGCGGCCCGCGAAGCTTTTGGTTACGGCCCGCGCCAGCCTGTAGCTCTGAGTATTTTCAAGGGCTACGGAGACATGACTGGTCTCCAGCATTTTTTTTCCTAAGGCGCGCCGTGCGGTTAGTGCGGTCACCATGTGTTATAACCAGAATTGTAAACGTTAGAGAAAATAAGCAACCGATTACAATTACAACTGCTCCATTAAGATGTAAATAATTACAACGGTGAATTCCATACATAGAAAAGTAACTGAGCTATTACAGAAATGCAATCGATTAAGTTTGAGTTACTTTCCTTCCAAATCTTGTTGCCAAACAAAATAACAAGTTTATTCTAACTACAAGGAACTACGTGACTTTCGCCGTAGAGAAAAGGCTGAAGGCTTGCGTGGAGGCTGAGGGGCTTAATGCGGCTTCTGTGATATAGTGTTGCACGTTGTGAACATTAAGCAGCTGTTGATTTTCGAAGTTGTGTACGCTGATTCTTCCATGTTTTCTCGTTAAGAGGTGAGCCACTACACTTAACACTCTCTCAATGCATGCGCTGATACAAAGGCGGTATTATAACGGAGGAACACCGTGCGCACCAGCTCGTATAGATGCGCAGTTCTTCGATGCTCTTGTCCATGTCCTCTATGAAGCGCCATGCTTCGCTATTGCTGGCGCTTGGGTAAGGCGTTGCAGGTGAGGCCAAGGAAAAGGTGAAAAAATAGCGACCGCTCGGGAGGTCCCTGCCGAGCGGTCGCTTTTTTTTTTCGGGAAAGATAACTGCCGTAGAAGCCTGCTTACAACTGGATTTCGGGGAAAAAAGAGTAATTGATTGAAGGTAATCAATTGCAAGAAAATGCAATTGAATTACCCATAACGTTACAGTTTCAGAAAGGTGTTCGATTATAGTGCGATATTACCTGACAGTGTTATTGATTAAAAGTAATGGATGACTAGTAACGGAACATAACTGAATTTCATAATCGCATCGAGCTTTCAGTCATTCTGGAGATCCGCATGGATATATTTCTTGAAAACCATATATATATATATATATATATATATATATATATATATATATATATATATATATATATATATATATATATATATATATATATATATATATATATATATATATATATATATATATATATATATATATATATATAAACTGCTTGTGTGTGTGTGTGTGTGTGTGTGTGTGTGTGTGTGTGTGACGTTCTGATTCTGAAGAATCGTACCACCCCCCCCCACCCCCCCACTTCTCGTCCTTTCTGACCTGCCCCGGCCCTTGCGGGAGACAATTTCGCGACTGCGGCCCGCAAGCTAAGATGAGTTTGAGACCCCTGGTCTATACGAAATTTCTTAAAACTTGGTACGTGAAGTCTATCGCCCCCCTCAAAAGACAATGTACTTCATTTTAACTGATTAGGAAGTGCGTAGGACATAGTAGACACTGTCAAAGTCTATGACGTCAGGGTGTCTAGTGCGCGAATATTAATGTGGCGTCGCCACCTGCATTTTTCTTTTTGCGCGTTATCTAGCTTCCCAAGCGTTATCTCGCGGCAGACGTGGTGATAGTGAAATTGTGACGAGTTATTTACTAATATGATGTTAACCATTTTTCTCTGTAATGTCCCTTTAACATTATAACAACATGTTTGAGAAAGAATACTACCAACAACCAGAAAAAAAATCGTTCGGCGTTAAAAACGAAAAAAAAAAAGAAAAAAAAATGCTCGCCGCCCCCGGGAGGGCTCGAACCTCCAACCTTTCGGTTAACAGCCGAACGCGCTAGCCGATTGCGCCACGGAGGCGAGGCGGTCGGTGCCGCCAAAAATAGAAACTTGGAAATCTTTTTTCTTTCTTTACTGACAAACTTTGAAAGCTCGTAAACGTTTCGACAACTTCAAAGCCTTATTTTATTTTCTATTCATGGGCACCGCTATACTGGGCTTTTACGTGAAAGATTTCTTCTGTTTGCACGTGGTACAACAATTTTCTTAGTAATGTGAAACTCAGCTAATTAACTACTTTTTATAATAAAATAAAAAAAATTACCGCAGCTTGCACTATGTCGCGCAAGCCTGGGTCACATCAGAGTTCGTGGGCACCCAGCTGGTGCTGGCTTGGCTAGGTTTTCACCCTCTCACCTGTCCCTCTTCCATCCCTTACTATACTATACAATACTATAATACTATACTATACTATACTGTACTGTACTATAATATAATATACTATACATGGCTATTAGAGACTGCACACTGCAGCTTCTCTTGTTAACCACCTTGGACCGTGTGCCTGGGTGCTGATTGAGCGCAGATTGATCGCGTTTTGGTTCATGATGATGATAATGATTTTCTCTCTACGACACTCGACAAACATCGAACAAATAGTAGCTTAGCTGCAATAGCGATTTAGGAATAAAATTGGGTCGTTGCTGAGTTGCGCCATTCGTTCATTCTTAGGCTTATATGAATTTTACGTTTACCAAATTCTTAATGTAACTGGGGTACTCAAGTGAGCCATGATAGCAATTACTTTTGCGTCCGGTAGAGTAAACTTTGAAGTACCCGATTTTCATTCAAATATTCTAATATGCTGACATACGTTTCCACCGTTCTTTAAGCGTTCGATAAAAATGGCAGTTAGAAATCATTAAATGTCGCGCCCCAACCTCAGCACCGATGTTCTATGGCATTAAATATTTCGTTTTCTTACTACTTCTTGTTATAGTTCTGAAAACGCAATCGATTCTGGCTATAGGCCTGAGCTTTAGATCCCTTGAAAATGTAATCTCATCTTTATCGACAAACATCGAACCTCTCCATTGTGGGTGCTCACGTCACAGTGAGTTTTCGATAACACGCGTGCTAGCTGGTATCATGTTAAGTTTGTTCGCATGATATCCGAAGGAGTTATCACTGATATCGCGCACCAGTTGGAGAACGAGCAAAAAATAAGGTCCCTAGCGTAATCACTTTTTTTTTTACTTGCGATACATATTATGTTTATTTATTTATTTTTTTTTGTAACATTAGTTAGTGGGGACATTCAGACGTGGATATTGCTATTAGCAAAATAAAGCCACTCACCTTCCTTCACTGCTCTTTGAAAGTTTGCCCCGCACACCTGTTGAAATGGATGGTTTGTTATAAGCGATGCTTCGATGTACAGTAAGCATGACAACTCCACATCGCACCATCACAGTGAATATACGTGGGTTAATAACCTTTGCGATGAATTGCTCTCGAAGACCCTCTACATTTCATATTAGAATCAATTGCAATGAAAGTACACAAACCTGAGTTTTGAAGTACGTTTCCACGTACTGAAACAGAAGAGGGGGGAAAAAAAAAGGAGAGAAGCATTATGTTGTTGAAACAAAAGACAAAAGGTATCTGAAAATCCGTGAATATCATATTTCAGAGTGTATCACCGTGCGCGTGCCCTCATACGCTTCCATGTCCCACATGCATGCCTTCGCATGCTTGCGGTTTTTCGCTGAATATCGCAACACCAAACGCCTCCAACAAGAGTTGCCAGTTTCGCTTACAATAAACGGGTTAGGGCTTATTTTCCCACCGAGTGGCTTGTAGAAGTTTCCAATCGCTTGTTGCGTTTTCTTTTTTTTTTTAGGGGGGGGGGGGAGGGGGGGGCTTATTTGTGCTTTTCCAGCAAATATAGTTATTTTAGTGACCATCACGTCCACAATAGCGCGTTTCTCGATGGACTTTGAGTAGTTGAGTGTTCAAGTCATACATACGTTGGAGGAATCGGCAAGTAGCGTTAATCATACGCTGGCAAACGGTCGATTCAACCGAATGGAGACCACCTTGCAGAATATGTTAAAAAGTGAATATGTGCTTTCGATCCATAGTTGCCGCATATTGCCGCTGTGCGCAATAACTAAAGAGATTTTGTTAACTCCCCTTCGTATTTGAATGGCATATTTTATTATAATTTAGAATATTTTAACAATGGGAAAATTTTATTAAATTTCCGTTATTGAAGCTTCGTCGCGACAGTCGCGCCGCTTTTTTTGGGGGGGCTTCTTTTATGATGATTATTTGCTTGTTAAGCTCGGTAGCGTCTGGCAACTCTGCCGGAGGAGGAGGAATAAACTTTATTATATTCAGAAATGGGAGTTTCACCGCAAGGGCGAAGCAATGACTGCGATAGCAACAAATTGTGATGTTATAAGAAGTGAAGCTGGCAGCTAACTCTTTTGGATCTGATCTCACGCAACTCTATAAAACGTTGGTGTAAGAGAATACGGCCGCTCCAGGGACACTTTCCACACAGTCTCTTCACGTTGAGAGCGGAGCACGTAGAAAGGTATACGAGCCGCCAGCTGATGGCTGCCGAGATAGTGAGCTAGCGCGTGCGTCAGCGATGGCGACCGCTCCCTTCGATTCAAAGTAATTCAAATTTCATAGTCGCTGCTCCAGCACGAAGACCTTGCCCCAACACGAAGCTGCGCTCAGAATTTTGCATAAGGCAGTATCGTTATCATCCGTGAATTTTTTTAAGACAACGATAACAGAGGTGTAGTTCTTCCGCGTTCGTTGACGTATACGTGCGCATGCGTGCTATGATTGCAAGCGCATCCCGCATACCCATACAACGAAGCTGGTTGATGATGGTTGATATGACGAGGTGCACTCAATCTGGACATCTCTGATGAATACGGAAGTTGCGTTGTTCCACGTTTCGGTTTCACCGCTGCATTTGGGTGAACTTCACTGGTCCGCAATTATTACAGGAGGCCGCTTTTTCGAAATCTCAAGGCTGCAATGCGTTCTTCGCTTGAAGGAAATCGATTCTCCCATTTGACATAACCACCTAACTGCACTAGTTAAAAGGCTAATTAATTTAACGTCCTTAATTACTGTACCAAATGATATCTTTAGCCTTCATAAGATGTCTGCGGCTACAGAACAAGTAACTGTGGAGGCATCGAACAAATATCGCATTTGCCCTGATTTTTGAGGATTCACGACACATTTTTTTTAAACACCCGGTATAACGGGGCGGCGACCTGCGCGCCAGCACGCTGAAAATTTTTAGTACTATTATTTAATGTTGCCCTAATTCCTTATTGCCTCAATTAATTTTTTTTCCCGATAGAAATGGAAACATGCATTCAGAGACCGACTTTCCGTGCCTTACAGCGTATCAACATTACCGCTAGGTAAACAGCGACTCCTAGTGGAATCCATATTCAATTTTATCAAACCGAGTATTACAACTGCAAGCTTCTACGAGAGGGACATCATCTGCCGAGAGAGGGAGCTCGCGCAGCTAAGGAAGGCGTGTCTGTGCAGCGCGCGCAACTCTCACCGCTTTTGAAATGCATCCTTTGTGGGCCTCCCGCGTGCTGTCCATTGTCTGCAAAGAAGATGAGGCGGAGAGGTATGAGAGGAATGAAGCGGGCACGGGAGGCGTATAGTATGCAGCTTGCGACGAAGTCGTAGCAAACGCCGGGCGCCCGCTAATAAAGCGAAGAGATAACCTTCCCTGTGCGCGGCATCAATGCACCGCGATTGTGCAAATCCTGCCCTCTGGCGTATGGAGGGTCATTATAATTGGTAGCCTCGGGCGGTGGAAGGGGGGAGGGGGGTTGTCACTGCTTTGAGTCAGGCCTCGCATCAAGGTGTGTGTGTGTTCCTCGGGCGGGGGGGGGGGGGGGGGGGGCAGGTTTGAGCCAGGTTTCGCATCACGGTGTGCATCTGTATATGTGTTGTGTGTACACACACACACACACACGCACACACACACACACACACACACACACACACACGCACGCACGCACGCACGCACACACATCTTTCTTTTTCTTGCGCTACTTGCGTCACCTGAACTGCGGTTATGTTCTTCGGGATCAAGGTCTCTGTGATTTGACGCGAAAATCTCGAAGGTGGCGGGGAGAGCTCGATCCGCTTATCGCTGAGTGTCTCCTCTTGTCTCGTTTCCCTTTATTTATGGTATATATCATCCAGCTGACGAGATGGCAACTTTCTTGCGGTCGGATGACAATCATGCAGATTTGTGGAAAGTGTGTAAGTGAAATCGGTGGTTCGAACAACGAAAGATGCTCCGTGCCGTAAGTTGACGAACAAGTTTTTCTTCCTATTCAAGATGACACAGATTCGGCAGCCACACTTTCCTCTCTTCTTCCTAAGAAACGCCCCCACAGAAAACACTGTCGCCTTCTCTCCAATCTGGCGCTGGTGCGTGGTGTGAAGGCCCTGACTTTCTTCTCAACTCGGGAACGGAATTGAAACGCCCTGAAAGAAAAAAATTACACCATCTCCCGCTAAAGGGAACCATGTGTAGATGTGAAGCAGCGGGCGCTAACGCTTACACTGGCGGCGGCGTTGACGCTGGCTCTCATCGCAGCGTTGCTCAGGAGAGAAAACTGGGGAGGCGCAAAGCAGGCAGCGATGGAGCAGTGTTTACTACTGGAACATGCCAATCGCTGCTAATGGGCAATGAGAGACAGAAGACTCCGACTGGACACAGAGACCCGCACTCCGCTTTTAGTTAACGCGCACGCTGCGAATTTTTATTGTTCAACAACGCACAGGAGAAATCTTCCACCGGCACCACCTTGGAGGTCAAGATCGATTGCCATATATACGGGATGGCCAGTGAACGGTTGTGCAGCGCGAGCAGTCGGTTTTTTCAACCAAGAAAGTCGCTAGCAGACGCTGCCTGCGTCGGCGTCGCGAGGCGAGAGAGGGGGGACGCGGAGGAGAGGAGAGAGAGGGGGGTGACACGCATGCGCAGTGGGAGTGTGAACGCCGTGGGCAGGGATGCATAGAGGAGAGAGGGGGGAGCGTAGGAGAGGAGAGAGAGGGGGGGACGCGCATGCGCAGAGGGAGTTAGACGCCGCGGGCAGGGATGGAGAGAGGGGGGGAGTGTAAGAGGGGGAGAGAGGAAGGGAGGCGCATGCGCAGTGAGGGTGTGGTTGCCGTGGGGAGGGATGCCTAGAAGAGAGAGAGAGGGGGAGAGGAGGTTTTTTATTTTTATTTTTCTTTAACTGTTTGCGCATGCGCAGTAAGGGTGGGCACGCGGCACACCACCACCACCACCACCACCACCACCACCACCACCACCGGATTAAGCTTCGCCATAAGATGCTTCACATCTAAAAGAAAACTAGAGCGCTCTTCAAGAACACGCACGCACAATGTTGCACACACACGGAATAGACAAGTAAACAGTAGGGTCGCCAGCAACCGGGGCAAATCGTAGGTCCCGATCTGAATCACGCGCGTCGCCTTCTTTTCAAGCCTTCGCGTATAGTCAGTCGGGTTATCGTTGGATCCGAAGCCGGCCACACACCTGTTTCCCCGTATAGACACTCTCACACCACCAGCACTGCCTCGTGCGAGCGACCGCTAAGCCATGGCTTCAAGGATTGTAAAGTTTTAAAGACGATAGTTCTTTCTTGGGATACTTGAACGCAAAAAGTTTGGTCTGTCTGTCTGTCGGTAACCCGATTCAACTACTCGGCCAAAGTTTAACCACTTTCTGAACGCCCAGCCATCTTGAACTGGTGTTTGCGTTCATACTTGTGAACCTATTCGATCAAAAAGCAAATACTACGCATACCTGAGGCGCAACATTAATATGTTAGTGTCAGGTCGTGTGTTCTTTAATTAGAAAATACAGAGGTATGCAATTCTAAAGACCCTAGTTTTTTATCAATGCCAGCCTGATGCAGCCAATTCAACGTAGAGTAGGCACTGTCTGAGGCAAGGCAAAACATAGTAGTACGGCTGGCACAAGACTATCGTCTTTCGACGACATTTGCAGCGAAGCACGCAGATACGCGGCCAATTTTTTCGTTGTAAACGCCTTGTAGGTGGGAGGTTGGGGTGTCGTCACCCCGCTGAAAGGTGCCACGACGACAGAAGCAGTGTGAACACCACGCGACTTCGCTGTGTTTCGACGCTCGGGACTGATTGGAACGACGAAGTGCAGCGTGCGCCGTCGCCGCCACAACGAGCCAAGTCCCACCATGGTCCGCGGATCTGCCAAACTGGTAGCGCCACGTCGGGAGAACTCTTGCTGCCCTTTCCCTGATACAACTCGCCCTCAAGAATGCCTCTCTTAAAACTTCAAGAGCGAACTATGACAGGGACAAAGAGTGAGGGAACGACACCAGCGCTTTTCTATCGACTGAAAGCTTTAATATACCCTTATCACACGGCAAATCTAATGTCATTTACAGCGAATGTCATTCGTTCGCAATGTCATTTGTTTGCTGTCACACGTGTAAACTACTGCCATTCGATGAAAACGACATTTTCTGTCGAATGCGTTCCCAAAACTCATTCGCACTAGAAGCGAAAGTTGGGCTAGTTGGTGGTTCATGCCAGGGATGTAAAAACAGCGCAAAATATAGACAAGGACTGAAGAAGAGACGACAAGGCATTTGATATCGCATTTGATATCGGACGAAATGCGTAGTCTCGACGCCAGGCACCTTTTAGGGTGGTGGCTATTGTAGTTCGTCCGCCTCGGTGGAAACAGTGGTTACAAAGCTCGGCTGCTGACCCAGATGTCACGGGTTCAATCCCTGCCGCGGCGGTCGCGCTTCGGTGAAGTCGAAATGCTTGAGGTCCTTGTACTGTGCGGTGTCAGTGCACGTTAAAGAACAACAGATGGTCGAAATTTCCTGGAGCCCTCCACAACGGCGTTTCTCATAATCATATCGTGATTTTGGGACGCAAAACCCCAGATATGATGTCATTATTAACTTTTGCAAACCGTAAATATGTTATGTTTTACTAGATTAACTAACGTCTGGTTTGATGGCGTAATAGCACGGGCGAAAGTTTCCAAAAGAAAGCTAGTCAACCATAGCGGATGGACGCCGGTCATGTTTACTTGTGCTACGTTGTCGTTGCCTGTATCGCGGGTGTTGATCGTCCGATTGCACGTGTTTGGGATGATCAAGGTGGTGACTACACGAATTAGCTGCCGCCGTCTCATTTCTGCAGCCGGAGTGCTAGTCGTGCTCCCACGCTTAAGTTGACTGTGACCAGACCCTCCATGAACCACGCCATGAAACCACGCCTTCGTCATATTATAGTCATATCGTCGGCCGTGTTGGTTTTCGATTGGCTCTTGGCTTGACTTCGTTTGTGTCGTGCAGCTGTGGCGAGTTATGTAAAGTGGCTGTGTTTATATATTTTGGAGCAGCTTTTTAGTGATAAGAAATTAACTTTCAGGATACACGCATGTGTTATGCAAGTTTTCATAGATTTTTATTTCTCCCAAAGTCGTGGCTCAGGAGGGCTAAGGTCATGGTCATCATTTTAAAATGATATTTATTTTCATCGCGTGACAGTAGGCAGGTAAAATGACACTCAGTTCGCCTAATGCCCGCCGCGGTGGTGTAGCGGTTACAGTGCTTGGCTGCTGACCCTAAGGTCGCGGGTTCGATCCCGGCCGGCGGTCGCATTTCGATGGAGGCGAAATGGTAGAGGCCCGTGTACTGTGCGATGTCAGTGCACGTTAAAGAACACCAGATGGTCAAAATTTCCGGAGCCCTCCACTGCGGCGTCTCTCATATCCTATCGTGGTTTTGGGACGTAAAACCCCAGATATTATTATTAGTTCGCCTAATATCATTCATTGTAAATGACCTTAGATTGGCTGTGTGACGGGGGCATTAGGTCAAGATCAAACATATATACCCGGAGCACGTCCTCCGTTGCACATGCGCACCGTCCTATGTGCAATAAGAGACACTATCAACACCATATCGACTTGCTGCCCTCTTTCCTTTAGGAGCGACACTTGGCTGCTTGTGCGTCACCAAAACATTCAAAATGGCCGCTTGTGCGTCACCAACGGAACCACGGGTGCGGAGCGGCCGTGGAAACGTCACGATATCTTGCGCGAGCACGTGACGAAAAGCTCATACCTTGTTGTGACGTCAGGGTACAGTAGGAACCGAAACTATAGCTTTCAAAAATACGCTGTAATTACTTTTTTCAGGGTGCACTCACGCTTAGCAATACATTTTCTTGGCTCTTGAAAGCTTGGCCTTTCATTTGATGCAAAAAAAATGTCAACTGAAAATTTTTGTGTCAGCCCTTTAAAGCGCTTGTGTCGTTCCTTTACCCTTTGTCTCTATTATAGTTCGCGCTCGGAGTTTCTTAACATGTATATGTACCAACTAGCTCGTCTTTCGGTCTACCGCCTCTCGCAAGGTTCATTTTTTACCTCGCCGGGAAGGGGGGGGGGGGTGAGGAAGGGAAGCAAGTAAGTGCGTTGCTAGCAGGCGGCCGACTTCACTGAGGTTGGGGGCAAGGGCAACAAGGCGGTTCACACACGGGGGTTGCCTCACTACTTCTCAAGAACGCGAGACACTCCGAAGTGCGCGCATTCGTTGTTGCCCCTCGCGTAAAGTCCCTAGATAAACTAGGGACTTTACCCTCACCGCGCTCGCACCGCCACCTTCCACCGGGCGTTCCTCCTCTCTCTCCCTTATTGCCCCCTTCTCCCCTCCTCTTTCACGAAGCGTCAGTGGCGTCAGCGCAAAGAAACACAAGCGCGGGCGCAGCTCCTCGCCCTGGGTACCCTGGGTCCCTGGGCCTTCGTGGGCTTCCAAGTGTTGCTGCGCCTTCCTGTCGGCCATGAAGGCAAACCAGTTTTGGCGGGAAGTTCGCAGGCATTCGGACACTTGCATGGCTTCTTCGATGGAACAAAAATGTTGGGTTGGTGTGAGCGATGATCAAATTAGTGAAACAAATACTACATTCTTTCTGTTCAAAGTGGCATCCTCCTCATCCCGCGTGGTGGATTAGTCGTGGAAAGACGTCGCGAAAATGGCGTCTTGACTCGGCGCGCCATCTGGATTCGAGCCGGGTAACCCGTAGGTATGGCGGGGAGTTCACGGCATTCGACTCTCACGTGTGTTCGACGAAGCGTGAATGTTCCACGTGAGTAAAGACCAAATTTTCGAAATAAATATTGGATTCTGTGTGCTCATACGCGCATCGTTTTCATCCTGCGTGGTGGGGTCAGTCGTGAAAGGGGCTGCAAAAATGGCGCCTAGATTTGCAGCGCTTGTGTGGAAACGAAGACGGTAAACCAAAGTTTAGGCGGGCCATTTCTGGCGTTACACTCACGTGTTCTAAATTGAACGGAATTGTTCCTTGCCAGCGTGCAATTGATACGTTTATGAAATAACTAGTACTTTTTGTCGATAACCTCTTTATCCTTACTCCAAGCTTACTTTATCATCCAAGCTTACTTTATCAATAAAGCTGGAGATAAGTGCGTCAGCGCGGCGTCACTTAGTTTAACTACTCATGAGAGATGTTTTCTCGATAAACACCTGCTAGTATAGCAACACGCATGCCCGCAATCATGGATTATTTGTGGCGTTTTTTGTGACAAGGCGTTTTTGGTGGCATAGCTATAAGTGGTGAACTTTTCAATAAACATTCAGTTGGCAGTACAGGGCTAGTCCTGTTGTGTGTGTTCCTTATTGTCGTTCGTTTTTTCGCGCTGCTTCTATTTATTCGCCTCTTCATCCTGTTCCTTAGCAAGGTGTCATTCTCGATAAGATGGCAAAAAAAAAAATGCACACATCTCCTCGAAAGGAACCCTGAGTAGTAATGCGAAGGAGCCAATGTCTTTTATTCATCATCGTATATGACTTTAAGCTCTGGAGACCATTTTCCCTCGAGTATAACGGCTTTGTGGTCTGTAAACCGTCTTGTTGTCAGCTTGTTGTCGGCCGTTTTGCCTTTCGCGGGCGAGAGCGCGTTCACGCCCGACATGAACGTGAACGCGTGAACTCAAACTCACCAAAATACCACTCACCCGGACTCACTCTGACTCAGACTCAAGGGCCGATCTGAGTCTAATTGAGTATGAGCAGAGTCCTAAAGCATTGAAAGACTCTGGTATGAGTAAGTCAACTTATGACTGAGTTTGCAGATGTATGCTGCTTTGCGAAGATCCACAAGTGTAAAGAAATACAGGCGTGAAACCAAGATTGTGAAATTTCTTTTTTTTTTATTGCAGAAACACGCGTTTTATGCATGTAGTCTGTGCAAATTTATGTCATACCATGACGAAACCTAAACTCGTTCCCAATCTTGACGTTCCCAACGTTAAAGCATGTTTTCTTTTCTAACAAGGTGTGATCTCTCTGTAACCTGAGACAGCAGAAATTATAAAGCAGTATACAATGCGAATCAAAAATACATGTAATTGTTTTTTTTTTTGTGACACTTTTATACGGTTGATGAAACTTTATCATGGTACCGTACGGTGACGCAAGGACAAAGCTTGAATCTCCTTAAGCGCCATATACGATGAATATGAAGTTTGCGATGCATCTAGTCCTAGTGCGCTGGAGAAATTCTTCAGAAGTAAGTGAACGGTGCATGGTGCTGCGTTGAGTTGTGATGGCTCACCTTTTGGCAATGATTTGACAATATATTGTGCGGCTTAAAGGCAAACGAAGCAACTGAAGCTGTACATACAATGTTTTCGGTATTTCGAAATGCTTTAGTGTAAAAGGCGTTTGGTGAAATGAGTACTATACAAGTTGTGAGGCAGAATGCGACAACTGCTTATCCTGAAATAACGTAACTGCTGTGGTGCAGTGAGTTCCTGCCTACTTCTCCCAAGCGTGATCCCGGTTAATGAGTATTTCCTTATTATTCAACAGCAAATGAACACAGAGCTCAATGTAGCTCTCATGAACTTGTAGTACTTATAGCTCGGTTAACCAAATAATGATGATATCGTGATTGTGCTGAAGTTTAAGGCCTATCATTCAGTGATCAGACTGAGTGCTCCATGCGGGCAGTGCTGGAAAGACGCATTGACATATTGTAGCTCAATAAAAGAGATATTAAAAATGCGGTGGCATAGAACAACGCGAACATACACGTGCAGCAGTACATGACTTGGAACGTTTGAGGGTAAAATGCTTCAGATACATTCATTATCATTACAAAATCCATTAATTTTCGCTACCCTTTCATCGCGTAATGAGACATTCCAGTCCATATTATATGAGACTAAAACAAAGAACTTCAGCTGTATTGCTCGCATTTACGATGTAGGCGAGAATGCTTGAGGCCCGTGTACATAGATTTAGGTGCACGTTAAAGAACCCCAGGTGGTCGAAATTTCCGGAGCCCTCCACTACCGGCGTCTCAAATAATCATACGGTGGTTTTGGGAAGTTAAACTCTATCAATTATTATGATTATTATTATAAGCTTTACTGCAATATTACGCTTCCATAACACCGATAAAAAAGCCACTATTTGCCGTGGGTGCAGAGTTGATAAGGCACAGGAGACAGGGAAACGAAAGCTAGATCATATCGTCACGTTTACGTGTAGTTGCTAACCTGCTGTATCGTCGAATATAGCCGCAATGTTTGCGCTGACATATCCTGTATTTTGTATTGTTATCGGCAGAGACGGAACTACAGTTTATATATCCTAAGGGAGCCAAGGGATTATGCATGGGAAGCTTCCGTGAACATTTACAGTGCCATCCCAAAAGGCCAAAATACGAGTGGATACTGTGATATCTTTGACACAATTCTTGATCTCTTCAATATCTATGACTTCGTGTACAAGCGCTTGGGTTTTTTGATACCGAAATACGTAACTGAATCTTCAGACTGGAATAAGATGAACACGAATTTTGCTGTTATAACAATCGGTGGTAATCGTTAGCCAATAATCGTCAGGAGCTTGACAACATTAGTCGTGCTTGTAGTATGCGAGTAGATGTGGTATTTCATTTAGGTCAGAAGTCCGCCATTTTCGTCATCGTAACCACTCCAAGGACAATTGGCAAACGAGGCGCGTGAATACGCTGTCTTCGAAAATAAGCAATAAAACTCTGGGCTTCATTTCTAGCACAACATTAACAAGCATTGTACCACAAGTATAGGATGCGCGAAGGCTTCAAATCCTACTTTATCGATTCGAAACTGATTGATCGCTTCTCTTTAGTGGTCCCTGATAAGACAACCAATCCGTTATACGGCTCGGTTCTCTAACAACTAGAATCTACAGCCGTCTAATCTACGCGATATATTCGCAAATTGTGCAGAAGAATGGTGCTTGTTGTTCATGGTTCAATAGGGGGTGGTATCGTTGACAGCACGGGGTACGGGTTCTTCAGGTGGCGTCTCTACGACGTCGTCATCGTCGACGTCATCGACGACTTCCAGCGGGCCCATCCTTGGCATGAAGCTCAGTTGTGTGATGCCGACGATGTAACCTGCGCAACCACACAAAACAGAGTAACCACCTGTCTACACTAATTAAATTAATTTAATTAATCTATTAATGTTGTAATGGCGGCTTCTAGTCGGCTTAACTATAGCGCATGTGTGCTGCCACAGAAACGGCTACTATGAAAGTAGGGAGAAATTATGGCATTTATCTGACTTTCGAAGTTTTTCGGATACATTTCTTAAACGCGTTTCACACATCACAGACTTGTTTATTTGTTGCATGCAATGTAATAGTGTTTTCTTATCACTATTGCTCGATAGTTGCCTACAGACTTTTTTTTTCGTTTTGCATTTATTTGCTTCTTTTGCACCGATTGAAGTGTGACATCACAGCTTTTAGCATAACGACTGGTGTGCGCAATCGCTCGAGATAACCATATCACGTGTCCACGGATCTCGTCACCAAGGGTAACGTTGTCTCTGGTGTAAGAGCGTTCGAGCCGATGTTATGCCGGTATGAACACGAACTGAAGATGTTGGTAACAAAAGTACGTGCACTACTTAGCCCTAAACTGTCACTTTTAAATCAGTGAGGTCTGTACGTCCTGTCTGTCCCACTGAAACCGTGTTGTTGCCAGCAACGCGTACCGCAAAACCTCGCATCGCTGAGACTGAAGTCGTGTAAACCAGCGGTGGAACTCAATTGCTGCAGCCATGCAGTTCGTGTGACTATGCGGAGCTCGAAAGACCCGCCGGGGTGGTCTAGTGATTATAATGCACGACTGCTAACCCGCAGGTCGCGGGATCGAATCCCGCGACCTGCGGGTTTCCATTGAAGCGAGAATGCTTGAGGCCCGTGTACTTACATTTAGGTGCACGTTAAAGAACCCCAGGGGATCGAAATTTCCGGAACCCTCTACTACGGCGCATTTCATATTCATATGGTGGTTTTGGGTCGTTAAACCTCAACAATTAATAAAATTATGCGGAGCTCGCAAATCCCAGTCAAAGCAATTGCTGTTCGAACAAAACGGATACCAAGCGTGAAGTCATTGAAAACGAATACTTTACAAATTGGAGATTAATGGGACACAAAAGGAGCACCAACTAATCGGTTCAGATTGACAAATTGTACTATGAAGACTATAATGCTGTTAATTTGACTCTCATAAGTTTATTAATACATAAAAAAAAATCAAGGTCATAGTTTCATTTTTAAATCTCCCGCCAAAACCGCAGCGCATGACGTCACGGATTTCAAAGTGTATTGCTCGTATTTTGGCGACGTTGGCTCAAGGAAATTTCTTGAAACTTCGTATGTTAAGTCTACCGCCCCCCTCAAAGGACTATGCACTTCATTGATTGCAACTGATTAAGAACTGTGTAGGCCATAGTAAACATCATCAAAATCTATGACGTCAGGGTGTTTAGTGTGTGAATATTAATGTGGCGTCGCCACCTGCATTTTCTTTTTGCGCGTTTTCTAGCTTCCCGAGCGTTATTGCACGGCAAACGTGGTGATATCGGAATTGTGATAGTTGTTTACTAATATGATATTAATCATTTTTCTCTGTAACATGTTTTATACATTATAACAACATGTTTGAGAAAGAATACTACAAACAACTAAAAAAAGAAAATCGTTCAGCGTTGAAAAAAAAAATAAAAAAAATCTCGCCGCCCCCGGGAGGGCTCGAACCTCCAACCTTTCGGTTAACAGCCGAACGCGCTAGCCGATTGCGCCACGGAGGCGAGGCGGTCGGCGCCGCCTAAGATACAAACTTGGAAATCTCGTGAACGTTTCGACAACTTCGAAGCATTTTTATTTTATTTTCTATTCATGCCCACCACTATCCTGGGCTTTTACAAGAAAGGTTTCTTATCCTTGTATGCGGTACAATCCTTTGAGGCCAGTGGACTATGCTATGTTAGCGCTCGTTAAAGAACCCCAGGCAGTCGAAATCCCCTGATCCCGCCCCTGCGGCGTAACTCCTAATCATATCATGGTTGTGGGACGTATAATTCTATATAATATTGTCATTAATAGTAAAATTAATCATTACAGAGTTTTTATTACTTTTCATTTATTCATTCGTAGGCTTATATGAACTATTATGGTTTACCGAATTGTTGCTGCAACTGGGCTAATTAAGTCAGCCATGATAGCAATTACTTTTGTTTCCAGCGGAGTAAACCTTGGAACTACCCGATGTACATTCAATTGCTTCTATTATGCTGACATACATTTCATACATTTCCAGCCATTCTTTGAGAAAAAATAGAAGCTTGAATTTATCATTAAGTTTTGCGCCCCAACCTCAGCGCCGGTGTGCCATGACGTTAAAAGTTTCCTTTTCTTACTATTTCTTGATCTACATCCGAAAACGCGATCGAAATCTGACTATAGGGTCGAGCTTTAGATTTCCTTGAAAATGTAAGCTCATCTTTATATATGAACCATTGAAATTCTCCATTGTAGGTGCTGACGTGATAGTGAATTTCCGATTACACACGACCAGCTGTTATCATCGAGTCAAACGTTTTAAGTTTGTTCGCATGATATCTGAAAGAGTTACGACTGATGACGCGCGTTAGTTGGACAGCGATCGAAAATTAAGGCCGATTGCGTAATCACTTTGTTTTAATAATAATAATAATAATAATAATAATAATAATAATAATAATAATAATAATAATAATAATAATAATAATAATAATAATAATTGTTGGGACTTGACGTCCCAAAACCACGATATGATTCCGAGAGATGCCGTAGTGGAGGGCTCCGGAATTTTCGACCTTCTGGGGGGTGTTCAACATGCTCCTTAATCTAAGTACACGGCCTCAAGCATTTTCGCCTTTATCAAAAATGAGACCGCAGTGGCCGGGATTCGATCCTACGACCTGCGTGCTTGCAGTCGAGTACCATAACACCACTAGACCACCTGGGCGGGTAATCACTTTTTTTTTGTAGCTCGCGATACATGGTCTGTTAAATTCATTTGTAACATTAGTTGGAGGCGACAGTCAGACGAGGATATTGTTATAAGCACAATAAAGTCACTCACCTTCCTTTACTGCTCCTTGAAAGTTTGGCCCGCACACCTGCCGAGATAGAAGGTTTGTTGTAAACGGTGGTTCGATGTAGTTATTGCGACCCCTTAAAGGTGGCCTATGTTCAGTCAGAAACTCCTTACCTTTGTGAAGTGCTTGAAGATGCATTCCACGTAGAGCTTGTCCTGCACGGTAAGACAGTAAACATGACAACTGCACATCGCACCATAACAGACCAATTCGTTGCAAAGGTTAATAACCTTTGCAACGAATTGATCTTGAAGACCCTCTGCATTTCACGCCAGAAACAATTGCGATGGAAGTACACCAACCTGAGTTTTGAAGTCCGTCTCCTTGTACTGGAACAGAACAGAAAAAAAAAGAGAGGGAAAGAAGCGTTATGTTATTTTAACAAAGGACGAAAAGTATATGAAAAACCGCGAATATCATATTTTACAGCAAATAAACATTCCATATCATCATATGCTTGTGTGTCCCATATGCATGCATATATACGTATGCTTGCTGCATTTCACTGAATACCGCAACACCAAACGCCGCCGATGGAGGCATCGGAGCTCGTGGCTCCACCTTGTGACGTTTTGCTTAACTTCAAAGGGACACTAAAGTGAAGCAATGAATCAGTTTAGACTGACACGTAATGTTGCGAAAACTCTAGTCTCATTAATTTCTCCGCCATCGGTTTATCAATAGCAGAGAAAATCAAGGTCGAAGATTCATTTTTAAATTTCGCGCCGATATCTCCGCAGGTGACGTCGGAGATTTCAAACCGTTTTTTTCGTATTTTCGCGACATTGGTTCAGCGAAATCTCCTAAATTCTGGTATGATATATCTCTGGCCCCCCGAAGAGCACAATGCACTACACATCCACCGGTTAGGAGTCACGTAGGCCTTAGTAGACGCCGTTAAAATCTCTTACGTCACGGCGATTTTTGCTGGAACTTCAATGTGGCGTCGACATCGGCATTTTGTTTTTTTTTCCCGTTTTCTTCCTTACCAATCGTCTTCTCGCAGCAAACGTGGTGATTTTGATATTGTGAAACAGTAAATTTCAAATACGAGAAAAATTGTTTTTCTCGTTAGTGTCCCTTTAATTGCCATTGCTGCAGTAACGTTGCCTTACTTTTCTCTTACTTTATGCTGGTCTCATTGTTTCTCTGCATGCTTAGTCGAGAGTTCGACGGAATACCGTCTGGTCAGGTTAAGGCGTTGTTCAAAAACAGGTCACTGACCATTGTCACAACAAAACAAAATGACGTTTCGGGATCCGTATGGATCCCTTGTTCACAATGGAATGACGGCTGAGAAGCAGGTTTTTATGTAGCGTTGAGCGCATGACGCAAAGTCCGGGAGTACACGTGATATAGTGTACCAGATGATCTATTGATTGTGTTGCTTGTTGTCTGAATGATTAGTGATTCGAGGTTGAGTCTCGTTGTCCAATTCTTATCCGTGGCCATGATGCGCGCGTTGTCCCAGCTTATCTCGTACACATGTTTCTCTGCATCGTCCGGCTACTGACAACTACTGGTGACGATATGAATATGTGAACGCCAGTGAGAGCTGTTACGTACAAGTTTTTTCTAAGCACAATCAGCCGTTTTCCGGTGGCCTCTAGAACACCATCTAACTGGCGTCTGTAAGGATGCCTTCCTTTTATCTTACCTTCTACTGTGGCTAACACTGATGTTCGCTCCACTGGACGAGTAGCTCGCTTAACATGGACAAAATATGAAGGCTTCAATTTCATTACCTGTACATCGAATAAACATTCAGGATCGGTCTCTCTTGAGACCAAGGTATCTGTTAGTCCGGTAGTCCGTGGGATTCTAAAAACTCCCGCAGTTCTTACCATAGTTCAAATTAATCTAGCTTTCCGTCTTTTTTACATGAAAGTTCCGAAAGAACATCTCAATACAGCACATTCACCACAGTGTTTTGTTTCCGGGACCTTCACAACAGTGATATGACGGGCATTCACAGCGCAAAATTAGACGCAGACAAAAGCAAGAACAGTGCACATGTATATGGCTCTTTTTTCAGCCATATACAGTAACTCTACTACTGGATGTATAGATGCTATGCGCCTCTCCTATATAACGGAGTGGTGACCTGCGCGCTACCAAGCTGAAAATTCATTAGTATTACTACTTAATGTCGCCCTAATTTCTTGTTGCCTGAAGTAATTTCTGCCCATAGAAACAGAAACATACATTCAGAGACCAACCATCTGCGCCTTACCGCATATCAACCTTACCGGTAGGCAAACAGCGACTCCTTCTGGAATGCACGTTCAATTTTATCAAAGCAAGTATTGCAACTGCAAGCTTCTACGAGAGAGCCACCATCTGCCGATATACGGAGCCTCGCTCAACGAAGGAAGGTGTGTCTGTCTGTGTATGCGCGCGCAACACTCACCGCTTTTGAAATGCATCCTTTGTGGGCCTCCCGCGTGCTGTCCATTGTCTGCAAAGAAGAAGAAGAAGATGAGGTATGAGAATAATGAAGCGGGCACGGGAGGCGTATAGTATATAGCTTGCGGTGAAATTGTTGCAAACACCGGGCGGCCACATATAAGGCCGAGAGATAACCTTCCCCGTGCGCGGCATCAATGCGCCGCGATTGTGCAAACCCTGCCCCCTGGCGCTCGGCGGGTCATTATAATTGGTAGCCCCTCGGGCAGTAGAAGTGGGGGGGGGGGGGGGATGTCGCTGCTTTGAGTCAGGCCTCGCATATCAAGGTGCGTGTGTGCGTTGCTATAGTGGAGGGAGGCGTCTGGTTTGAGTCAAGATTCGCGTCATGGTGTGCGTCCGTATGTGTACTCACGCACACGCACGCACACGCACGCACGCACACACACACACACACACACACACACACACACACACACACACACACACACACACACACACACACACACACACACACACACACACACACACACACACACACACACACACACACACACACACACACACACACACACACACACACACACACACGCACACACACACACACACACATGGCTGCCATGCAGTTGTATACATCTTATAAACCGCTACAGTGTATGGCGACGCTACCGACGCCTAGCGGATCGCGGCACAAAGCTGGAGAGTTCGACCTAACCCCAATGAAGGTTCACGAACTCCATCTCGCAAATGTCTACCCCTTCACTTTCTCTCTACCTTCTTTTCTTCGTATTATGGCTGGGTCGTAGGTCTTCCATATTCGGTAGCACGTCGCTATCGCTACGTTTTGTATAAAGGCGCGCGCATCTTGCGTCAGGCGTTGTATTAGCTCGTATATTCAAGTAAAAACGGTTCTCGGGTGAAGCAAGAAGGGAAAGGTCAGAAAGGAAGTAGGTGGGACGGGGGTGCAGCAAAAGTAATTAGGGTCGTGTTTGATAAAGAAGACGCATTTTCCTCCCACCCCGGCTCTTGCAGAATCGCGCGTTTGCAGAAATGTGTCGACGCACTTGCATATGCTGGTATGCCCAGGCTGTGGAGCGCTTAATTTGCGTACAAACAACCACGTGCACGAACAGGGTTGCCGTTGGGTGCACATCAAAAGGCGCCATAACTCACGCCAAAAGTAGCCAAAGCAGCCATGTCATTTGATATTATCGCCTAATTTCTAGCCAAATAGAACAGAAGCGGTATTATCAACAGAGTCTTTACTATTGATTAATAAATAAAACCATTTTGAATAAGTAAAACCATAAGTTTAAAAAAGAGCCATGGCGCCAACTGGAAATTTCCGTCGCCAACGAGGCCAAAAGTAGCCAATTTGGCGCAAAGTAGCCACCAACAGCAATCATGTGCACGAACAACTTCCCGCACTGATAGCATCATGGTTTTCTCTACTATAATTATACATAATTCTTTTGTGCTTGTATTGTTTCCCTGTTCCCCTGTGAGATCAGACTATTATTTAGACCATGTATCACTCGAACGGGTGCAACATTACTGATATCTTGGGGTTTATTTTTCATAAAATCTGACCTGGAACTAGACACATTGAACATGTCACCTTAAAATCTTCCCGAATGCTTAACCTCCTACGACGCAATTTTTATAAAGCCCCCAAAAGCGTTAAAGAACAATTTTATAATATGAATATTCGCCCAATACTTGAGTATGGTTGCGCAGCATGGGACAACGACAGCTCCTGTCTTATTAAGTAAACTTGAGCGTATCCAGAATCGCACAGCCAGGTTTGTCACTGGTAATTTGAGCTATAAAAGCAGCATTTCATTAATTAAGGGCCACCTTGGCTGGAAAACCCTGGCTCAACGCCGCCTGAACAATGAAATTGGAACTTTTCTTTCGAATTTACTCTCATCTCACAGGAATAAATAAACACTTGTACATTTACTCCCGTCACTTCATCTCGGCACGTTGTGATCATCAATGTAAAGTACTTGATCATGAGTTGTAGCCTTGAAAAAGACAAGTCCACTTTTCGAAACGTCGGGATCTTGCACCAATGAATTTCTCATAGCAAGCTCCCATCTTCCCCTTCTTGCCTTTCTTTTGGATTGCATATCATTGCCATTCTACATGATATGTCGCGCAAAAGAAATACTATACATTTCAAATATTTTTCTACTTGTTTCTTTATGTATATGTATGGCTCAGTTGAAGCCTCCCAATGTGTTATTTTACTGGACATGGAACTAGCCTTTCACTACGAGTTAACACAGTCTGTGAATGCATGTACGTGCTCGTATTGATGAGTAAAATTGAATGAATTCCAGTGAAATCGAATCGAACGCATATGATACAGTATGGGACGCGTATGCTCATGTAATAAGTCAATGTACTACAAAACATGTTTCTGTAGCACTCACCTCATTGTCAAGGCCAAGGAGACTGAGGTATTGAAGGTATTTGCTTAGGTTCATGTTGCCGTTGCTTCGAACCTGCGAGTTGAAAAAAAAATGTGAAGAATATGACAGAAGTTACATTACAAGCATGATGCTCCGGAAATTCTACATAAGAGCATGAAAGTGATGGATGTATAGGTCTGCATACCCAACCAGTGCTCTTTTGAGCATACACCTGCTAAGCCTTGGGAGGTATTCCTGCATATTACAAATGCCGAACAATTACAATACAAAAATGAACATTGGAATTGTCTTGGCGTAACATTTAGTTTTGCAAATGCAATCCATAAGCGGCATACTGCAAGTCAGGGTGGATCGCAGGTCGTGATGAAATTCACGATATGAAAATATATTCTCTGTTTTCATTTCTTTGTATTTATTTGCCTACTTTTATTTTCATTCCCATATTCCTCGTATTTATCATTTTGACTCCAAGTACTTCCGGTCACGTCTTTGAAACGCTCTTTGACCTTGACTTCACCTCTTATTGTTGACGTCCCGTTTGCGACAGGATATATCAAGTTACGGAATTAAATTACCACGTGTATCCACTACATGTATCTATTGTGACAGTTAGCTGTAATCACACGCTGTTCGAATGCAGCTCCAAAATGCAGCCTTGAAAAGATATGTTGTCAGGAACGTTTCTCCAGGTCATTTGCTTGTGTATCCAAAGTTTCATTCGGTTTTTGCTTCTATATGATCGCAAGCGTAATAAAACGTCCAAATTTTGATACAGCATAAGCGCAGTACGTAAAGTGTCAGCTGTGTGGCAAGTCAACTGTTCAGTAGAAAATGATACTCGCCATTTAGCTAATTACAACCCAAACACAAATAATTGCATTGGCTACAAACAAAGAACATGGTTGTAGGAACATCAGGGTATATACATTTCTATAGTTTGTGTGATTGGTACGCACACAAAAAGATTACTGTAGGGGTTGCCAGGGTGATTAAATTTGTACAGGTTATGCGCGAGCGTTGGCTTCTATCAAATATAGTTTGATTCGAAGGTAGAGCACATATGCCTAATGATATTACAAGTTGCTGCTTCAGCGTTTATTTCTGTGTTCCAAACAGTTAATACTGCGTTTTACACGTCTATATGCATAACAACGCAACATGTGTTTTTCACCAAGGCACTATTTGACGGGACGTACCTCAATGTCACTGGGATGATCTGGAAGGTGCTTCTGACACCGAATCCATGTTTGGGGATCGCTCATCTGCGTGTGGTAACATGCACAATTGACTACAACAATATGTATATCAGTTTTCAAGTGAACGTTTAGTTTACATTTGGATAAAGGAAAACATAAAATTGGGTACGTTGATTTAAGTTAACCATCTTAAACTGTAGAGCTAGAAAACGTAGAGCGCACGCACGCACGCATACACACACACACTCACACACACAAAGCACGAAGCACAACAATAGCGACCGGCATCGTGCGACACTACATATTTACTCGCGCTATACTTTCCTCGTTTAAAAATACACTTAATAATATCTGGGGTTTAATGCCCCAGAACAACGATATGATTATGATAGATGGCATAGTGCAGGGCTCCGGAAATTTCGACCATCTGGGGTTCTTTTATGTGCACTGACATCGCACAGTACACGGGCCTCTAGCATTTCGCCTCCATCGAAATGCGACCTCCGCGGCCGGGATCGAACCTGTGACCTTCGGTTCAGTAGTCGAGCACCGTAACCCCTGCTCCACCGCGGTGGACTTAAAAGATACACTTAAACTCCCATAACAGGTCGATGATGCCAACAACGTACCCACACAATAATTTGTTGCTGTTCTGTCGCAGTCCTAATTTAACCCTTTCAGTCCCTGTGATTCCAATTGGAATCATAAATTATGTAGGTCAGTCAGCAAGCATCTGGTAAAGATAAAGCTTTGTTCTTCCTCAAGAGCCCGTATTTAGCATCTGCCCTACATGTGGTGTCAACATGGTACATATAATAAAGGCAGGTCACGTCTGAGCGAAGAAATTACAGAAGCGGTCGTGCTGCTCGCGCATTTCGCTGAGGCAGCGTCTTCTTTCACCGTGCAGAGATAGGGCATTAATTTTAGTTCTGTGTCGGAAATTTGAATTTTGGCTATTGGACAATATGCTATCCTATGTAAATAATATTTTATGTAGTAAATGAAGCAAAAATTATGGAATGATTATTAAATAATAATTATTTGTTAAATTAACTGACACGTTAATTACTCTTCTCTGAAAAGCGTGAGCGAATAGTTTTTCAGTTTTTTAGGACTACCACGATCATGCTCATCTCAAAATGTAAGAGCTAGTTGCTTACATTGAAAATATTTAATTCGGGACTGAAAGGGTTAACACTGCAAATGCGCTTTTCGTTCTTGTTAAGGCTGTATGCGTGCTTGACTTGAATACGTGTTCTTCAACGATAACTCGCATGAGGTTGCTATTATTTCTAAATCAATCAAGATAATTTATATTAGGGTAGAAACCACTTTTTGTGCATAAATAAATATTTTTGTTCACGAACTCACCTCTGGTATGACGAGTGGATTCTTTAGGGGCTCACATGCTCCCCAGTCGGATGTGAAGAATTCCTGAATCTGGAAAACACCAGAATAATAGCGAGAATTTCGACATTCATCAATACCAGTGCATCAAGCGCCCCACTGTTTACGCCTTCGTCATAATCATGATTATCATTATCATAATTATAACCAACGCTACAACAATTTACTCTTTTCCTGATATGCGCTAACAGAGTATTGTATACATAAAGGGGACTGGGCTAAAACGCTTACCAATAAATGCCTATCAAAAAGAACGTTTTTGGTTGATGACCATTAACGATTAATCCCATTAATTACATGACTATTATTCCGCAGTCTTTTACTTGCTCAACACATTTAACTGTTGTTTTTCTGTTCATTTATGCCATGTCTACGAACAGATTGCGTTAATGTTAACCTTGTTTGTCGCCATTACTTTTGCCGTAACAATTCTGGTTATTACACACAGAAGGTCTCACTTTGTTACTGCGGGGCCTCCTCCTCCTGTATATGCATATCATGTCGTTATCACCATTTATTAGGGTGAATAAACTGATTGTGGTTCTGATTTTATCATGCGTATTATATACGTACAATAGTGCTTGTGAAAAAACAAAATGTTCCAGAAAGTTCCATCATCAGTACACAAAAGGCAGCTGCTATTTGTGTACAGATGATGCCACCAACATAGTTGTCGAAGCGCCAATGTTTTCTTATTTTTATTGTTCAGTCAAGCAAGCGATAACAACGCTGAATATGATCGTGCGTGCCTGTGTTGACAATGTGTTGACAAAAAACAGCAATAAACAACTCAACAAATTGCGTTGCCAATCTCTTCAGCACATCCAATCCATTATGTAATAACACAAGCTGTATTAAATGGCCGACATCGCTAAAAGTACACCGACATATGTAGGTTGGCGTCGATATCAATATTTCATAACGTTTTTCGCCAACTCGCATTTGTGACTTCAAGGAAGGTTTTGCAAGCCTCGCCGGCTACGAACATCGGTTTTGTACGCTTCATATATGTAACACGCCAAAGGGGGGGTATTGAGGCAAAGTAAACGGCACATTGGAAGAGGAAGCAGCGCCTAAAAACGGAACTCACTCCTTCCTCCTTGCCTGATAGCGTTTCCTTGTTCGCATTTCTTTTGCAATACCGCTTGCGTTCAAGATGCGCAAAGTCCAAATTGATAATTGGTGACACGCTGCACTTGGAATAGAAAATAGAGGAAAACAAGAGATCTGCACTCCGTAGCTGGCTGCGGTATTCGATGCTCCATAAAATACGGCGCAGCGTTTCCGAAGTGTACGAAATCCTACCGTGGCTTCCGAGATTGAGAGCGCGCCAGTCTCAGAGGCCGTGCGAGCACGCGTGCGCCTCTTGAGGCCGTCACCAGAGGTCGACATAAAGCAAGGGATGTCACGCGCGTTGTTTAAACGGTGTATATAAGTAACTTGGGCTGAAGGTATGGCTGTGTCGGGATGATATGCAAATGTAGGCATGGTAAACACGTGAACCGACTGAACATTCAATGTTTAATTATATGAGACCGGATATCCCGTAATACATAGCGGAGGAAATGTATTGTATCATCCTCTAAATATTCTGGCTCATTTTGAGTGAGTAAAAACTTTATTGACAATGCCCGGCGGTATTGTGCGGGGCGGAAAAAAAAAAGGTTAAGAGCCGGTACCATGTCTATCCGTGTTCTATCTCTTCATCTAGCTTACGTAGTGTGACGAAATCAAATGAGATACGCGTATACGTGAACCCCGGCAACGAACCTGTACTTCAAGAAGTACGCTGCAATATTGTCAGGCTTTTCATATTCGTGATAATTCTGGCAATTTTCCAGTTCTCCTGTTCCCGAGCACAGTACAGGTTGTATTTTGATTTCATTCTGTCCCTAGTGCGGAAAGAATGATATTACCGGCGTTATCATGTCACAGAAAGAAATTTACCCAACGCTGAAACATCTTCGTAAAGTGTACGTACCCTCTCGGTCGCCACTTTAGGATTTAAGACTGCGCCTAATTTTGGTTTACAGGCATTCGTTCAAGTAAGCGGAACACGGGTGCTAAAATTCTGCTCATTGAATAAGTCAAACTGCAATGAAACCAATATCGTTTAGCGTAAGCTCTTTACTCTGTCGAGATTCTTGTGCCCGTCCGTGTTACCGTGTTAGTGTGATGTGGAATATCATCCTACATATCAATCAATCGATCAATCAATCAATCAGTCAATCAACGAACCAACCAACCAACCAACTAAATCAATCAATCAACCAAAATCAATCAAAATCAATCAATCAATCAATCAATCAATCAATCAATCAATCAATCAATCAATAAATAAATCAATCAATCAATCACTGAATCAATCAATCAATCAATCAATCGAAGGAACATTTACTTATCCACTAGAATTATGAAAATGACGGGAAAAAGGCGCAATAACTGCGCCATGGCAAGGCTCCGGCCCTCTACAGTGTCCAACAGCACATGAGCATGGTTCAAAATGTATGTGTGTATTTTTAAAGGAGATAACAAGGGAATATATCAAATGTGGTCCCCCCAAGGGGAGTGAGAAAAAAACGTACGGAAAATTAAAGGCAGGAAAAAGGTTCGCTTGGCTTGTTTTATCATGAATACACAGAGCTTTCAATAAAATGATACGTAATGAAAAGAATATTACAGTGATGACAAAAGATTAAGCCAAGAAAAAGCATAAACAGAACATATTTACTTGTTACACATACTTCCACAACCAACAGAGCGGAGCATATTAACAATAGATGTTCGGCTTACACTGTGCCTATTTCCGTGCACTGAGCTCAAGACTGATTACTTCCAACACCTGTGCAATGTCTGCAGGCGTCCTTCACAGACGTCGTGCATCGTATTGGTGGACGCTTACGCTTACTTCCCGCGCAGCACTGCACCCAACTACGGAGGAAGAAGGACGTGTGTACGATGTGTAACTCGATAAAAACAAGGGCGCACGACGCCATTTTTTTCCTCTTGCGGAGGAGAAGGACCAACGCGTCTCGGTCGAAATGGGTCTTCCGAAGCACCCATATTGGGACACGTTTGCCGCCGCGGGCTATACTTGTTTTGTGGTCGTCTATTTTGTTTTTCTTACAGTGTATCTATCTAGGCCGCCTGGTCAAAGTCGGTGGGATGCCACCGCGCGACAACTCCGCATACACGAAGTTGCGGTCGATGCTTGCAAATGCGATCTGCATGTAAGGTCTCGCGACGCGTCGTCAACACGTGTTCATTATTTTTTTTTTGGATTGGAGAGAGACAGATAGAAAGGAAGAGGGAAAGCTGTATTAGTATGTCGCGCGCTAAGTAATGTAGAAAATTGCGCGAGTAGCGACCGCATGTGTCTGGATCCTTTCTGTGCTACGTACACTGGCATGACAAGTCAAAAATGTATGCTGTACAAATGCACATATGCTCTTTGGTATGACGCTTGCTGTTTTGCTTGTCCTCACAAATTTTGCGGTAAAGTTACTCTTTTATGTAGTCTTTTTATGTACGTTCGCGCATGTGTTTGTGCGCGTCTGCGTATATGTAAACATACAAATTGTACGGATTTCGGAAGGGGAGGGGGTGCGGTTTGAACCCCCCAAGCTACCTTCCTGGTTATGTCCCTCTCTACGCTACTGCAGACTTTGCTTGACGCTGACTGTAGCAGTTTTTATTTTTAGGAAACTTCGCAATGAAAATTTGAAGCTCTTTGCCGCCACGGTTTCACCTCGTTTTCGCGCCCATACGCGCTTCTGTGTGCATTGGCGCTCCTTGAATTCCCGTTGATCTTCTTCTTAGCAAAATGCACGCGTCCGTACTATAGCGAGTCCAAATGGCAACTGCCTATAACAGCGTTAGCGCAATCTCTACGTCATAGGCGTGCCCAGGGTACCCCATAAGGGGGGTGCGAAGGTTCATCGCAGCGCCCTCCCTCCATATTAAGTCAATGTATGGGGCAGATTTCGCCCCCCCCCCCCCCTCTTAGGTGACTAATGGGGGGGCGGCCGCCCCCTCTGCCCCCCTCGTGCGCACGCCTATTTTCTACGTCATGAGACGAAGGGGCACAGCGATTGGTCGAAAGTGCCCCCCGCCGAATATCACGACACTGAAAATGATAATTTTTTAGTCTGTCCGTTATTTCGGTAAGGCAAAGGCGCCGCGTAATACCGGACAGCGTGTGCCATAATTGCCGATACGTAAAGTGCCGCCAGCGCCAGAGGATAAAAAGCAAGTAACAAACGCGTAAATCTATGTCCTCCGAGCTTCAGGAAGCCCTCATAGCCCCTCACTATGCCTAAAGCATCGATTATGTGAGTATGTCTCTCGAAAACGGTGCCGAATCCACACGAATGCTTTTGCTGTAAGCTTCAGGACATGCATCTAAAGCAAATAAAAGCATCCAGTTCGGAGCTAACGAGCTACAGAGCGCAGGACGGCCTCGTGTAAGAAATTCGAGGTGGACGGCAACCGCTATCAGTGATGTGGCTATCTTTTCCGGGCGTGCGCATGCGCAGTTCACACCAGGCTTTCCGGTATACGGGAAAGCGTATTGCGTAGAACGGATTACCGGACAGACTAAAACGCTCTACACTCTTAATCATGTCCTGGTTAAATGCCAGCTATATCCAGGAAACCAGACGAAAAATGTTCGGTTTCCTGGCTATATCTATCACTTTAAACGGGACCTGCTTAAGAGTGTATAGTTGCTCTGAACGTCGTTTTGTCCGGCGGTTACAATCTGCGAGAACCTACAGCCAAGTACAGCTACGCACGAAAACGGCCGGACGCACGTGTATACTATCCCATGCGGAAAACGCTATTTGCACTTATGGGATCGGAAAACTCGGACCAGGCGTTTATTTTCGTCCATGTATATATAGAGAGTCGAATTAGTATGTCCGCTACATCTACGTACAGTGTGGTATGGCGCGCGCTTGGGCTTTGTTGCATTCGTTTTCCGGCGCTCTGGGGCTGCTGCGTTCGGAATAAAGCCTCTCTTGCCGGCAGTGGTGGGTCTATTTCCTCACTTGGTTGAGATGGCGATTTCGTCTGAGATGGCTGCGTCCCGTGGTTTATTGTGGAACGCGCGTCGTGACGGAAATTCGAACATCGTCCGCATTTTCTACCAAGCTCTGCTTAGGCATACACGCGAATGTACCATATTTTATCGCATGTAACCCTGCCCTTCACATTACCCTAACTAGAACTCTACAAGAAGAAAAAAAATATATGTGTTTAACACCTGCATATAACCCGCCCCTTCATATAACCCCAACTGTCCGCCGCGGTGGAGCAGTGGCTATGGGGCTCGGCTGCTAACCCCAAGGTCGCGGGTTCGATCCCGGCCGCGGCGGTCGCATTTCGATGGAGGCGAAATGGTAGAGACCCGTGTACTGTGCGATGTCAGCGCACGTAAAAGAACACCAGATGGTCGAAATTTCCGGAGCCCTCCACTACGGCGTCTCTCATAATCATATCGTGGTTTTGGGACGTTAAACCCCAGATATTATTATTATATTGCTTAGGCATACACGCCAATGTACCATATTTTATCGCATGTAACCTGCCCTTCACATTACCCCAACTCTAACTCTACAAAAAGAATATATATATATATATATATATATATATATATACATATATATATATATATATATATATATATATATATATATATATATATATATATATATATATATATATATATATAGACAACAATTTTTTTTCCTACGTGCTTGATATATTTTTTTGAACTATATATATATATATATATATATATATATATATATATATATATATATATGTGTGTGTGTGTGTGTGTGTGTGTGTGTGTGTTTTAACACCTGCATGTATAACCCGCAGCCGCACTATTTAAGTACATTTGGTGCGGCTTTATAGGCGAGAAAATACGGTACGTCACACTCCTTTGATTGGCTCAGAAGTGGCACCTTAAGAAATGTGTGCACTGGTATGATATTCTTTTAGAAGTTATACTCAAATGAGATTCAACTTTAGAGGGACACTGAAGAGAAAAACGATGTTTGTCGTATTAGTGAATTGCAATTTTGTAACGCCGAAAGCGCCACTCTTTTAGGGAGAAGGCGCTTCGTAAGCGAGATAACGAGCAAAAAGAAGATACAGGTGGCGCCGCCACCTTGAAATTCCCGCATCAGCTCACCATGACGTCATAGGTTTTAACAGCGTCGGCTAGGGGCTACGTAATCCTTTATCGGTAAAAAAAAAAATGCTAAGAATGCGTTGTGAAGGAGCCAAAGTCTTAACGCAGCAAGTTTCATATACAGAAAAGTTCATTAAACCAATCTGGCCAAAATACGCATAAGAACTCTAAAATTGGTGACGTCAGATTGTCGTTCGCGTGCTGAAGTTTCGGCGCAGGAAATGAAATTGTGACTTACATTTCCCCGCTAATAATTGCCATATGATGGTCAAATTTCTGGCAATAGAGTTCTGAAAGAATCATTTGTCTTAACTGATTTAATGCTTCATTTTAGTGTCCCTTTGAATGATACGCGGTTCTTTATAGATACTGTAATCACATAGTCAGTGGTACACATTACCTTGGTGTTATACCGTCCACCTAATGGAATATTCTGACATTGAATGTTTAGGTTTATTGAATGAATGCGAGGTTGCAGGTTCGATTGCCGAAGACAGCGATCACATGTTAGAGTCTTAAGTAGGAAGGAACTTGCGGTAATAAGGAGCTTGTTCGAGAACACTGTGTTGTCAAAAGTTAAACGAGACGGTGTGTCGCAAAGCCCAAGTTTATGTAAAAACCAAACGAATGAATCCATCTTGTATAGTTTGAGAGTTTGTTTACTATGTACTACACTGTTAATTCCCCCTTAAGGAAGAGCCTTCCGTCCCAAATCACAACTTAAAGCAAGCAAGCAGGCCAGAAAAGCAAACACGCAAATACGGAACGTAATAATTTCTTGGGTTTTACCTGCCGCTTCTATTGGGTGACGTAGGCTACTACTGTCATTCCTGTGAGCTTACTGAATATGCTCATTTACACCAGTGCCATCCACAGTCAGGTTTTTATGTATTTGTGACGACCATTAGTAGTACCTCTGTTGTGTATGTTACTAAATATAATCATTATGTTCCATTCAACTCATCTTAATGTTTATTACTTTATTACCTGTGCTCATATTACCGACAATTAATATTTTATAGGAAATGTAGTCATGCATTCTCATTTCCATTTGCTGTATCTTTTCATCTTGTTTGCCTGCCCTCTTGCAGTAGTCACCAGCCGGACTGAGAGTACGTACAAAAAAAAAAAAAAAAAAAAAAAAAAAAAAAAAAAAAAAAAAAAAAAAAACTCACAGCATATCCACGGGGTGAATGATGATGAGTGGGGCGAAGCTCCGGAGGGAATCATCGGTAAACCGTGAAACTCTTCCGTGAAATTCGCCCAGTACATCATATAAAGAGTGTGAAACACCGTGTATATATTAAACATCAAACTTTTATTGTACTGTTGATTTACGTGGTCCCTTCATTATCCCCGCTTTGTGATCGGTGAAATGCAGGGAAAGTGGTGATGTCACATAGGGCACGGTAGTGGGGCCATATGTGACGTCACCACAGATGACCTACCTACGGTGGCTACCTACTACTACTACATACTACAGAGGAGGGACGGACCCACACCCTAAGGAGCTTCGCCCCTAATATAAATAAATCGGAGCTATCACGTTCTCCTCGCAGGTATAAGAAACACAGCACATGCACAGAAGAAATATATCAAGAACTTGACCATGAAGGTGTAAACGTATACAAACAGCAAATAAGGAGGAGTGCGCGCATGACCTTTGAAAGTTTGACAACCACGAGCCCCAGTTTCTTGCCGCTTCTTTGTATAGCTTCGACGGCCAGTGACGTCAATGACGTTCAAAGAATGACGTAAACGGCTCTGAAGAACAGTGAGGGGTAGTGACGTAACCGACGAAGTAAAGCACACGAAAGAGAAGATAGACGCTGGAGTGACATTTCTGGAGTGGGTCGACCGCACGGCAAGTTTCGGCCTCGCAAGTCGTGACCGCGCCAACTTGTTTCGTACTCCTCTTGCGCGCACGCGCAAGCTCTTCGACAACCTATGTCGGCATACGGTGCCGTGACGCTGCGCTAGAACCCTATTTTGCGATATCGTTTAGGTCCGGCATAGCATCGTGAGGCTGCTGTCACAGTATTTCGTAGCATGACAAGGCTTCTGGGATGGATGGATGGATGGATGGATGCTATGAGCGTCCCCTTTATAACGGGGCGGTGACATGTCTGCCACCAGGCTCGAAAAAAAAAACATAGGGAAAGAAAACTTTCTTTTTTTATGTTGGCCTAATGCCTTATCTACACTGATTAAATCTATGTTATTATACCAAAGAAAAATATAAATTCACGGTCCATCTCTCTGCCTCTTAAGGCAGAATGACCTTATTTTTCCCTATTATTTATTTTTGTCCTTTATCTCTACTTTTCTGCCACCAATACTCTAACCGTCTCTTAGTGGGGACGTGAACGTAGCGCCATCTTTCGTCGGTGACAAGCCTGCCGTAACTGAATGGAAAAAAGGCGAAAAAAAAAATCACACCCGATAAAGAATGCTTGTTACCAAACAGGACTCCCGGTTCGATACAACAGAGACTTATTAGAAGATTTTGTTAAAATTACAGCGTCACTCTTAAACGTTCTTAAACTACGCGAAATGACCAAGAAACGAGAAAGAAACACACAGAACAACACGAGCGCAACACGAGCGCAGTGTCGCTCTACTAACCGCGTGTCTTCCCAGAGCAACCGTCCTGTCTATCTCGTTATGGTGAATTTCTTGTTCTAGCGCTCAAAATTTTTCAATTAGCCATGCACCGTCTCGCCGGATTTCAAGTTTTGTTAAACCAGCTTCCCAGGCTGAGTACTGTTTTACAATAGGGCCCCACGTGTTTCTAATTGGTGGTGCTCAATTGTCTTGGGAAGCCATACGCTTTGTTGTGCGATACCCGTAATTGAGGGCTCCGGAAATTTTGTCTTCCTGGGGTTCTTTAACGTGCACCTAAATCTAAGTACACCTGCCTCAAGCATTTTTGCTTCCATCGAAAATGCGGCCACCGCGGCCGGCATTCGATCCCGCTACCTGCAGGTCAGCAGTTCAGCACCATAACCACTGAACCACCATGGCCGGTATAATAGTCATGGTTAAGGTTAGATGCAGCCTTCACGCGTCAGTGTATGCGCGGTTAAGTACTTCATCGAAAACGAGCGCGTACCAAAAGAATGCGCGCTTCGACGTCTCAACCACGAGCCGTGGAAAACCCCAAACGGAACGATCATAAAGAAAGGCGCCCGGTTACGCACCATGTACCGAAACAACGCTTGGTCATGCACCGAGACGCAACCATGCAAGGCAGGAAAAAGAATGTACGAGAGTGCAGAATCAATGTTGCTCACGAATAAAAAAAAAAGACAGAAAATGGAAATACAAAAAAAAGACAGCAAAGGAACCAAAGAAGGAAATACGTCGCCGAGCCGCGGAGGGTCTCCATCGTGTCTAGAATCATCAGGAGAGCACCGTTGCCAGCCCTACGCAGCTTGTTTCCTTGTTTTGCCTGCCTAGAACACAGGGGGGGGGGGCGTTTCTTGGGTCGCATTCACAGTTGCGTTGACTCCTAGCTGACTTTATCCCGACTGCTTATACGGGGCACTCTCTTTAGGTGGCTGCTCTATATATACAATATACGGGAGAACGGCGAGCGTCTTCGATGCTTCGCGCTTGTGAACTTGTCTCTTGAAGTAAGATTGAGAGGTTTAACCTTCTGAGAGCCCTCGGACGTTACACTGCGTAGAACGTCATGAAAGTAGAGCTATATATAGTTGATAGGCAGTCGTCGTGTATAAAATTAAGGTAAGAACAGCGCAGAAAGTCGGCAACACGAGATCAAGAACGACAGAGGACAGGCTCTATTATATTACACCGTGCAAACGCGGATACCAGGGGAGAGAGCCTGACGACGTTTGTGGTGGTTGGTTCCTTCCTCTTGTGTCCGTGCCATACCGAGCCATAGGCGTGCGCGTGGTTGGGGGGTGGTAGCGGGGCCCGCCTCCCTGGAGTTACTGCATGTGCTACCTTAGGTAGCACACAGTAATGGCCTCTAATGTATATGGCTGTAATGTAGTTGCTGTATATGTTAGTGTAATAATTGTAATGGCTCCTAATTTGTACGGCTGTTATGTAGTTACTGTATATTAGGAGCCATATACAGTGACTCTAGCCCCTCTCCTTAATCACCTAAGAGGGGGGGGGGCAAAGTCTGCCCCATGCTTTGACTTAATGAGGGGGGGGGGGGCGCTGAGATACCCCCCCCACTACCCACCACTGAAGGGGAACCCTGCCTATGTATCACGCCTATGTATCGAGCACCGGGTTTAGTTAATTTGACAGTTAAATCGGAAACATTCACTAGAGATACTCACGCCTAAAGCATAATATGAAGGCAGGTGCCTGCGGAGCAGCACGAAATAGGTTTAGGTCTATCCTTTCCAGAATTCTGACAAGCGAAATTCTCGCTAACATTTAAACAGGCCACTATCTCGTTAAGTGCAAGAACAAGTCCCGAAGTGTGTTTCGGATACTGTGAAGTTTCGTGATAGTACAGGAAGCGGAGCAGACATCCTGCCACAGGATGTTTCTATTACTACTTGATAACGATTGTTGCGCTTTTACGGCCCCCCAAATTACGACATTATTATGAAAGATTCCGTAGGGGAGAGCTCCGGCTATTTCTACTACCTGGGGTTCTTTAACTTGCACCAAAATCTAAGTACATTCTCGGCTCTATCTAAAACGCGGCCGCCGCGGCCGGGATTCGATCCCGCGACCTTCGGGTCAGCAGTCGAGCACCATAACCACTAGACCACCTCGGCGGGTTCTATTACGACTTCCTGTCAATACAGCGAAAAAAGACTTTATCGCGTCATGCATGAGGACATAGCCACATTGTACACGGACAAGAAGGTTCTGTTTATCCAATGCAACCTGTATGCACTTATACGAAAAATATTTTGTAGGTGGGTATACATGCCAATCAGAAAGAATAATAATCGAAATTGATAGTGATTATAACCTGCAGCAGCTTTCGAGTCTCGGGAGGTTGAAAGATTTAGAGTGATCAACAATGATCAGCTAACAGATGGTTCGGAAGGAAGTGAAAGTTTTCGCCACGCGACTATCCATTGTCATAGTAATGAACTTTTAGTCAGCTAACACCTAAGAATAAGTCTAAGCGCCGCCCCCAGCCGTCGCTAGTCGTCCCACCAAGAGAGAATTTCCACAGATGCCCCATCCACAAAGGAAAACTTATCGAACCAATATACACAAGCGCTGGGGACACTTATACACTAAATACTTGGAAATTGCGTCACTATAAATTCTACAAACGCTAGACGTAATTTGCCGCAGACCCCAATAATACAATGTGCGCTACTAAGAACTACAGAACAAGAAACATGTTAGAAGCATAATATTTCTCAATGAGGCGAAGAAAAGAAGAAAAAAAACGGGGGGGGGGGGGGGGGGGGTACGAGTAGCAGACAGTCGGATGACTTGTTTCTTTTTCTTAACTCAGTGTAGCACTGCTGTAAATTCTCAGTTTTCCCCACGTAATGCGAAAATCCGAGTGTGCCAGCGCCTTGAAAAGCAATCAGCACCACTAACATCCAGCTCGTCAGCTTGGTATCAGAAAACAATTCGATAAATTCGATGTAAAGCCGGTAACGCTGCTCGCTGAGGTTATCGACGAGTTTCTACCTGGCACCGACGCCTCCGCATCACGTACATTGTGACCAAGAGTACCGAGTGGGCAAACGTGCTGTTATTACTTTGAGACAGAGATGGAGCTCCAACACCAAAGTCGCGCCAAACACGGTGCCATACACCCATAGGCGTGCGCAGGGTTCCCCTTCAGGGGGGGGGGGGGGGGGGGGTTCGTCGCAGCGACCCCCCCTCCCTGTTATGTCAATGTATGGGGCTTACATTGCGCCCTCCCCCCATCTCAGATGACTAGGGTAAGCGTTCGCCCTCTCCCCCCCCCCCCCCCCCTTCCCCTGTGAGCACGCCTATGCATACACCCTTAGTAGCAACGCATCCAAATAATGCATGCTTAGTGGTCTCGGATTGTCCTAAATTGGCGCACTTATTATTAGCGCCACGTGCCACCTTGCGAAGCGTTGTCGCGACGTTCCTTCTTCTCAGGCAGTCAAATTCGTGAGCCACTTCGAGAACTTTGCCTTTTCTTCCATGTCTTCCGTCCGATTGGGTTCGTTTTTCTTTAATGTTCGTCTTCTATAGCGTCTCTACCACCAGCAAATGCATGTGTTTGCCCATTTTCATGACACCAAGCACCTTTCACGCATTTCAGGTAGGTGACTGCCATAGAGACGCAGGTATCGTGTTCCTGGTTATCGGTCGAAAACTTTAACTTCCTGGCAAATTTCAGCAAAGATTCTAATGTCACTGTTCGGGGGAACGCAATAATTTGAAGGGACTGACAACTGGTTAGGATGTGTGATTAGATCCTGGTAGAAATAAAAAGACCAGGGAAATATAGCGACGGATTGAAGTTTCCTTTTCGCGTTGTGAGTAGGATTTATAGTTTTAAATAGTGTTTAAAAGTAAAAAAAACCGGTCTGTTTTTGCCTTGAGGCCAAAAGTGCCTTGAAGAGGAGTCAATCACTTTGGTCTACGTAGTCACTTAGCCTTAAAGTAGATAGGTGGGCGAGTTGGATCTGATTCATATTGAAAACTTTTCAGCGCGAACGGGACGGAGCACAAAGGAGAGAGGACACTACACAACACAAGCGCTGTCTAACAACTGTCTTTCAATAAAACTTCCGTTGTTAGACAGCGCTTGTGTTGTGTAGTGTCCTCTCCTTTGTGCTCCGTCCCGTTCGCGCTGAAAAGTTTTCACTTAGCCTAATGCTGTCATGCGCGTCATAATTACTCCTATAAATTAGAGTGCGTATATTATTATCTATCCCCGCCCTATGTCGTGGTGCTTACGTAGGTAAAACCGCCTTTCGCGGTAGGCCAGTGCAACATGCCGAGCCTGCGGCGCATGCGCGCGGAGTGCACGCATGCGCAGCAAACCTCCGCGCTCGAACACGAACCGCTCTCGCGCTCACTGTTTGCAGCATTGGTTGTAAATTGTGTTTACGACTTCATATTCGCCGCAGATAGAAAAATTCTGATTGCAAATCGTTTCACGGCGTTATTCCCACGTTACCGCTTCCGCGATTAGACACTCTTACCGGTAAGCTTTCCGTTGCGCTTGAGAAAATAGGTACCATAAAAATTGGTTTTCGGTCCCTTTAAGAAGGGACGACGACCTTTTACTTACTAATATGCGTAGTACTTACATCAGCAGCGATAACGTTCTGACGGCTACAACGCAGAACCCCAAGCACGACTCCCTCGCGCAGATGGAATCGCAGGCGTGCCACAGTTCTGGTGGTGGAGCGCGCATTTATTCTTAAGTTCTAACCAACTGCAGAGGGCTACACTTCCTCTGCAGTTTTTAAGCACTAGTGTTGCACACCATCTCGCGAAATATTAAAAAAAAAATGCGGCCATTATTGTTACAAAGAGCGGCGAGGTGTGTTAACTGAAATTTTAAGCGCCGTCATTCAATCCCCGCTAGCAAGTAGCTCGCCTTTAACATTCTCTCATTTTGTCCTCGGTGCTTTGTGTAAAGTGTATTTGCATATAATTAAGCCTTGTATTTGTCGCAGTATGCAAGCGGTGATATTTTATCCAGTTCTAGAAGGTAGCGCTGCCACAGATGTCACGAATTCTTGGATTCACGACCCGGTATAAAGTTTTTCAAGGAAGGATCTTAGAAAGCGATGAATCGGCTGGGATGATTGACTGTCTATAACGTCCAAAAGTAAACCAGAGGCCCTCTGATGGTTGCCTGACTGCATTACTAGCAGGTCAATTCTGAGAGCTAGGTATTTTCCACGTTGGACTAAATCTCAGTACAGGAGCCACCGCAACCAGGACTCACCCCCGTGTCCCTTGTGATGAGCGCCGGAACGCAGTAACAGCTGAATCACGGCGGTGGGAGTCAACAAATTCTGAGAACCACGCCGTTAAATGTTATTTCAATTTGTTTACGCGATTCCAGCTTGGCATAGTTAAATATTTCCGACGGGAACAGTAAGGTGTCGTTCATTGGTGGCACATTCTCACGACACGACCTATCCCACACAGACAGAAGAAAACTTTTGTGTTTGGTTTAGATTAGTTTACAATACATGTTTGTGCGGCTGCTTTCAAGGAATAGCAGAAAAAAAAATTGGCGATAGACAGCCGTCGTATCGTCGATGAGTGCTACTGAGTTGTACGCGCACTAACAATTATACTGCCACGGTTGAACATAATCAAAAACTCTGACAATATAGGCAAACCTATTCTAGTTATTCCTTAATCCGAGGTTGTGATTTTGAGATTGTCGAGTAGTCAAAGTGCTTGGTCGGCTGACATCACAACAGAACATCCAGCGAGCAATTGGTGCAGTCACTCATGCCACCTAGCAGCACAGGCAACAACACCTACATTAATTCAACACCGCCAAACAAAAGAAACCGTCAAAACTAAATCTCACCGTGCATCAAAAACTTACCGTTTGCTTGCCGCCGTCCTTATCGCCTTTCTCCGGCTTCTCGAGGGGCCCGGCCACAGCCGATCCAAGCCATGCGAACGTGACTAGAAGGAACACGTGGTACAGCTGATCCCGCATGACTCCTCAGCGGACTCCTCGGAACGGATCCTCGAGACAACAATCGACGACGATGACCGCTGGTCAGGCACTATATATATATGTACGGCGATGAAGCGAAGCCCTCGATTGTGTGTCGTCTGCTATTTCTGAGAGGGGTTGCGGGAGCAGACGAACTTATGGGCAGCAGCAGGAGCGGCAGGAACGGGTCGACCGACTGGTCCAGTCGCTAACGGCAAATGCTGGGCCGCTGATCGCGGGCAGCTACATTTGGCCCCGTCCCGGGGGGGCGAGTTTCGAGGGGAACCGAAACAAGAAGAACAGAAAGAAAGAAAAGAAGCAGCAAAATGGAAGGGACCATTTCCTCCTCTTTCTCAAAGCGTTGCTGCTTCTACTACGGGTAAAGGTAGCCGGACAGCTAGCGGCACGCCGTGTTACCCTCAACGCCATGGAAAGGGTGTACCGTTTCCTCCTTCCAGAGGGTAGGCTGCTCGACTACTGCGAACGCGCGTTGTTCTGCATGAAGGGCGAGCACCAAACCGAATCTTCGGTTTCACGTACTCCCCGTCCCTTCGCTGCGCTCGTTCCAAATGGATTGTGCGTCGTGCCGAGTTATTCCGCTTGTGAAGATGTTGCGGACTTAGCCGTTCCTCGAACGTACGCACAAGGGGCAACCCGTGATGAAAAAAAAATAAAAAAAAATAACAAAGGTAAACGCGGAACGCTCTCTGAGTTGAAACAAACAAGGTGTGCATCAGAAGTTCTCGAACTGTATCGTTGCGTTAATAAATCCGTAAACCATTCTGAGTTCAGAGACGAGGTAGTAGTTTCTTTATCACCTTCACTAGTATTCCTACGGGGGGCTATCTCGTCCACGCCAACTTATTATCTCCACAAAACAAGGGAACAATTTCAGCACTAACCGTTGAGCCTATCAGCATTTCGCGCTTTTCGACTATGCGCTGCAATCTCCGCTGTCGCAGTCAAAATTGAAAAAAAAAAAAAAAAAACACATACGTGATATAAGTCGATCGCTCACGATAGTCGTGCGAAACAAGGCAGAACGGGCACGCGACTGCATGGAAAAGCACGGTGGGAGACAGTTCGCAACTGGCATTCCTCGTATATGGACCGATCGGGACTTATTTCTTGAAGACATGACGTCAACAGTCTGCTGACGTCACAAATTGCGCCAAGAAGACGGGAAACACCAGGAGATAACAAAGCGCTGGTTCTTCGTATTTTCGGAGGTTGTCTAGGGGCTATCTAAAGTGTGCTACTTCAATTACACGTTATGGTGATGGGTCACCAACTCGACCTGCTTTTAACCTTATTGAACGAAGACGCACAGATGGCGCTACACTTCCAGGAAATGTTTTATTATGCGGTACCAAGTCTGTACTAATACGCTTTTGCACTAGCTGCCAACTTGGCACGTGAACCTGCCTAATCAATAGTACATCAGCAACCTTTAGCATTAATCGTGCATTGCGAAACAATATTAGAGAAAGAAACGAAATATTTTTCAACTGTTTCGTACTTCAGCGCATGAGCAGGTATTGTATTTCTTTCTATGGGATAGATAGAGATGGTGATGCATGTGTCAGCAGTACGTTTATTGCACTGTCATGAATAGAATGAAGGGAAGGAAATTTTGAAGGCACGTTTCTTTGTTTGTCACAACCTTTAGGAAAGAGAGTTGTGATACCTTAATGACACTACCTTAATAATAATAATAATAATATCTGGGGTTTAACGTCCCAAAAACCACGATATGATTACGAGAGACGCCGTAGTGGAGGGCTCTGGAAATTTCGACCATCTGGTGCTCTTTCACGTGCACTGACATCGCACAGTACACGGGCCTCTACCATTTCGCCTCCATCGAAATGCGACCGCTGCGGCTGGGATCGAACCCGCGACCTTCGGGTCAGCAGTCGAGCCCCCCTAGCAACTTATCCACCGAGGCGGACGATACCTTAATAAGGAGACTTACAATACCTACGCATGAGCTGAAATGTGAAACAGTAGAAGTTTTTTTTTTTTTTTTCGTTTTTTTTCACCTTTGATAGTGTTTACGATGCATGGTTGGCGGTTCAAATTTGCTGACGTAAAATACCGATTATGCTAGGATAACGGGCTAGTTCTCAGCGAGCGCAAAAGTGTACAAGTAGGACATGCTATACCGCGTGAGTGCCTTAACGTACCTCGTTCTTGCGCCGTCGCCTAATTTGCGAGACCAGCATGGCAAACATCCGCAAAAAGGGCGACCCGTAAAAATAGAAGGTGAGCGTGGTACGCTAAGTGGAAAACAAGAAAAGGCGTGCATAAGACGTTCTCTAACTGCGGGCTTGCGTTTAGAGAAGGCCCCTCCACGAAAGGAGGTCTTGCCCCGCAGATAGCAGTTCACACAAGCTCACACGTATACCCGTGTGTACAAAGGGTGCAGCGAAACAACACCGCCACGGCATCCTTTATTTTTTGTTCCTTTTTCTTTTGTTTTTGAGGCCGACAATACCGTCCTTTCGACGCATTTCCACCGGCTAAGCTACAACTCTTCTTCTCTTGACGGTCTTAACAGGGCTTGACTTGCACTAACCGATGAACCAGTCAAGAGTGCATGTTCTATTCAAAGTCTTTCCTTTTTTTACTTCTTTTCTGCATTTTTGGCATTTGTTGTAACTCTTGGCTGGACTGGGGGGGCAGTGGCCTTTGGTCAGTCGACTGTGGTGGCGGGGGGGGGGGGGGGGGATGTAACCTTTCTATAGTTTACTTGTCTCACGCTTTCTTGCTTACGTTGCGAAGTTTTTTTTCTTCTTCCATGGTGGCCAGGTCTAGCTGGCCGCCAGGTTTTGAAGGAAGCAAAGGCGGGGGGCGCGAAAATGACCAGCGGACAGCGGTGGTCCATTTTTAGGAGCTTGAGTGAGCTGTGCGTGTCCCCCCCCCCCCCCTCCCTTTACCCCGCCAGTGTGGACGGTCCAGTGAATTTCGGGTGCAGTCCTTGTTCCTTCTTTGTTCCGTGGTCCAGTGACGCGGCGACCGGTGATTTGCATGCGGCGTGAGCGGCACCAGCCAATCGTTCATTTTTGGTTTATTGGTTTAGTATTTTTTTTTGCCTCAACCTTTCCTTTTGTTCGCGTAGTTTCCTTCTTGAGTCGACGTATGCGTCCATTTTGTTCTGAGCTGCTTCTATCTTCTGCGAAGAGGTAATCTTTAGTGAGCATCCAATTTAACTGTCGTGATAATCCACGTAGTGTATGAAAAAATAATAATGGCTCACTTGCACCTCTTTGCAAAGGTAGCCTGTTTGAACTTCAACTGCTCTCCGCAAGCAGAATTGCTTAAGGAAAAGGAAGTAGTACTTTTCGGCCGCGCACGAGAGGTCCTACAACAGATCTTACTGTAAAATTACAACAGATTACAACAGATCTTGCTGTAGATTATTGTATATTATTGTAGATTATTGTAGAATTACTGTAGATTACAACAGATCTTACTGTAAAAGATTATATAACTTCATGAATGTACGAATTGAATAACTTAATTAGGCCAAACCCTTAGATGCCTCATTTAAACGCGAAAATTGACCGTCTGGAGGCATCAACACGAGTGGTGCAAAAAATTGTCATCACAGGATGACGTCACATATCACAGAAATTTCTGACGTCTTCATGACGTCACCCCAACGTGCCGTCGCTCGGTCGTAGGTGGGCCGGTGACGTGCAATACACGCCGTGCAAAACAGGTGACGTGCAATACCCCTTACCCGGTAGGCAGTGTGAAAACGCGTTAGGTGCAGAAAAATTTCGGCGGGACGCGTGGGAGGATGAACACATCGACTGAGGAGGAAAAAAAAAAAGCAGGCTTTCGCCTTCGAGTCGTCTCAGGTGAATGCGCGAGGGACCCTGTGTGCAGAATCGCGAGTTGGGCAAGTTGGTGGATGTTCATCGTGGAATATGCGCTGTGTCCCTTCTCTGTCCGTACTTAACCCGTTGCGCTGTAAAATATTCCACGATGGACCCTGTGTGTTTTGACTCATAAAACTTCATGAAAGTCTTCTCTCATTTCGTTTACTAACCGCTCGAGCACCTTTCGTCGTGACGCTGATTCCAAACTCTGAAGGGATGCCTTAGAGTCTCAAAAGACAGCCCACTTTTGAGGCTGGGCTTTCGCGATATAAAGGATAGCAGCACGTAAGGCGGCAAGCTCAACTGCTGTTGAGGTCGTCCTGTGGGACACTTTGAACTTGATAGTCACTTGGCACGCCGGCATAACAGCAGCAACTGGGGAGCTGTCGGCTGAGACCGATCCATTGGTGTAAATGTGGGTCCTTTGGCCATATTCCTCGTTGAGTAGTGACAATGTCGCCTTTCGTATGGCCACTGTTGAATGACAGCTCTTCTTCGTAAATCCCGGAATTATGAGTCGTACCAGTTGTTGTAGTAGGCATGACGGAGGCGAACATGGTCTTGCTGTTGGAGTAAAGCCCGACGGAAGGCATTCTAACGCACTCGGCATTTTCACGCATGCGATTGCACGAGAATGTACTGTACATCCTGCTGAAGATATAGATCTGATACTGGAAGTTTCGTTAATTCGAAAACACTCACCATTCCGAAGCGTCTAAGCACTTTCTTCAGCTCATATTCCGTACATACATACATACATACATACATACATACATACATACATACATACATACATACATACATACATACATACATACATACATACATACATACATACATACATACATACATACATACATACATACATACATACATACATACATACATACATACATACATACATACATACATACATACATACATACATACATACATACATACATACATACATACATACATACATACATACATACATACATACATACATACATACATACATACATACATACATACATACATACATACATACATACATACATACATACATACATACTGAGAAATTTTGCAGTGGCACGGACTTTCGCACGGCGCAATATCGGTAGTTTACATTCGGGCATCAGTGTTCTACGTGACTTTATTTACTCAATAAAAACGAAATCTGCACGTGCGGGAGTTGCAGGCCGATGGCATACCACTATCTCTGAAGGCTACCAAGAGTACAGCAATGCAATTAACAACGCACTTGAAGCTGTCGTTAAAATGGAAAAATGCTATCGTTGTCACCGAGTGAGTCACATTGGCGCTGAGCCAGGCCTGTAGCACGGGGGGGCGTTTAGCCCCCCCCCCCCCCTCAAAAAATTCTGATGGAGGGGGTATTTTAGGGTATTTTACCGAAAATAAGTAATAAAAATGGGTGTTTTTCTAAAGCAGTCAAGGTCTTCGGCAAGTGCCTTCCCCTCCCATCCCCCCACCGAAAAATATTCCTTGCTACGGGCTTGCGCTGCGCAACACACATCACACGAAGACGTGAGTATGTCATCTGCGCAATCGACACAACGCTTTCTTATGCGCAGCATACCAAGATCACGAATCACCAACTTGCCTAATCGTCCTCTCTGATTAGCTACGCAACGCGCCAACAAAGGAAGTAGGCTAAGGCGAACTATAAAACATATAAAAAGAAATCAACAACGTTCAGAGTATAGAGGTGCACTGTTTACGTGATGGTATCTGTCTCCCTGTCTCAGTATGTGGACCACATCGGAAGTGAGGCGATGAACGGAACGGCAGGAAGGTGAGAGAGAGAAAGAAAGAGAGGGCGAGAGATTGTACCGTCATTGCTCGTTTCGTCGGAAATCAGTTCCGCCTAAATAAAAAAAAAAAAAAAAGAATCGGGCACTACTTAGTTCCGCTTTCCGCTCTGTTATGGCCGGAGAGGAACTCGCACTATCCTGCAATGCGGGAGCGGCCGGAGCTTTAGAGACCGCGGCTGCGCCTTTTAAACGATGTCGTTATAAGCGAGGTACCCTCCTTCTCTAGCTCGCCTCCCCCTCCCCCTTACCCTTGCCCACCATTATCTGATACGACAATTTCTAGTTGTTTGTTTGCGTCAAATGAAAGATCAAGCCATCAAGAGCTTAGAAAACACTCTTGTAAGGGTGCTCTCGGAAGGATTTATTACAAAATTTTTTTTTTAATTTTGGAATTTTTGTAATATTGATTTTTTTTGTGGGTGAAGGGGCCAGTCAAGCTGTAAAATGCAGCTTTTTTTTCCCTTTGCACCAAACCACGCATACAGCGTTTTTTCATGTACTATCCGCGTCAAATGAAACCCGAACAGCGGCAAGCATTCGCAGTGGTATAGTGCGCGCCGTCCAGTTATCACCACTGACAGGCGCGCGCATCCGGTCCGGCAGCAGTTCGCATACATGCGCGCCTGTCAGTGGTGATAACTGGACGGCGCGCACTATACCACTGCGAATGCTTGCCGCTGTTCGGGTTTCATTTGACGCGGATAGTACTTGTCAAGTGGTTGAATAAACTCAAACTTAAACATGCCTTTAAAAGCTGTCACTGATAGCTTTTAATCTAGAATCTAGCGCAAAATGTTACTACACATGCACAAGAAAGAAACGCAACAAAGACCACAGAGAGATTCTTGCAGCAATATTGTCAGACCGACTAGCCCAACAAGCAGTCCTTTTTAAAAGCTAGTTTCGATCCCTACTGTGCCCTGACGTCACGACACAGTATGAGTTGAGTGAGCTTTTCGTCACAGTGCTCGCGCTATATATCGTGTCGTTTCCACGGCCGCTACACTCTGACACTTCGTAATAATAATATCTGGGTTTTTACGAGCCAACATGACGACATGATTATAAGGCAACTCGTAATGGAAGGCTTCGGAAATTTTGACCATCTGCTGTTCCTTAACCTGCACTGACATCGCACTGTACACGGGCCTCTACCATCTTGCCTCCGCCGAAACGCGGCCGCCGCGGCCGGGACCGAACCCGCGACCTTCGGGTCACCAGCCTGTGGCTCCGTAGGTGATGCACAAGCGGTCATTGTGAATGTTTTTGGTGACGCAGAAGCGGTCATTTCGAATGTTTTTGCTACCTGTCGTCATCACCACCAGCCATACAAGTGCGCGAAGTCCCCACAATCGATACCGTAGTCTGACGTCACGCTCGTGGTCATGTCAGTCGGTGCGCCATGCTAAAATGGGCGTTAATGTAAAAATAAAATATCTTATCAGCATTTCCTGAACTTCACAGTTGATCAGAGCAGCCTGTATAGCCCATACAAGAAATTTTTATGGGAGAGTAAACTCAGCTTCGAAAATTGCTAGATTCTTAATCAGGTCCCGGTTAAATACTGGCTATATCCAGGAAACCAGACAAAATATGTCCAGTTTCCCGGTTATATCCAGCAGTTTAAGCGGGACCTGATTAAGAGTGTATCGCTACCCCTTTAAAAAACCCTGCACGCGTTGCCGATTCTACACTGCCGGAAGTGAACCTAGAGGACGACGCAGAAAACATCATAACGATCAACGAAACACTTTTGAGCTGTGTTGGGAACGTTCCAGAAGGGCCCCAGCGACCCCCCAGACACAGGCGTTATAATGTGCGCAATGCCCGAACGAACGCTGGACAGACACTCGCTGTTGCCTTCTACGTTACTCGGGAATGTTTTCTTCAGTTCCTTTGTCATACCTCAGCTGTGTAGTTGGGCGCTGCGTTTATTAGGCTAGCGCGCCGTCGTACACAGGTATGGCATTTGCGAATTCAGCAGAGCCTGTTGTTGCGGGCTGCTTGAAGGGGGCGACGGTGCGAAAAGGTGAACGGGCGATCATCAGGGTTAACAGAGCGTGGCGTCAGCGAGACGGCTTTCTCTGCAAGACTGGCTTCGACGCTGAAAGCGGGAGTCTTGTTGCTTGCGTTCTTTTAACGGTTTCCGGTGGTTCTCGAGGCTCGTTAAGATAGGAAGTGCGCTGCTATAGATGTTGTTGGCGTGTGTGTGCGGGGGGTAAAGCTCTGTTGTGTAAAGTCTCAGGCGCGTGTTGAACTTTGTGCGCGGGAAAGCACCGCTTGGATTCACTCAGCTGAGTTGGTTTATAGGGAAGCGGAAAAGCAAAAGTGCAACCAAGGATGTTTTTTTTAATCCTCCTTGAGTGCAACACTCGGAAATTGAAGCTGGGAATACAGTGGCACCGTTACGTAATGCGCGCGGATTATCGGATTACGAGATGGGATTGCGAGTCAACATGCCAATGTGTTGTGAGCCAGTTGTAAATCACGGAGGTAGTCAATTGATCTTGTTGTTTAGTAGCTACATCGACATTTACCAACTAAACTGATGAGATTCGTCTGTTCCTTAAGATACGAAGTGCGGTGCTAGATATGTTGGTGTGTAAGGTGGGGTGGGGAGGGGGAGGGATCTTTCGTGTAGTCTCACACGAGTGTAGAACCATGTGTGCGGAAAAACGCCACATGGATTCACTCCAGAGTAGCCGTAAGTGGCTACGTTGCGCCAAATTGGCTACTTTACGATCCCGTTTTGCGAAAAAGGTTTCACGTTGGCGCCGTGGCTACTTTCTGGCTACTTTCAACTTCTGCTTTGGCGCATTAAGTAGCCATTTCTCATACTATTTGCGGATCAAACACGCTATTTCCAAAGGTATTGTGCCATATCAGCCAATGGGAGAAGGAAAAGCTGTAGTTTATGATATTTCGTTCCAGTGTTTTGCTTGCAACAGGAAGCTAAACTGATCCGCACCTCATCGACAGCCCAGCTCTACAATGACGAAAACTGGATACGTTGGTGACTTTTCCTTAAAAGGTTTTTGTTTCTCGGATGACCTGCCAATGTGCTAAGCAATTTGAACTAAGCAGGTTGATCGCTCGGCCACGCTTCAACTAGAAACAAGGCAGCGAGTGTCGCAAACTCATTATATGTCAATACAATAAAAACACTAGCTTACACTAGCGAGTAATAGACAACAGTAACCAGACTCTTGCCAACCACTTAGGCAATATTATCCCAGTGATATAAGCCGGCGTGGTGGACCCTGTGGCTGCTGTGCTCGGCTGCTGACCCGAATGTCGTGGGTTCGATTGCGGCTGTGGCGGACACATTTTGGTGGAGGCGAAATGTAGAGGCCCGTGTACTCTTCGATTTCAGAACACTTTAAAGTGCACCAGGTGAGCGAGATCATCCGTAGATATAGGCTACGCCGTCTCTCATAGCCTGAATAGCTTTGGGACGGTAGACCCCGCACACCAAACCATCACCTAGTTACAGTGGTATGCTAGCAAATACGGTATGCTTCACATACTCTATGAAGGGAGATAATTTTGAGGGCTGATTTTTTTGTTTGATACAGCCTTAATGAAAACGAACAGATAATGAAGCCAAGCAAGGTATAGGGGACATTAACTGCACTGTTTTAACAGAATTGTAGTAATTATGCTGCAAATTGGAAGAAAGTGAAGTGTGTGATAAGACAACTTGCCGTAGGCAGGATCCCTGGGGGGCGGGAAGTTGGCTTTTCAATTCATAGGTCGGCGAACTCACACATGAGTCGACTCACTCGGACTCACTAAGACTCAGATCGAGCCGTGAGTCTGAGTCTGAGTGAGTCCGGGTGAGTATTGTTTTGGTGAGTTTGAGCCCTAGTGAGTCCGTTTGAAAAAAATTTTCGTAAGTGTGAGTCCGAGTGAGTTCGGCTGAGCCAAATTTTGGTGAGCCTGAGTCCGAGTGAGTCCGAAGCGCACGATATACTTCTTGAGTGAGTGTGAGTGAGTTCTACTTTTTTTTGCCGACCTACACTTTTCATCCAGTCTACTTTCTTCACATCTATATTAGAATTATTACAAAGCACTTAAAACAGTACAATTAACGTTCCTTATACTTTTCCTGGCCTTATTATCTGCTGGTTTTCTTTCCCATAATCTAGACACTAAAGAGCGCACGTGCTTCAGCTAACGCACTAAAGCGTCCCTTCACAGGGCCGCTTATAGAGGCCACGGAGAAAGCATCATTTGCTCGCTTTCCTTTTGGCCTGTTCGTTGAATCGAATCGCTTCGCATCACCGGGTACGTCTTCATCGAAGTGAAAGCAAACACTCGCGCCATGACGGACGTTCAAACCGGTGTTCCGCAGTAATGTTTAACTTAGGAGAGGAAAGCTTGCGACGGCGGCGGGCGACCGGGAAATGCAGAGGAGGTGGGTCCGCTGTTCCAGATTTGTTTTCGTCTGGAAGAGTGACCACTCTATATTAGGAAGAACAGCGAAATAGAAAGAAAGTAAGGCTGAAATAGAAACACCAATGGAAGATGCGCGTTAGTGTTTAACGTCGACTATGGTTGGGGGGAGGGGGGGGGGGGAATGTCCGGCTCGATGACCAGCAGCAAACCACCGACTGACTCGTAATCATCTAGGTTATCTCTACTACGAGATCCCTTAACACCTGCCTAACCAGTCTGCGGCGCCGACGCTGCATTGTTTTAACATCGAAGCTCTTTGTATGTCGGTAACCAGTATTCCGTCGTAAAAAAAACTATTATCATCATGAACCGGCGCGCTCTCTCTTCAATATCTTTGCAGTGAAGTTCTTTAAGCTATCGTTGATTTGTTCTCGGTTGTGCAGAACTCCTCAGCTGGGTATGCGCCACAGGAATTGGGCAAAGCCCACTACCTTGTACAGTATAGGTGCAAGCGTCAAGCGAAAACGAACACGTTGAAAACAGAAAGAGAAAGAAAGAGATAGAAAATAGAGAAAGAAAAAAGAAAGTGATAGAAAGAAAGAGGAAGACAAAGTGCAGAGAAATAAAGGGAATAAAGATAAAAAAAAAAATATGGGAGCTTCTCACTAGCCTTGGCAAGCCTGAAGGAAAACCGGAACTTGGTGTCCTTCCTTGTTTCTGTTTATTTTTTTTAAGTGCGGAATACTTTAGGGGCCCTGGTTGTCGTATGCAATTTTCGCTTGGCGTAAGCCAGGCAAAACCACGCATAAAAATAGAAAAAAAAGAAGCGAGAAATAGAACTAGAGAGACATGAAAAAAATGGGAAGAATGATAGAAAGAGCAAGAAAAAAGAAAGAAATAGACAAAGAGAGAGAAATAAATAAATATAAATAAAGAGAGAACAAGAAAAAGGCGGAGAAGGAGAAAAAGAATCAAAGAGAGGAGGAAATAGAAAGAAAACCGAAGAGAAATAAAGAAGGCTGCCTAGCTCCGCACTTCCTTCAGGCTTGGCACCCCTAGTGCGAAGCTGTCTTAATTCTTGCTTTCTTCACTTTCTTTTTCTTTTTCTCTCTCTTTCTGTGTCTTTCTATCTTTATATCTCTTTCCCTCTCTGTGCTTCTCTCTCTTTGTTTCTTTTTATTGCTCCAATACAAGGCTCCATCCAGTAACGTAGCCAGAATTTTTTTTTCGATGTAGGGTGGTTGGGGGGGGAGGAGGGAGGGGATTAAACCACACGGTATGTATGTTCGTGCGTACGTTTGTGTGTGCGCGTGTATACATACACACGCAAAACTGAAAAGTTTCGGGGGGGGGGGGGGGGGCTTTGAAGAGCAAGAGAGGGGTTTGAACACAACCCTACGGGCTACGCCTCTGGCTCCACCCACTTACATGTTCACACTTACATGTTCACAGTTACATGTTCACAGTTACATGTTCGAAGAAGTTTATTAGGAAGTCTCTCGCGTTGATTTCAGAAAATACAACTCTTTCGACAACCGCTCACAAAGTGAAGTTGGTGGTGGTGGTGCTCGCACTCCATATTGTCGTGTCCGACTGATAGAGGATAACCGTGTAAGCGATGATGGCACTTGTTATCTGCAACGTTAAAGAGGCATGAAAGTAAACTCAGGCAAAGTGTACATACAGCTGGTAGTAGATACAACGGAGTATCAGCAATGTATAGAACGAAGATGAAAGGTTATAACTGGTTAAAATACTGCGCTACAGTTACTGGGACATAAGAAGTTAGAGAGGACACACCTTACGAAGTGGACACGACAAGTAACGTGTGTCCTCTTGTCCTCTTTAACTTCTTATGCCCCAGTAACTGTAGCGCAGTATTTCAATCATGCAAAACCAACTAGCCCAATAACTCCATTTCCTGACGGCTATAATTGGAATCTTGTGTCTGTCGGATTTCGAGTTCATCCGGGGTATGATTTCACAAATAGATATATGCGCAATTAATCGTTCGTATTGGTGAGTCTTAGTCTATTCTGTGTTAGGATAGCATTAATCTTTTCACACTGAAAAGAAGAATGCCTATATTATTTGCAGATGATGATAATCTAATGAAGAAAGTTACTGCAGATGTTCTGCTGGCAACCTACGCACGACGCTAACACATAATGGAGCCGGGGAATGTTACTTGGAAAATAAATGCTTCATTTATATGCACATGCCTTTTATTTTGCCAAAAAGCAATATGGTGATTACTTGATTTGTATTAACAACGTAAATTTCATCGTTCTACTTTTGACGGACTGAGCCTGTTGTTTACATGATTTGTATTAACAACGTAAATGTCATCGTTCTACTTTTGACGGACTGAGCCTGCTGTCTAAAAATTCCAATTTAAGTATGGGAAAATTCAAACCAATCCATTGACACTGAAATAAAGCTCCAGGTTTTGAAACTTTGGAAAACCAGTTGCATAATGAAGAATTACTGCGCTAAGCAATTTTAAGTGAAATGCCATTTTAGTGTTTTATTGGAACCGATATTGTTTTTAAGGCCATAATTCAAGTTAAACAAGTTGCTCTAATTTTCGTTGATGCAGAATTGTGTATCAGCTTTACGATGTTGACGAGGGAACACTCGATAAAGACTATTTCATCTGCTACGACTGATTAAATGCTATAACTAAGTGCGACGTGATGAGGAGCCCTCGAAGAAGATATGTCGCTTATGCGAACGTTTTGACAACTGTACTCGTCTTCAATCCTGGTGTCAAAACGTTGACACCAGGGACATTCCTCCTTCGAGGACTTCTCATTGCTTTAAGCCTCCGTATTTCTATTCTATTCTATTTCTTAATACTGTTGGCCGTCATGGCTGTAACAGGGCGGGTACAGTGAATTTGCACATAACACAGAAACAAAGTAGTTAGAACTTAGTATAATGAAAACTAAACTGTGTAAAAATCCACAACTTTTTAAAAAAACATATAAAACTGTAGAAAAAAAAACATACATACAGACATTGTGACGGTGGTATAGTACGCAATATGAAATAACTACAGGATGTATTTTCGAACAACATGGCAATGTACGTACAACACTAGCAACACTCAATGTTATGATAGATTTTTAACGCACTCTTGAAAGCTTTCGATACTGTTTGAATTCAGTCCTTGACCTTCTATAAGACCCTGCCACAGGTGGGCGCACAAAGAAGGCAGGGGCCGGGGGGTGGGGGGCTTTAATCACCTGAAGGTAGCGCCAACTCTGCCCTACACTTTTACTCAGGTGGACCCATCCCATCATAGTTTGAAAGGCAATGTTATAGACATGCATGTTTCTGACAATAATGGTAACCTAGGACCACTTATGCTGCATCCCAACTGTTTACTTCCCAACTCTAGTACATGTGTGTGAATGACATTTGCATGCCTTACGGGATACGGACCCCAGCCGACGTAATCTTTAAACCTGTAGCTTTAACATTAAAGGGGTCATGACACCCAATTTCCCGATCATAATCTGTGCTATGTGGGTTAATCCTCGCGCGTTCACGAACAAGCTCGCGAATTTTTAACGCATTTGGTGGCGCGCTTAATTTGTAGTTGAATACTTTGATAAACACGTGAACGGCCTGAGAGCCGGGCAATACTGGCGCACTCGCGAGCCGTGACGTAACAAGTGGCTTGCTGCGCGAGCGTCTGCATTCCGGCGAACGATATTGTTTCGCGGTCAGCTGTGCGTCCAATCGAGCTTTTAGATGTGAAGCATCTTATGGCGAAGCTTAATCCGGTGGTGGTGTGCGGCGTGACCACCCTTACTGCGCATGCGCAAGCCCTTTCAAAAAATAAAAATAAACAACCTTCTCTTCCCCTTTCCTCTAGGCATCCCTGCCCGCGGCAACCACACCCTCACTGCGCATGCGCCTCCCCTCCTCTCTCCCCTCCTACGCTCCCCCCTCTCTCCTCTAGGCATCCCTGCCCGCGGCGTCCACACTCCCACTGCGCATGCGCGTCCCTTTCTCTCTCCTCTCCTACGCTCTCCCCTCTCTCCTCTAGGCATCCCTGCCCGCGGCGTCCACACTCCCACTGCGCATGCGCGTCCCCCCCTCTCTCTCCTCTCCTACGCTCCCCCCCCTCTCACCTCGCGACGCCGACGCAGGCAGCGTCTGCTAGCGAGTTTCTTGATTGAAAAAACCGACTTCTCGCGCTGCACAACCGTTCACTGTCCACGCCGTATAATATGGCACTGGATCTTGACCTGCAAGGTGGTGCCGGTGAGAGATTTCTCCTGTGCGTCGTAGAACAATAAAAATTCGCAGCGTGCGCGTTAACTAAAAGCGGACTGCGGGTCTCTGTGCCCATTCCGAGTCTTCTGTCTCTCATTGCCCATTAGCAGCGATTGGCATGTTCCAGTAGGAAACACCGCTCCATCACTGCGTGCTTTGCGCCTCCCCAGTTTTCTCTCCTGCGCAACGCTGCGATGAGCGCCAGCGTCAACGCCGCCGCCAGTGTAAGCGTTAGCGCCGGCTGCTTCGCATCTACACATGGTTCCATTTAGTGGGAGATTCTTTTAGCTTTCTTCAGCTTGACATTGAAATTGAAGAATTATCAGGGGCTGAAACATTGGTAGCAGGCGACGCCTCCACACCATGCAGCACATGACGTTACACGCGCAATGGCAAAATGGCGGTCGCCGGCGGCAGGCGGGGTTTATAGAAGGTGACTTCTGGGTCTTATTTTGGACTGAAGTGTTATTTTACTGTCGATTTTTCATAAATGCATAGACTATTTTCCGTAAGGCATCTGGGCGCCGCCATCTTGGACTGTTAAGCCGATGTTTTCTTGTTTTTGTATATCGCGACGTGAGTTAATAAGGCCATGAAACATCGTAGGCCCCAACCCAACCGTTTTCATGCGTATGCGTCTACCGTAAGGCTATTTGTTTAGTTGTTAAAGATGCTAAACACAAAGGTTAACAGCCCAATATGGCGGCACTCAAATCCACCCGTAAAATAGTCTACAGGCATAACAGACCCCTTACTTCTATTTTTTGCTGAAAGCCACAAAATGTTGAGTGACTGCGTCATGGCCCCTCTAAACAGCTGTGATATTCTCGTTCAACGTAGGACATTGACCAGTTGCTTACCGACACCACTAAAGGTGGGCCAACCTTGAAGAAGCCAAGCGCCGAGAATCGGAATTCCTGGCTAATGCACGTGTCACGGAACTCCTGAATCTGGAAAAAAAAAACACATGTGACAAGGTGTGTGCGTGCACGCACGCACGCACGTACACACACACACACACACACACACACACACACACACACACACACACACACACACACGGCAGCGATGGTTTACATATTTACATCCGTGACCTATGCTGCCTACTCCTTTGCATCAGCACTTTAGTATGACCTAGTTGAACACAACGTTCTGCCTGTCCGGTATTCTATAAAAAGAGAATGGGTATGTTCACGCTGTAAACATGGCTGGAATGCGTGCTGTAGGGCTTACTCGTTTTCTGGCATCCCGACTGTGGCTCACGGAAACAAGCATCTTTGTTAGCTCAATCCATGTTTCCGTCGCCTGTAAAAGAAAAACATTTGTTATTGCGCCGCGTGGCATGAACAGAAGATCAATATCTTATATCTTTCAAATTCCGAATCAATGCTTGAGTATCTGCTCTACGATTTGTGTAGGATTGGCAGCAGTTGCGGGAGTGCGATATCGTACATCGTCAAAAACAACAACGGCAGCCGCTGAAGCCACGTGATAGGCATTACGCTGTTCAATTGATAGCATGAGCTCCATATATCACAGAAGTGGTCAAGTTAATGCACACAGTTTTCGGCACTAGTACCTAGGTCGCACATCTAAACATCCAGCCACCGCAATATGAAAACTGTAGAGTCCTAGACATTGAAGGCTGCAATTTTAGTTTACATGAATGGCGCTGTTTAGAAAGAGTAGGTAGATGAGTGCGGTGAAGGCTGCTGAATTCAGTTTTTTTCATTTCATATTGGCTGACGGGATGACTACGGCATTGACTTAAACTTTACAAACAACAAGATTTTTCAATATGGTGAAATTTCAACTGATCCTCTATGTAGAACCATCGATTATGTCGTCTGCCTTCTTTAAATTCAGTTTGACTGTGTATGCCTATTGCTGGAATATTTGAGCAAAAATTAACGCCACGCGTACATGCATGCGAGAAACAACGTAAAAGAGAGAGTACCTGTTTGTTGGGTAGTACAGCGCAGAGTGATACGATCACCATCTGGGCGCAAAGGGCTACACATCCGAGGGCGTTGATGAGACTGACCTCTGGTCGATGGAGCTGCTTTATGACGAAGTAAGTCCACGGAGCCGCTACGAGAAGGTTGAGGGGAACCACCAGGAACAGGGACAAACCGAACGCGTTCTGGACCTTCCAAAAGACCTCCATGATCCCGTAGAAGAGTCGATGAAGCTCGTCAACGCCCAGAGTTTTCGGGACAATCTCATCTTCGTCCTCAAGCGAAGCCTGAATGTCCCGTAGCTCTTCATTGATAGCCTGTATGTAAGACGCGAGCGTCTTGCTGTAGAATATGATCCAGGTGTAGGTTATCATACAGGCCGCCTGGCCGTGAAAGAGGCACACGACGCCGTAGAACACGTTCCAGGCCAGCATCTCATGAGTGTAGTCCGCGAACAGAAACAGAAGCGGCACTATGGAGACGAACAAGACGACGGCTAGCGCCACGTTCAGGGCGACTATCAGGAAAGCGGACGTCTTGAGCGACTTCAGAACCGGAAGTCGACGTTCGAGGTCGCCGAAGTTATTGGCCAGACGGGTCAGCCTGGGAGCCCTCTCGATCGTGGCCCAGAAGTTGAAGACCTGTAGGATGAGGGTGCGCGTCGGAGTAAGCCAACGTCACCGCCTTCTCGATGGACTCGGAGTCGTCGAACATCTTGAGGACTTCGTACGAGTCGTACGCGAAGACGGTGATCAGCACGACCCAGCTGGTGACGGCGTAGACGGCGTACGGACTCCAACGCTTGCAGACGACGTCTTGCCGACCTGGGTCATCGTCCGGAAGTATTTGCCTGCTTAGGAAGCTGTAGCCGAGAAGCCTGTGGTACGCGTTGACGACGTGAAACGATTCGAAGAACGTCTTTGCTCCATCGGAATGCGTCGGGGTTGGACTTGGCTGAGAGGACATCATGCGTGCGAGCAAGTAGAGGAATGCGAGTCCAGCTACTGTGCCTCGTATTACGGCGCGAGCGAGCAAATGATCTTTAACGACTACGATCAACTCTTGCTTTTCCGTCTAAGGCTTTAGCCATAAGCAGAGTGTTGTGTCGCGCTCCCAGACGGAGTCGATGAGGCCTTGTATCCTGACGCTTCCACGTGGAGCTTCGAGGTCATTGACCATTAGAACGCTTCATATCCGGCATGTGCATAAATCTCATTCCACCGCACGTGGACAAGTCATTAGCCGTAACCCTGGCTGGTAATGGTCTTCACACTGTCGCCACATGTGTTCGCTTTCTCAAGTCCAGGGTTTGCTGCATTCGCAGGATATGAGCCTACTACCTCAAATTTATTCAATGGTGGGTTCGGGTCCACCGGCGGAAAGAGTATCTTTTCGTCCACTTGAGTTTCTTTCAAATTTATTTCGTAAGGGTCATACTGCAGTTAAACACGACAAATAAATGCACCTTATGCTTTCCCTAGCTTAGTAGACCTTTCTTGTAATTGTAAAGCTAGCAGGCAATTTGCCCAGCCGCTTAAAGCAAACAGCGTATTCAAACGCAGTTTGCTTTGCATTATGGCGAGGAAAGTGTAGACTCGGTTGTGTTGTTATAAACAAGTATAATAGACGAGCACCAGCACGTGCAACTAGGGCCTCGTTTTCACTTGAAGAACGACAGGTACCGCCATGAATAGGGCGAATATGCAGCACATGGAAGCGCACTTGTAGATTATGAAAATTGTCTATTCTCCGTTGGATCCACACGGCTATATCTACCTTAAGAAATGACACAAGAGAGTAATTGTTGCTGTGGCTCGCTTTATTTTCTTCGGTTGCACGTTACAAAGTAATGAAAGTGTAGATTGCGAGGTCATTTGTTGATTTGGAGAGCTCTAAATTTGCATCTGCTTGCATTTTAACATCCCACAAATGGGTTACTCGAATAAAACAAGTTTAGAAATGCGATATGTTTGGAAACAAAACGTATTTTGTTCGGACGCGAAATCCAAAGTTGAAATGGGAAGGGGAGTGTATGTCAGGAAGCTTTTTTTTTTTGCATTCAAATACAGACATGGCTGTTATTATCCATACTGTACAGTCATGTACAGTACTCATGTAATCGAATTAGACATGGAATTTTTTAGCACTACGACTGGTGTTCGCAATCGCACGAGATAACAACGTCACGTCACTACGAATCTGGTCTTTAAAGCTAATAGTGGCTTTGATCTAAACGCTCCAGTCAAAATTACACCGATATAACCTGAACTGAAGACGGTGAGGACGAAAGTATGTGCGTTACTACTTGGCCCTAAATTGTCATATTTCAGTGAATGAGTACTGTACAGTCATAACTATGCTATTGCTGATGACCGATGCTACTACCTTATCCTATAACTGTTCATATGTTATCTAAGACTATACCTATGCCTTCCGCGCACCAAGATATGCTTCCATATAGTACCCTCGTATCAGGGCCTTTATCAATATTTTAAATAAATAAATAAATAAATAAATAAATAAATAAATAAATAAATAAATAAAGGCCCGTTTCGCATAAAAATCCAAAACAGGGCGATTACTGCCAACCTTGTACAAATGCTGAGAAAATGAATGTTGGCAACACTAGAACGTGAGGATGCCTAACGGCTAGATGCTTGTTCGGCTGTAGGAGTCAAACTAAGTCACCTCATAGGCGGCTATCATGCCAGAGAATACTAAATAAAATTAAATTAGGCAAGAAGACGCATATAACACGACAAATCGGCAATACCTATGAAACGCAGTTCTGGCACTAAAAAAAAAAAAAAAAAGAATCACGCCATATCCACGAAGTGAATGATGATGAGTGGGCCAAGCTCGATCGTTTTCATTCATGGCAGAAAGAGAATGTGTGCTCTGGAAGGCGCATGGTCATCAGCGTCATCGTCATCTTTGTCACGTGTAGTGGGTATAATCCACTATACTGGAACGCGCTTGTACTTCATCGTTATCACGTGTAGTGGGTACATTCCACTATACTGCGTCATCGTCATCTTTATCACGTGTAGTGGGTACATTCCACTATACTGGAACGCGCTTATACTTCATCGTTATCCCACCCTGTTAAACACAATGCGTTGGCGGGCTAGTAGGTGAGAATCCATAGTGCTTTTTTATCGCGAAACGACACCACAAGACAGAAGACAGGACAAAGCGCTACTCACAACTGACATCATTTATTGCGTCACTCCAATCTTCATACAGACCAGACACTGTACTCTAAGCATGTCCTTCTGGTATCTGGTCTGTATAAAGAGTCGAGTGACGCAATAAATGATGTCACTTGAGAGCAGCCCTCTGTCCTGCATTATGTCTTGTGGCATCGTTTCGCACTAAACAAAAAAAAAAAAAAAAAAGAAATATGGACTTTCACGCTGATACCGCGCTACTTCGAAGTTCGTACCGCGGGAATAGCTATGCCAAAAGTATTGCCATCTCAAGTACCGAAATGCTAGATGCTGAGCCTCTGAGGACGAAATTGATCCCGTCGTTAGTGTAACGACTTGACTCATGCTTTCTGAAAAGCAAGGGCTTCAGAGTGCAACCACACGCCTAGTGGTAGACTAGATGAGTGTTGTTTTCATTAAATATGGTGCAAGACGCCCTTAACGAAAAATAATTGCACAAGATGAATGGCAAAGTGTCTGAGTATATGTAAAAGAAACTCGCTACGTATATTATAGCCCAGTGTTTTGTACTGCTCATGCACAGTCAGCGTCGAAAGTTTACAGACAACTGTATCTGGGAACACTTTGAATCTCCCAGAAATTTGGGACATTATTCTGCCGAACTGCAAAAGTACGTGTTGTTAGCGAGTTTTAAGCTGGGGTGAGCCTTCCTTTCGACAAAAAATTTAATTTTGAGATTTTGCAATCACTGGCTAGAAATGTTTTGTATCTTTCATAAAATGTATCACGCTTGAACACTAGCGGTTTCAAAAATAATTTTCGAATTTTCGGTCCTTTTTTCTCTGACACGTTGACAAGAAATGCGTGTGTACCCCACGTAATTTTTGCGTTTTTCTCAAAAGAACGTTTTTGAAGTTTGTATACTTTTTTCTCCGGAACTATTAAACTTAAGCAAACGAAGATTCTCTCATGCGTGTATCAAAAGTAAGAACAAGTGTACGCTAGCCTGCTTCTTTATCACCATCCGGTATGATCACAGTGGCATTTTTCTTCTGAGAGTGCGTTCTGCTGAGGATGTAGAACGTGAAAAAGCAAGAGGTTGCGTAATCCTGCTCAACGTCTCCGCTATGTTTCCGTTATTCCTTCTTTTCAGTGATTTCACTGTTAATACCATCATTTTATTTTTTATTATTTTTTTCACAATGAACGCCTATTTTTCACGAACCGGCTGTCATTGCTGTCTTTGTAAGAAAACGCTTATGCTATTCGTATTGTTGCCGCTGTGTACACATGTATCCTGTTAAGCTACTTCACTCGCCAATGACTGACACATGGTGATATCACACAGTGCTGCGTTTTTTGATCAGTGAAAAAAACTTATTTGTGTTGATATAGAACTGCCTTGTTGATTATACTTGAATACGTGTTTGGAGTCCCCTATCTTTGGCATACATTAGTGGGCGAATTCTTATGCTCTGTATTCCCTAGACTAAGGCTGGTCCCATGGCCGAAACGTCGAATTAAACTGTGCTAAAACGTACGTCGTGTCTGAAATACCTTCCTATATATATATATATATATATATATATATATATATATATATATATATATATATATATATATATATATATATAAGTTGTAAACGACTGTAGCATCATTCATTGCGGATTTTTTTGTACTGTCATGGATGAAAATTCTGAAAATTTGAATGTCAAATTCTTTACTCACATACGACTAAATGTCGACTTTAAGGCCAGCCTAAATTCAAATATTCGCGCCACCTGATCAAGTAGAATTCAGCTCAGACCACACGGTCCCATGACAAAGTCTCAGACATACGCTTCGATCACTAAGATCATCATCATCATCATCATCATCATCATCATCATCAGCCTGGCTACGCCCACTGCAGGGCGAAGGCCAATAAGATAAGCAGGACTAAAGGTGATTTGTGGCGAGGAAGAAGTGAGGTCACTTAAACTTGTGTAGCATTCAACGATGGTGTGACTGGAGCACTAGAAGATGTGCTGTCTGATTGGTAGAGGATGACCGTGTACGTTATGATAGCACTTGCAATCTGCACAAAAAAGAAGACGACATCAAGATAACTAACTAACTAACTAACTAACTAACTAACTAACTAACTAACTAACTAACTAACTAACTAACTAACTAACTAACTAAATAACTTAATTAATTAATTATTAATTAATGTGACATTTGAAATAGGAGGGCAAACTTCTCACCGAGACGATTAATGGTGGCCCCACTTTGAAGAATCCGCAGCCAGAAAAGGAAAAGTCTTGGTTTTGGCAGGTATGACGGAACTCTTGAATCTGAGCAAAAAAAGAAGGTACAAAATAAACAGAAATATTTCGATTTCAGTCGCAATTTACTAAGAGAAGAAATTTAATGCAATTTTATTACGTGTTTCGAGACGTAAAACGCAGGCTCGAAGTAAAATTAAGTCTATGCTCAGTTGACGGAAATTTGAGCCGCCCTTATAAGGCGTACAGGGAGTACACGGCGGGATCGTAGCGACAGTTACATAAAAAATAATACATATATTTATTACATGCCGCCAGATTTCTCAAAAATAGCAAAAGAACACAACATAAGCAATTAAAATTGGAAAAAAAATGGCGACGCTTGCACTAAGCTGCGCAAGGCTTGAAACCGCGAAACTGGACAAATATGAAGACTGATCTGGTTGTAGGTTGTTTGTGGGCCTTAGCTAGGTGATGCAGGTACTAGGTTGCTTCAGTCTTGTTGCTATAGCTCTTGACTCAAAATGACCGTATAGTATGAATACTGGAAAATTATTTGTATTATTGATGGACTTATTGAATAAGGGGTTATTTCTTAAATCCACTTGCATTTTCTGATGCCCTCAGTATCCGTTATTTTTCTTGGATAACTCGCGGACCGTCACTTTCTGCAGCACCAGCATATAGACTATTTTCTGTAAGACATCTGGCCGCCGCCATCTTGGGCTGTTAAGCGGATGTTTTCTTGTTTGTGTATAGCGTGACGTGAATTAATAAGGCCATGAAACATCGTATGTACCAACCCAAGCGTTTTCATGCGTATGCGTCAACCCTAACAGTGTTCGTTTAGTTGTTAAAGATACAAAACACAAAGGTTAACAGCCCAATATGGCGGCACTCAAACCCATCCGTGAAATAGCCTATACATGACACAGAAGAACACCACAGAAAGTACGACTGATTTCTCTTGTGTAATGTCTTTTCGATTTCTATGAACAATTTCATTGAGGCACGTTTGCTTTAAAGATGCTTGCCGAGAAACAAACGCTTGCTAGAAGCGGTTAAAATTTGGCACTGCTGTGGCAGCTTTGTAGTTTCTTTTGCAAAAAGGCAATATGATGACCAGGATGAATTCGACGGCATCACGAGGTGGTATTTCGCATCGGCGACGAAATCGCGCGTGCGAAACAACAGTTGTTTACAGTCTAGCGCAACGATGCTATCTATACTCCATCTCAGAAGTACCTTGCAGCACGACAGCACTGTGGAAGGCTTGAAGCTGCATGTCGTCAGGGCTCGTTGTCTCTTAAGCTGCGTTCAGACTGCAGTCGCATCTTTCATAAATGTCGTATCGTAACGGCTGTATCGTCAGTTTGCGTAGCTAGCGACCACGTACGTTCAAATTGATCTTTTCAGTACCGAAAGCACCTCAACGCGTGTTCATCCGCGTCGCGTCGTCAGCTCGTTGTCTCTTAGGCACCGGCTCACCTACTTTGTCGATAGTTGCTCCCTGCAGTTAATATAACACGCAAAATGCTCTTCGGGAACGCCACCTCGCTGTTTCTTTGATGCTCAGACACCCACTTGTACAGGGCGCGTTCACTGGCGTTTGTGAGGAACGCGGTTCTCTATACAGCAGCGTTCATATTGGCGCTTTCTTCCGGTTCTTTTTTCTCTTCAAAACACGTGACTGTTTTGTGTTTAGAGAAATTTATTAACACATACTATGGACATCAATAACATTTCAACACAACAGAACATGGACAGACAAGGAAAATTTTTTTTTTACAAAATCATAGGTACACGTATGTACATTACATGGTAAACAAAAAGCACAATAAAACATGACTATGTACATTTTGCGTGTTTACATGGCGTTTTTGCCGACACCAATCGACACATCAGCCTACCAAAACCAGACAGGCCGAAAGATAAGTTTCACGCGGCTGTTGCAGACCAACACAAAACAGCAAGCTTTGCCTGACCGCCGAATGAAGCCAAATGCTCGACTACAACGCTCTCGTTGGTTACCTATCAAGACCTCAATGCTTGCTCAAGGAAGGCATCCGCTTGCGCTTGATCATTTCTCACGCGTTTGAGCCAACCGGCTATAGAACATAACAAAACTAAAATTTACTGAAGTATTTGCTTGCATGCTTTTTAGCTGGCGTCTTCGAACACAAGTCATCATTGGATATATATATGTCACTAAATATGCTTTGAAAGAATCCTTCCTGTAACTGCATAATAACATTTCTGCAGACCTTAGGCGCGGGGTTTAAAGCGGCTCTGCAACACTTTTCCAAGTAACGATGGGACGGCTTCATTTTTCGACAGCAACAAACGTATTTAGCGCTACTAAACTAGCTTCTTTCGGAAAATACTGGACGTTTGACCTACAACGCTCCGCAGATTCAGTCGACGCACTTTCAGCGGCCATCACGTACCGTTGTTGAGTGGAGCAGCAAATTATTGGCACAGAAAACAATATAGTCATTCCGGATGTTTCGCATCGTCAAAGCATCACCGGTGCTAATGTTGTGGTGCCATCTGTTCAGTTGACATCAAAGCCACTTTTACGGCTCGGCACAGTCTTGGTAGTCCCTAGCAGCATCTAAACAAACAAGCGATCTAAATAATAGAGAAAAAAATATACCTGATGCTTTGCCCTCAGCGTTGGATGAGACTAAGCGATGACGGAATATGCCACTTATTTCGTGCTCTCCGGGCAGAGAACCAGTGAGAAGCACGAATTCGGATGGAAGAGGATGGACTGGGCTCTATGGGGGGCTGCCATGTTGCTGTACGCCATCGCAGTTAGGGAGGCTATTAGGGTTACTCGTCTGTAATATTTTAGAAAATGGGAAGTGCGTTCGTGAGGGGCCTAACGTAACACGTATCGCTGTAACGCGTCATGTAAAAAGCGCAGTAAAAACCCGTGTGCCCTGCTGATAATGAAACAATAACACCTTGAACTATATTATGTGCTGCGCAAGGATACTGCGTGTGTACTCCTCGTAGCTTTGGCAGTGCTGCAAGGTAGTTGTGAGACGGAGTATAGGAAATCCTTGTCTTAAGGCCCAACCACATGCACGCGATTTTCGAGCGGCGAGCGACAAGATTTGTTGTCGTGGAGGACCATCCGTCGCTGTCGCTTCGCGTCGCGGGTTTCTGGAACACTAAAAAAAAATGTCACAGTTTCACCGCAAGGGTGAAGCAATGAATGCGATAGCAACAAATTGTAATTTTATACGAAGTGAGGCTGGAAGCTAACTCTTTTGGATCCGATCTCACGCAACTCTAGAAAACGCTCTTTTAAGAGAATACGGCCGCTCCACGGACACTCTTCACGCCACATTCTCTTCGCGTTGAGAGCGCAGCAAGTAGAAGGGTATAGCGGCCGCCCGCTGTCGGCTGCCGAGATGGTAGATAAGGCGCGCGCCCGCGACGACCGCGCTCGTAAAATCGAAGGTCGCTCGAGGGAACCCCTCCCCACCCCCCTGCCCGCCTCTTCTGACGCTCGTGAACAACGGGCGGGGCCGGTCGAACAGTTGGGGGGGATCTTACGGATGCGCCTGCCGGCTCGTTTGTTCTCCGCTTCAGCCGCGTTCATCGCTCCCGCTCGCGCGCTATTACCCGCTGGTAGAATGCACGATGCGCAGGGGGCTCTTATCAACTTGGACTTCATACGCGACATGACGGCGGCGGCGACGGCAAAAACCCGTCGAGACTGTCCATATAATTGCTATCGCAATAAAAAATCGCTTGTCGCACCGGAAGCGAGCGGGACGATTTCCGGCAACATGGCGGCACCCCTGATCCTCACTTCGGTTCCAACTTGCTCTTGCTGCTCGTTATCCGCGCGTACTTCAAGGACTGCAATTTATAGACTACCTTCTTCACAACCGCATCTCACGCGAAGAGTGAGACAGCGGCCGTATTTTGTCGTCAATCTTGTCATCGACGGTTTGTTTTGATGTTTCTGTAGTAGCTTGCTGCAATGTCAAATCATCATCCAAAGTGCGTCGCAGCCGTCGTAGCGTAAGCTTCTGGGCACCCTGTCGCGGTTAAACAAAAGATTTGCGAAAAAAAGAAAAGTCACGAAACGCTTTTATGGCTTCCTTATGCCACACAAGACAGTAATAAATTTGCGAGTTGTCACCGATCTACTTTTAAACTTCTTTTCGCAATTTATCGGCACGCACGCGATACTTTTCAATCTAGCAACAGTGGCACTTTGTCGCCAACATGTGGTTGCAGCCGTGGCGACGCGAAAGCGCGACGGAGCTCGTTTGTCGCTGTCGCTCGTCGCCGTCGCTCGAAAATCGCGTGCATGCGGTTGGGCCTTTAGGAATAACCTTGGCGGAGCTTGACGGTCACAATCACGAATCGAGGCATTTTCTGCGCTTGCGCCGGGGAGGTGTGCTTTTTTTCACCGTAAAATGAAATAAATAAATAAAACGTCGTCTCACCTGTTCTCTCACTTCTGGCGTGTGCTCCTGGGAAACGAGAAGCTTGGTGAGAACATCCCACGTTTTCTTGGCCTGGCGTCAAAAAAGAAAAAAAAAAGAAGAAAGCAAGCGAGTTGTAAGTTATGACGAGACAATATGTTTAGAGAAAGCATTCTCATTGGGAATATTAACGATCAAACGTACAGGAGGTATCTACAACAAAACTCTGTGTGGGTTTGTGGCAACGACGTAGAGCAATTCTTTAAAATCCCCCCAACTCTGGTTCTCAGCCTGGGATGAATACAGAGACGATCACTGTTTTAGGAGGAAGTTTCACTTTTCGTGGCGTAGAATTTTGTGTGTCCAATGAATGAAGTGACTACTCGTTTGCCTTTTCTCAATTAGCCAATCAACGCGCCCAAAAAGGCGATGTCATGGCGATATATTCCAACTCAGAATACGGTCCTTGCAGATTAGGAGTGAAAGTTGACAGTCGATTTAGCTTGCTGTAACCTTATAATTTAAAACAGTACTCTATCAGTTGAATGTATTGTTATTTTTTCGTGGAAACATTCACATGTAGGCGTAGTAGTTAAACAACGAAGCTTGCCTACATCGAATCTAGAAATTCGAAACTTCAGTTTGTGGACAGAGGCACACAGAATTATGTCAAACGCCTTATAGACAAATGTGTTCGAAAGCGCTTTGACAAAATATAACATATAACATAGAGGCATCGTTTACAACTACTACGAGAGTTATGGGGCCTCACCTTTACACGACATTCTATGTATAATCCTTCAGCAAGAAAGAACTTATGAACTTGTGAAAATCATAGCCGACTATTGTTTCGGAAATCAGTAGTGGCCTGCTATTGGTTGGCTAAAACAGACGGGCTGACCCCCCCTTCCCCTTCATAATTTTTTATTGTATACCTTCAAAGAGGATCTATCAGGTTCTCCCATGAGCTTACCCCCCCTCCCACATGCAATAAGCGGACCCCTTCCCCCAACACTCGAAAAAATTCTGTATATGGCCCCTGCATGTCACAGGCACGTAATGGTACACATTATACCTCCTTATACGGACGCAGGGGGTAGATGCAAACGAGCACCATTTGCGCACAGAGCGCACCAAATCCCAACGCGCTGGTGAGACTGACGAAGACTTGGTCCATCTCCTTCATCACCCAGTAACACCACGGTGCCGCCAATACCAAGTTGAGTGGAAATATGAGGAGCAGGAACTTCCCGAGAATCTCGTCACACATTTCGAACGCTTCCTCAACTCGTACAAAGAGTCCGTGCACTCGTAGAACGCTCCGAGCGTCTTCGACGAAGCCACCGGTGTCCAAGACGTGCTGGAGCTCAGTATTAATGGCGGCCACGAAAGAGGCGAGCGTCTCAGAGAAGAACATGGCCCAGGTGTAGACCACCAGGCACGAGATTGGCCGTGAATCGCGTTAACGAGGAGATAAACGGAGTTCCAAATCAGCTGAGTCACGGAGAGGTTTTCGTCGAAAAAGAGGAGAGGGATGATGGACAAGACCTGCGCCACCGTGAGGGTGATGTTGATGACGATGAGGTTGCGAGCGGTGCCGCTGAATTGCACGGGGCGGGTTAGCTCGGCTTCGAGGTTAGTAAGGTCTCTGGACACTTGGATGAGGCTCGGAGCTTGAGTGAAAGCCAGGATGAAGCAGCACACTTGGACCGATATGGTCCTCACCGAGTACACAATAGTGGTCGCCCTGTCGAGGACTTGGTCTTCGTCGTACATGTTGATCGCCTCGGAGGCATCAAAGGCGAACACCCCGATGATGACGAGCCAGGTGATTGCGACGTAAGCATTGTAAAGGCTTGGTCGTCGCGTCATTGTCAGCTGAAGTCCATCGGTACCGAATTCGTTGCCGACGAAAGTGTAGCCCAAGAGTCTGTAAAAACCGTTGAGATAGCGAAATTCGGAGATGTACGCGAGGTCCAAGGATGATGTCGATGTGCGTCCCATCGTGGTACTGCGTCTAGCGCGAAGCTATCATGCAAAGCGGTTTGTTTTCGAACGGAGTAAATACGTAGCTGCACAACCAAGCGGCGACCTGCGGTGGACAAGGACGGTACTTATTCTTGCATAACAGCGGTCGCTTGGATGAGGGGGCTCTTTGCTAATGCATGTCAGCGTCGCGTAGCCTTTGCTGCTGAATAATAGCCCGCTTCGACTCGTTACGCAGATAGAGTCGTTGTGTCACGCCCATTTACAAATTATATTTGTGCTCTTAGCCTCTGCCCCGCTGTATGCCTTAGGGCTATGTGGTGTGCATGAAAGGTGGCCTCAAAACAAAATACGCACACTGCTGTGAGGAATATTCTGAGATATTTGGTCCGAGGCGTTCAGTCTTGGGACTGAGCTGTAGAGTGTACGGCGGGCGTGGCATCATAATGAGTTTTCACAAATAGATGAGCGCTGTGACACAAAGCACCTTGGGATGACGCAGTGCTCTTTAGCTGGGGAAGATACCTTGGAGGTCGTTACAACGAAAACATCACAAGTGATTAGAAATACTCATGGAACAATCGATCAGTGGCAACGGTGGCACGGGTGGGTATTCGCTGCATGAGAGTTCAAACACCCACCATAAGTATCTGACATGCTGGCGGAATTCGCGTCTTCTTTGGACACTCAACAAAGTGACACTCAAGGCACACGAATACATATTTTTACGGCCAGGTTGTGTAATAAACAGCCATGAGAAGCTTAGGTGAAAAAAACGGACGAGGAACGGGCGGACAGAATACGTGTTGGCTTAGTTACATCCTGCATTAATCTATTTTAGATTGTTTAGACATGAATCTATAGCAATCTAGAATGGGTGTGATATACTATCCAATAGCAACCTCACCTCGTGTTTGGTCAGCCTGGCGTAGATTCCGGCGGCAAACATCTCCGCGCATATGGTGAGGAAACCGATGAGGTCGAGCAGGAATATGGTGGTCCCTTTGTCGGCCTTCAGCATGTAGTAACCCCCACGGCGCGGCGTTGACGATGTTCAGCGGGAAGCAGATAAGTATGGCCAATCCCAGCAGGCTCTCGAAGGCGCACGAACGCGGCCCCGACGTCCGAAAAGAGCCGGTGAAGCTCGGACAGCTCTTTGGGGTCAACTGCCAATTCCTCGGACATGCGTACTACGTCATCATTGATGAGGTTCAGGCATCCGGCGAAGGCGCTGCAGAAGTAGGCAAGCCACGAGAAGCTGATCATGCAGACGTTCTCGGCGAAGACCAGGCTGAACATGCCGTACAAGATCTTCATGTACGCGGCGTGCGAGTACTCGTCGAAGTCGTAGATCTCCGCGGAGATTGAGAGCACCGAGGTGAAGGAGAAGACCACGTTGAGGAAAAGCACGACGAAAGCGGTCCGCCGGAGTGGAGTCGCCCGGGTCAGGCGTCGCTCGAGACCCACGAGGTACTCCAAGAGGTCGACGAATCGCTGCGACTTGGACAACAGGAGGACGACCACGGAGACCTGGATGCCGACGCAGCGGATGTCGCCCAAGATCTGTATGGCGCGGTCGATGGCCCTGTTGCGCTCGTCCTCAAGCAGCGTTGAGACGCGGACTATGTCCGAGCCGATGACGAAGACGTAGAGGATCCAGGAGATGATGGCGTACAAGAGGTACGGCGAGAGGATCTTGGAACGCGGTCTACCGCTTTCAGCTGTCCGGGTTATAAAGCTATAGCCCAGGACTCTGTGGAACTTAGCGATGATGAAGAAGCCGGCCAAGACGTTCTTCTCCTTCGGCTGCTTGACGGTCTTGCCGTTTCTCCCGTAGTTGACGATCAGTCGCCCGACTCGGCCACTACGACGCCTCGTCACCAAACCCCCCTTCGGCCATGGTGAGGTACTCCCCGAGAGGTCTCATGGTGCTCGCACTTTCGCGGATTACTCAGGAGTGTTAGTAAACGCCCTAGACGGCGTCGCCGATCCATCGATTGCCAACGGTGAAAGCATAGAACGCGATTGCCAGGTTAATTCGTCGAAACGAATGCAGGATCTCATCTCTTAGGCAACCAATCCCGTGTAATAACATGGCCCAAGGCAGCCAAGCATCGTGGTGACTCTTCGGTGCCGCGTTGAATTGCTCATTGCTGGCGACGGCGTTATCCATATTGTACGAGGATATGCGGAATCCATTAGGGATCGCTGTCCGAATAGAGTTATACATGCCGGAGTGTGCCTCACGGTTCCTGTGCAGTAAGTGCTAATTTTCTGGCCGAATTGCACGTGCAACTCATGCTTTCTATCTTGCCCACCTCCGTATGGTTTTTTTTTACTAAGATACATTTTTTTTTATACTGACTGCAATCTGTATTTATCGACCACAGCTAGCCAGTGTATTCGGGCCAACGCATACATGTGTCGGCGGCTTGAGTGTTACTGTCCTTTATGTCGTGTGCGAAGGAACTACAAATGGCGTTGCGGGAGCTCGAAAAATTGTGATTGTGCTTTTGAGTGATTTTTGAGTGATTTATTGATTGCTGCAGGTTACTTTCTTTGATTGTAGATCGAAAGTTCATTTGGTGGTTTTCACGTTGTTTAAACAAGCAATGCGGACTTTCGCGATCGCCAAGAAACCTGGCTATTTTATAGATAGAAAAAAAAATAATTCCGAGACATAGAAAACGAGTGTAAAAGACAAGTAACCAAGCGTAACGCAAGAATGGGTGGATGAATATACACATAAATACATAAAAAGTCACAGTTTCACCGCAAGGGTGAAGCAATGAATGCGATAGCAACAAATTGTAATGTTATACGAAGTGAGGCTGGCAGCTAAGTCTTTTGGATCCGATCTCACGCAACTCTAGAAAACGCTTGTTTAAGAGAATTCTCTTCGCGTTGAGAGCGCAGCACGTAGAAGGGTACACCGGCCGCCCGCTGTCGGCTGCCGAGATGGGTAGATAACGCGCGCGCCCGCGACGACCGCGGTCGTAAAATCGAAGGTCGCTCGAGGGACCCCCCCCCCCTCGCGTCTTTTCACGCTAGCGAACGACGGGCGGGGCCGGTTGAACAGCTGGGGGGGATCTTATCGCATGCGCCTCGGAGCGACGGAGATGCCGGCTCGTTTGATCGCCGCTTCAGCCGCGTTCACCGCTCCCGCTCGCCCGCTATTACCCGCTGGTAGAACGTACGATGCGCAGGGGGTTCTTATCAATTTGGACTTCATACGTGACATGACGGCGACGGCGACGGCAATGGCGACGGCAAAAACCCGTCGAGACTTTCCATATAATTGCTATCGCAATAATATATATATTTACACAGGAAAAGTATGAGACGTATATTTTCTTTGCAGGAAATGCAAGGAGGCTTCCCCAAGGCACCATGCTTGTGGAGATCTACTAAGAAAAATGAAAGAAGTAACCATAGTACAGGGATGAATGCTAGTTTCATTGCGCACAGCGTCATTCAATACCAAAGGGAACACCCTGATGTGCTGCTCCCGCAGCTCTGTTGCTGGTAACAACTACGTTTTTACCTCTTGGTTTTTTTAGGTTTCTTTTTGGGTATTTCCTACTGTACAAAGTGCGTTCCCTTCACTGTATTATGTTCACTAAGCAATGCCCGCTATACGTGAATTGAGTTGTATGTAATCAGGGCTGATAATGTGATAGAGAAAGAAAATATTCGGCAGATTCCACGTACCATGGGAATCGGTGTCATGCGAAGCATGCGGAGGGATGGTGACTGTGGTGCAATTTTATTTTGTTGAGCGAAACGTTACGAAATGTTATGCGCACAGACATGTATGTTGAACAGTCGCATATGTTTTATATAACCAGTTGTTCACAGTTGCGTAACGATGCCAAGAGCAGCATGAGTATTACCAACATCATAAGCGGCAAGCTGAAATATTGCGTTGTGTTTGCGAAGGATGGTAGCCCTCGATAGTGCTACGTAGACCAACTTCAGTGAATGGCCTTAACTACAATTGACGCTAACACGACGTGATGCCTGTATCATTGGCGTACATATGTAATGTTTATCAAATTAGATGGGCACCACTGCAACCACAATTGACGTTTCGCCGACATTACGTCTGCATATGGTCTTTTGGTCTTTTTACAAAGGAGTTCCGGAGTCCTGACGTGGCTCTGTGGTAGAATACTTGATTGCCACGCAGAATGTTTGGGTTCGATTCCTGCTGGGATCACAACATATTGCAACGGGTATGAGCCGAGGAAGAAGAAGAGGAAGAGGACGTGAGCTGGTGTAGTCTACCGACGCTGCCATTACCCCACCGTCAACCTAGCCCTGTAAATAAACATACTTCAGCCTTAACCGTAACAATATATTATTTGCATTAGTCGGGTCAACGCTGCCGATGTTGGTTTTTCTTAACGCTCTCGCATTTAAATTACCAATGTCTGTTCTCGACGTTCCTCGGTAGATATAAACTGTCAAACACCTGGGGCGCATACCCGCATACCGCGGCCCGTGGTATACGGGTATGTGCCACACGTGTTTGAAGGAAAGGGTTTGACGTCGAACGCGACGGGATTTTCACATTTTTCATATCATGACCAGACAGTCATAATCGTGAAACCCTCTTACCCTTCCGTATTAATTTTAGTCTACCCCAAGTTATGGAAGGTGATCACGAGAGCACGCATACGTATGCGGCTAAATAGATAGATAGATAGATAGATAGATAGATAGATAGATAGATAGATAGATAGATAGATAGATAGATAGATAGATAGACAGATAGATAGAAACGCTCAAAGTGTCTGCAGTACGCAAAGAAACGCTTCGCATTTAAAAACTACGCAACAAATTGATGTCCATATAAAAACCAATTAGCTTTAGTCCCTGTGCATTGGGGTTTATGCTGCTCCCTGAAGTGCTGAAGGAAGTACAAAATCTTTCAAGAACACATTTAATTATTCATCTGTTAGCAAGAAACGTTCGCAAAACGCACACTGCGTAAAATGAGTGTAATGCATTCCTCCATCACGAGCAAAACATTCACCGCATCAATTACTTGCTTTTCATTGTTTTGATATTTTACCAGTTATTGTGTTGTCTGACACAGTACATGGCGTTAATGGTTTAATGCAGTTAAGCTATACTTTTTTAACCTACATTCCCAAGTATGCAGCGGCGCATTTTCTAAAGCGCCAATCCGTTTGTCGATATCACATATGTTTGCCATTTGAAACGATATTATTGCATATAGTGCTGTGTTAGGCACACCATCTGCATTTCTTCAGTTGTTTTGTTTGTATGTGAGTTCTCTCGTTGTTCAAGTGGATTTGTGCCGAAAATGTAACACATTCGACTCCTGACTAAAGCCTAGAATTTCAGGCTGGCAGCAGGCAATAAATGAATAAACAAACTAGCATGTCCTGTATGCAGGAGCGCAGATACATGTAATTAACCAACTCACTTCCAAAGAACTTTTTGCTGTCTTACCTCGTCTAGTGCAGCGCTGCCATACGCGCCCAACGCAAAAAGCTCGGCGCCGAAGGTGATAAACCCTAAGACGTCCAGGGAGACGTTCAGCAGGGATTCGTGAGATGTCAGGAGGAAGTAACCCCACGGGGACGCGTTGATGATGTTCAACGGTATGCCGACCATCAGACCCACGCTGAAGATCTTATCGCACCGCTCGAAGGTGTACCACAGTTCACAAAACCGAGAGTGCTGAGCCGGCCAGCTCGGACCGAGCCAGTGGCCTACCGACCGCCAAGCTTTCGATGTCTTCGTTGATGCACCTTAGGAAGGACGCGAAGGCTCGACTGAAGTACATGATCCAACTGAAGCCGATCATGCTGACCGTCTCGGCGAACACGAGACTGAAGACACCGTAGAGCACTTTCATGTGTACCGGTTCCATGTAGCCGTCGAACTCGGCAATCTCGTCAACTATCGACAGCAGCGCGGCCACCGAGAAGACGACGTTCTGCAGCACGATAAACTTGGCCGTCGGCCTCAGTCGAGTGGGACGCTGGAAGGTGGACTCGATGGCTTCCATCTTCTTGACGATGTCGTCCAACTCTCGCGAGTACACCACCAGGGTGGTGACGTTGGCGAGTTGTAAGCCGAGGCAGCGCACGAAGTAGAAGATGAGGACGCACTTGTCGATGGTACGCAGGGGTTTGCCTTCTCCGTTCCGAACATCCAGGAACACGATTCGGTAGGTGTCCTGTAGCATGACGAACGCGAAGAAGCTCCACGACAGCGCGGCGAACGCCAGGTACGGGCTGACCACGGAAGCCGAGTACTTCCGTTCTCCGTGAAGGTTCTTCCACGAGAAAAAGGAGTAGCCCAGAAACCTGTGAAACTTGCCGACGATGCTGAAGCCGTCGACGAACGAGGCGTAGCCGAATATCTCGCTCCTTATCGAGGCAGATCTTAGCCGGACCATGGTGAACTAAGAAGTAAGAGTCGGTGTGTCTTGCTTGTGACAGCGTCTACCCGGAATGACTACTAAAGTGAAGACGAAGGGGGCGAGCGATTGTTTGTTTGTTTGGTTCCATCTGCATCGCCAGATGAAGGCGTCTGTTATGCACACACTTATGCGGCTTGGGCGGACCCTTCTGTAGTGTTTTCTACCCGCGGTTCTGTCCACTTGCGTGCACCGTCGCACGCCCTCGTGTCGTTGGCGGGCGCGCTATAGTGTGTCCATTAACTTAATTAACACAGCGCATGGCGAAAGCTAGAGACGTGAGCGTACGGGCCTTTTGCATGTTTAGGTGGCATTTGTCCGACAGACGACCGGATGACAACATAGCTGGGCCTAATGACAAAGCAAAAGCCACGTCCTTTGTTTTGAAAACCTGCTTGCTTTGTCAGAATGGCGTCGGTAATGTTTCGCATCATTTGAGGGCTATGCTCTATTCATATGATTCGGCATTGTTACATATGTTTGCAAAATGGGGTAAGCTCATGTAACTATAGTAATCCTAATTGCATGATACGATCATGTCTCTAATGATTATAACTATCATTATAGCAATCACGGTATGTGCTAACAAGAACGTCTGGCAGTGTGGTAGCACCCCTGGAAATTTATTGAGGTGTTATAAAGTGTAGGTTGGAGGAGGCGCACATGCGTACATCTTATGTTCAGATATTTTCGTCTCGAGGGTGGGCTGTTTGGACGAGAAGACGTGGGAAAGAGGGGGAAATGGCCTTTCTTCGAAGCTCCACCTAATGCTGTATGGATGAATGGAGAATGTGTGCTTTGTTTAGGAATCTCCAACGCACCCCTCCCCCATGTGACCCCACTAATGCAGTTTGGTACCTATGTTGCTTTTACCTTCTGAGCGCTGTAGGTGTAGTTAACGTTGATAAAACACGGGTACAAAGAAAATTAAGCCAGCTTCGCACTAGTGGTGCCAGTCCCGAAGGAAATGCGGAACTGGGCAGCCGTCTTTGTTTCTCTTCGGTTTTCTCTTTCTTTCCTCCTCTCTTTCATTATTTTTCTTTTTTCCTGTTTTTTTTCTGTCCTCGTTTCTATTTATTTCTATTTTTCTTCGTATTTTTTTCTCTTTCTTTCTCTCTCTCTTTCTATTTCTCGCTTGCATCATCTTTTGTTCTACTTTTTATACGTGGTTTTGCCTGTGTTACGCCAAGCGATGGCAGCGTACGACAGCCCGGACCCCTAAAATGCTCCACACTAGATATCATCGTCATCTTCTTTATTTCTGATTATTTTCCCCCGTTTTTTGGGGTTTTTTCTCTTTATTTCAGAATATTTCTACTTTTCTTCCTCTTTTTTCCTTTCTTTCTTTCTCTTTCTGCTGCTCGTTTGCTTCCTCTTTAAATTTCTTTTTGCGTGGCTTTGTGTGGTCGTGTTTCGCTAGCCACAGTAGTAATTACCGCTTTTTTATATCACCATCAAGGCGCTCGAAGAACAAGAGGAAGAAGAGTTCTTGGCGCGAGCGCGCGCTCAATATGCTACAGATGGCTATGCTATACGTGGTTTTGCCAGCGTTGCGTAAAGCTACATCAGACGACAACAGCATATGACAGCCTCGGCCCCTAAAGTCTTCTGCCCTTAAAAATAATTGCATTGAAAGAGGGCCTAATTATGCCATTTGATAATAATTAGGAATAAGAAGTGAGGGCTGTTGTGGCGCTCGGGCTCACCTGCTGCTTAATTTGATTGCATCCTTTTTTTGAAGTCACGTGGCCCCGATGCGAGGCAAGGGGCAACGTCGCGAAAGTAACTGTCTTGCTTCCGTGTATCCAAGACTTCCATACATTGCACATTGCTTGCATTGCTAAAGAACGGACTAAAGGGAAAGTTGTTCGATTAACTAATTCTTTGGTGAAGATGCTGGGCTATGATAGACGCCTAGCTGGTATTTGACATTGCGTATAATGACAACACTAATTAAACACAAGTGAAAAAAAGGAATACCATCGATATCACGCATTAGGTACACATATATTAATCTGAGGAACATTCAAGGTAATTCTAAGTAACTTCTTGAACAGTCAATCACTCTTCACTTTGATAATCACGACCACTTTTCTGGCAATACCCTAAATGGACCTGCATACGGTGGGGATGTTTTTCACTGAATGGGTAAGCCGTTAGTCAACGTGGAGGATACCCCAACTTACCATTGGATGGGGGGTGTAAAGCTTCTGCAGTAAGCCACTTTCAACCGGTTCAGCATTTATCTTTCCCGTTTCTCCACAGAGACCCCTGAACTCTCAATTAAGTAGACATTTCTCCCCAGGTTCGCTGTATTAGACTTAGATTCGCTGTATTAGTCTAACATGTATATCGACGTTCATACAGACTTACCTGTAGCTGCGCGGCTCCGCCGTAAGCACACAACACGAACAGCTCCGCAAACATGGTCGCAAAGCCTATAACATCCATGGAAAGACTCAACGCCGACTTATCAGACGTCAGTATGTAGTATCCCCACGGCGACGCGTTCATAATGTCTAGCGGTACGCTCAACAGCAGGCACCAGCTAAAGATCTTGTCACACCTTACGAACGTACGCCACAGTTCACAGAACCTAGCATGCTGCGACTCGAGTTCGGATAGCGGGACCGAACGTGCGGCGGTGAGACTGGCGATGTCTTCGTTGACGCATCTCAGGAAAGAGGCGAAGGCCTGGCTTAAGTACATTGTCCAGCTGAAAGACACCATGCACGTTGTTTCAACGAACACGAGACTGAACAGCGAATAGAGCACCTTGATGTACAACGGTTCCATGGGTCCCTTCGAACGCGGCGATCTCGTCTACTATGGAATACAGCGCGGCCGCTGAGAAGAGCACGTTCTGCAAGACGATCAGCTTGGCGGCTGGTCGAAGACGCGTCGGACGCTGGAACGTCGACTCGACGTCTTCCATCGTCTTGACGATGTCGCACAGTTCACGCGAGTAGTAAACGAACGTCGCGATGTTCGCCAGCTGTATGCCGACGCAGCGAACGAAGTAGAACATGAGGATGCACTTGTCTATGGTGCGGAGCGCCTCGCTTTCTTCGTCCTGGGGAGAGGTGATCACGTGGTAGCCGTCCTGGATCATGACGAACGCGTAGAAGCACCAGGACGCGACGGCGTACGCGAGGTAAGGGCTGACCAGGGTGACAGATAGCCGTGACTCACCGTAGACGTCCTTCCAGGATAAAAATGAGTAACCGAGGTACCTGTGGAACGTGCTTATGGTCTTGACGCCGTCCGCGAACGAGGCATAGCCGAAGATCTCGCTGCGTACTGATGCGGACCTCAGCCGGACCATGTCCAACGTTCAGAGACGATCGCAGTGCCGTAGTAGACCGCGAAAGGTGTGTGGTGTAACGGCGCTCTGAAAACGAGCTTCTTAGCACTGGCACGATGGCCACATCATCCCTTTTTGCTTTTCGTGTTACAGGCAGAGAGTCTCTTGATGGGTCCCGGCTATGCGCTTCGCGTACTTTGTGCGTCTGTTTGATGTTTATTTCAGGCCAGCAGCGCCTACCCACGGAGGCGACACGCTTCGCCTTCAATTAACGTGATGGCCCGTCCACACGTACAGTCATAGTGCAAACGCCCACAGTGTGTTTGCATGGGAGAAAGGGAGAAGACTCGAGTCTGCGAGAGAGTGTGTATGTGCCACGAGAGTGATTCTGCAGGCTAGGCTTTTATTCGTGCATATACGGCATACGCTTTGCGTCTCACTGCGGTGACATCGCATCGATTTATTCGATGACACAAAAAATAAATTGTATTGCGTACATTTAGCATTCACTGTGCGACTTGTCGGGTGATATTTTGGCGCAGGTACGTGTAGAAAATAACAAAAAAGAACTCCTGCTTTGGGTGCATCGTTTGTAAACAAATCCTCAAGAGGAATCTGTGTGGGTCAAGGGTGCCAGGTATAATAGTGCCTTACATTGAATTATTAAAACAGCAATCTTCGATTCAAGTTTTCTCGACCTTTCACGATTCTGCAAAAAATTTAAAACAGCGCTACGCATCTATTTGAGAACGCGTTCTATTTGAGTGCAATTCGATCTTGAGTGGAAGACAAACAAGAAACCACCGCTCATTACTTCTCGCCATTAGCTACTCTTCGTGGTGTATAACTCATAAACCTTATCAGTTTTAACTCCAAAGTGTTATGGCTCCTCTCTCTAAGCCCGATATCTTTGCCTTTAAATTATGTTGTAATGTTCCGGTAAAAGAAGCAATCTGGTGCGTCAACTCAAAATCACAGTCGACTTAAATGCTCTCAGGAAAACAAGCCCAAGAAATACGAATCTTGAATTTCAGTCATTGGAGCATATGCGATGTCATTATTAATTGAAGCAACAACTGCATCTGCCACAAATGAAGCTCGGCAACATGGACATTGAAACAAGTAAATAGAGCGGAGTGACGCTGAAAAAAACAGATTTAAAGGTACATGAAAGTGAAACAATGAATTGATTTAAATTGATAAATTGTACTCGGAGAACTCTAATGTCATTAAATTGACCATCATACTTTATTAAATAGAGGAGGAAATCAGGATCAAAGTTCCGTCTTTAAATTTAGCGCCGAAATCGCCGTGCGTTACGTCACAGATTTCAATGTTTATTTTCCGTACTTTGGCAACATTGGCTCTACGAAATTTTGCGAAACATTGTATGTGAAGTCTATGGCCCTCTCAGGAGGAGTATGTACTTCATTTTTACCCATTAGGTGCTACGTATGATGTAGTAGACACCGTCAAACTCTATGACGTCACGGTGTTTGGTGCGAGAATTTCAAGGAGGCGTCGCCACCTACAGTTTCTTCCCACGCGTTTTCTCGCATACCAAGAGTATTCTCGCAGTAAGAGTGGTGAGTGTTTTCGGTAATGTGAAATTTTAATTTCTAGGAGGAGCGGCCTAGGAGGACTAGGAGCGACTAGGAGGAGCGGCCGCAGGGGAGCGGCCGCTCCTCCTAGTCACATATGAGGGGGGGGGGGGCGCAGTCAGCCCCATACATTGATATAATAGGGAGAGGGGGGCGCTGCGACGAACCTTCATCCCCCCCCCCCCCCCCCTGAAGCGGAACTCTGCGCACGCCTACGATTATTGCCAGACACGTGAGGTTATGCGCGGCGTGATCCTAGGTTTTGTCAGAAGAATGAAATTCGCTTGCATATGACAGCTATCTTGAACTTCTTCCCGGCAAAATAGCGTCTATGTACGATGCAGAGGTGCATTCTTAACGCAAATGCACTCGGCTTCTTCCACAGAAGCAGAAAATAAAGTAACAAATTTAACGAGAACTCGAACGGAGCCGTGTTTAAAAAAAAGGATTCTCCGGTCTGCAGTCTCGAAGCGCAGTTATTGCTTTTCTGAGCCGACCGCAGATGGCGGCACATCACGAGAGCCTCGTTTTGTCGCACTCCCGAGAGATGGCGGTAAGGATCCGCAGTTTGCTGCATCGGTCTTCACACTCGACCGTGCCCACGCGCGGCCTTTTCCAATGTTTCGTCTAGCATATGTTTGCTATTATGTGAACTGTTACGCCATTAAGACTTCTCATAACGTTCGTAATTATCTAGAAAGAGTGTACCTATATCAACACCGGTATCGTTCATCTTTGATCTATCGCGTAACTGCTAAGTTAAAACACTGGTCGGCTGAATTGGTGCTCAAAAGACGAAGGACACAGCAGTGGCGTAGCAAAGGGGCGGCACGCCGGGCCCGGGCCAGGGGCGTAGCCACCCAGGTAGCACAAAAGAGATATAATCCGTCTTATTAAGGGATTTTTGGTCTAAACTGTCTACACGCCGGATTAAAGAAGTCAACTTCAGGACGGATATAATCAACACAGAAAACCCCGCTATCAGACGGACTTTTAAAGACGCTTACAGGCGTCGTCTTCTTTATAATTTGTGTTGTTTACGAATATATCTTCTTAGCCGTCAGCTATACGGATATAAGAAGTCGACTTCAATAAGAATGTAACTGGAACTTGAAATACCGCTAGAAGGCGGATTTTTAAAGCTGTTTTTTCGCCAAGCAGCAGATCACGCGTCATTTGGTCAATGCATGCACGGACATGCATGGAACACCGTGAACGGAAATTTGAACTCGAGCCTGCGCACGCCATCTCTCATTGCGATAAAGAAAGTAACGCGCGAAATTATAAAGGCGTGTGGTGGTGTCAGCAATCATGAGGGCTTCCAAAACTTTACGTAATTTACTGGCAGCGATAACAGTACAGCTTGAGTCCTCCCGGACTCTTTAGCGTTGATTTTGTATCCATCCGCGCAACTGCTTCGGCTTCTGCAATATCAGTTAAGCTCGTCGATTTAGCATGTGCGGTCGCGCGCGTCAGTCATGTCCTGTTTTGTGTTATTTTGTGCTTGTGTGGTGATTCTTAAGACTATGGACGCATCCGTGAAGAAGCTGTACTTTACTGCATGTACAACTTATGGGCCCGATCGAATGCAAGTATGTTTCTGTGGAGTGACTGTTACGCGGACTGACGGTTAGGCCTAGTGCCGTTAGATTCCCAACGGAGAGATGCACGCTTCGTCTTGCGAGTGGAGTGCTTTCAGAACTTCCTTTCTTCTATACTGGAGAGCTGGACACGACACCTTGATGTGCGATTACTTTTCTTTGGATTCACGGATTCGGTATAAACCACCGGCTACTGTCATATTGAAGGTAAGTCACCAAAAATAATAAAATAATACTCAAAATTAAGTGTGTTGCGTTGTATCACGAATGACTTGTGCGACATGTTTCAGCAGTACGTAACTGCTTGATTCATGGAGAATAAATTATTTAGCTGTTCTAACATAAATGTAGGCTATAGTTTTCGTTCATGCTTCAACGCACATGAAAGAAACTGTTTTTATTACTTAACCTGACTTCAGTAAACTGACTGTATATAATCTTTATTGGCCGCTTGATGGAGCTAGTTTCAAGATATAAATTAGCTTTAGCTGCGTGTGCCACGTAAGACATTTGAAGTTTCACATATGTGTCACGTGCTTTCTCGTGTCACTGCAACAAATTTGTGGATACGAGAACCTTCGTAAAGACAATGTACTAGTTCGTCCTTTCTCGCACAAATATGCATATGACAAAGGCCTGCATGCGCTTTTCTATTAGTTGCGAATTTCTCAGGGCATGATAGTCAAAGGCGTGTTTCAAGGCGAGGAGTTCGGTATTTTTTCTCAGTGTTGTGATGACCCTTTGCCTTGACTGTCTCGACGCGCGTGTTGGAACTTGTGGCTTATATTTTCCCTTCTTTATTGACTTCCTCCTTTCTCTTTAAACCCGGCACTTCACAGCAGAATTGAAAAGTTCTCCAGCACGTCGCTCACGCCAGGTTAATTATAACATGCTCGCTCTCTGTTACCGTACAGTGTTATCGAGTTTTCGCCTTTTCACGCTGTCGTCTGTAAGGTAATAATGCATATAACAAAATTTTCTTTTCTCCTATTTTTTCGCAGGTTATATAGTTACCCTAGATGTTCAGGAACAAGCACTGCACCAACTAAGATATGACTTCTCTCTTGATGGGGCTATTGGCTGTCTCTCACATGAATAAAGATAGATGCCAAAACAGTCTGCTTTTTCTCTTTTCCTTGGGGACTTTTACGCAAGCAAAAGGTCACACAACGTTAACAATTCTGTGACCTAAAACGTTTTGTGAAGCAGTTGTGAAATTCTGTGTCTGTGTGCGTTGGCAACGTCAACAAATCGCACCGCGGGGAGCCCTGGTGAGCCGTTTCGGCCAGTCGTCGGCGCGCCTTGTAAGTTGTCGTAGATGCTATGTGTCATTCATTAGGAGGTATTCACGCGACGTCATTCACAAGGGGCGCTATAGCGAGGTAGTGGCCATACCTGTGCTCGCTTCTATGTACCTGATTTTAAGCTGTGCAACAGTTGTTCTGTTAAATGTTAGGACGTGCACTTTACTGCCATCATTTGTGTAGCTCGGACATACATTTAGGCATTTGTCACTTCAATAAGCATCTGATTTTAACATTTGTCATTGTTCTTTTGTTTAATGTTTGTACATAGCTAGGTTTATACTGCCACCATTTATAAGCTTGTTCGCGGGGAACTGATGTTTGCATCAAAATTGCTGCCTTTGCTCTGTATTTTGCTTCATTACTCAGATCAGTGATTATGTTCTATCAAATTGGAATAGGTTATGGGGGGCAGCGCTTGTGCAACTGATTTCTTGTTGATTGTCGCTTTTGCACATCTAGTGTGTGTAAAAAAACAAACTGCGCACGAAATTTGCGATAAACCTTCCTAGCCAGTTAAGTTCATTCTACCTTGCTACTCGAGTCGTATCACTTTTGTACAATAGTCTATACATACGAGCTTATTGCAGTATGTATAAATCCAGGCAGCTCTGCTCTGCTTCTCCTGCTGTGAACAGTGGTCCTACTAGACTTGCGTGTTTTTGATGGCCGTTCTTGTAATTTCACTTGTGATATAACAAAAATATTGTCGCTGTACTCGTGCCTCCCGCATCATTTAAGTGCGAATAACCTGCCGGCAGCCACTCGTTCTCCTCCCCCCGAATATGTACCAGAAAGAGAGCGCATATTCGGGAGAGGGGAAATACAAAACTAGGAGCATGGGAAAGGGAAACAATGTAAGTGAGAAGAAACATAAAATGAAAACGGACATTACAATCCGGATTGTAGAAAGTTTCTATCCCTACTTTTTAAGGCTTGTAGTGGTCGTCGAGTATCTCCTTGGAAGAACAGATTTTTGTGACCTCTTAAAAGAAGGATTCTAGAACCTCTACAATCCTTCTACAGGCCGGACATTAGCGGAGATAGAAGACGGCACAGTCAGAACGGATTTTAAGCACCCGTTAGAAGACGTCCGTTTTGGATTGGCCAATCCGCTTCGTAGCAGTTTAAAATCGCTTTTGTGCTACCTGGGCAGAAACTTTTTTCCGGGGTGGGGGGGGGACCTCCTTGATTTTTTTTTTTTGGGGGGGGGGGAGGGGGCAACTCCTTGAAATGGTCATTTTTCACTCTGTATGCCATGGCGAAAAAAATTACGGGGGGGGGGGGGGGGGGCACGGGTCCAGTGTGCTCCCCCCTGGCTACGCCACTGGCCCGTGCCCCCTCTCCCTTCCTGAAATTCTTTTTTACCATGACATACAGAGCACAAAATGACACGCAACCACATCTGCCCCGCCCGGCCCCCATTTGTGATCGCGGAGGTGTCCCCCCCCCCCCCCCAGAAAAAAAATTCTACCTACGCCACTGGGACACAGGCAGAGTAATGGGAGGCCGGACAGTGAAGAAAGCTGGGGGGGGGGGGGGGGGGGGCGTGCTTCCCCTTTCTGAAATTTCGGAGATTATGTGTTATACATGAGAAATAAGCCCAGAAGCTTTATTACATCACAATCACAATTAGCAGCACAATCAGAATTCGCATATACGTCAGAAACGTCCTTTAGGACGGTGAGCCAACTTTTCATGTTAATCGTTCTCATTAATTTTGCCGGTCATGTGGCGGCAGTGATGCCACCACCTGTGGCGTAGCCAGGGGGTGGCACACCGGGCCCGTGCCCCTCCGGAAATGTTTTTTCGCCATGGCATACAGAGCGAAAAAAATTACACCATCTCCCGCTAAAGGGAACCATGTGTAGATGTGAAGCAGCGGGCGCGAACGCTTACACTGGCGGCGGCGTTGACGCTGGCGCTCATCGCAGCGTTGCGCAGGAGAGAAAACTGGAGAGGCGCAAAGTACGCAGTGATGGAGCGGTGTTTCCTACTGGAACATGCCAATAGCTGCTAATGGGCAATGAGAGACAGAAGACTCCGACTGGACACAGAGACCCGCAGTGCGCTTTTAGTTAACGCGCACGCTGCGAATTTTTGTTGTTCAACAACGCACAGGAGAAATCTCCCACCGGCACCACCTTGCAGATCAAAATCCAGTGCCATATATACGGGGTGGCCAGTGAACGGTTGTGCAGCGCGAGCAGTCGGTTTTTGCAACCAATAAACTCGCTAGCAGACGCTGCCTGCGTCGGCGTCGCGAGGCGAGAGAGGGGGGGAGCGTAGCAGAGGAGGGTGGACGCGCATGCGCAGTGGGAGTGTGGGCGCCGCGGGCAGGGATGCCTAGAGGAGAGAGGGGGGGAGCGTAGGAGAGAGAGGAGGGACGCGCATGCGCAGTGGGAGTGTGGACGCCGCGGGCAGGGATGCCTAGAGGAGAGAGGGGGGAGCGTAGGAGGGGAGAGAGGAGGGGAGGCGCATGCGCAGTGAGGGTGTGGTTGCCGCGGGGAGGGATGCCTAGAGGAGAGAGAGGGGGAGAGGAGGTTTTTTAAAATTTTTTTTGAACGGGTTTGCGCAAAGACCGCCTGCGGCTTTACTCCTTTGTGCGCGCCGCAATTCAATTTTGAGCAGTAACAGCATTCATAACTGTCCCATCTATTACACGGCGGACGCGGGACGCGTCCCGCGTCCGGCCACTTTCCTGAAGTAGGGAAGCACCTATTATGCGAACCAGAACACTGTAGTAATATGAAGGCCGTCAACCACTGTCACAGTCATCAGAGTCATGGCCAAGAGCACAGAGAGGCTGCTTAGCAATGGCTAGGCAGGTGGTGTCTGTCACCCAGGTTGACCCCATTCCTTGATCTTACTTGGATGTGTTTGGAGGGGGCTTACTCCGTCCCTCCTTCCGCGTCCCACACCACCACAGCGCATGCGCGTCCCCTCCCCCCTCTCTCTCCTACGCTCACCCCCTTTCTCTACTCTAGGAATCCTCTACTCTACGGAGCGGCTCCCGCGTCCCACACCCCCCACAGCGCATGCGCGTCCCCTCCCCCCTCTCTCCTCTAGGAATCCTCTACTCTACGGAGCGGCTTCCGCGTCCCACACCCCCACAGTGCATGCACGTCCCCTCCCCCCTCTCTCTCCTCTCCTACGGTCCCCCCCGTCCTGTCCTCTACGGAGCGGCGCGCACGACAGGTGGTGTGACAGCTGCATACTCCGCTGGGGGGCACCACGGTAGTTCCGCGGTCTGTGCAGCGCCGCGATGAGCGCCGGGACCGCTGCCGTGAAATGAGAGCGGCGACGTTCCTCCCGCTCAAGCTGATTATCTCCCCCCCTGCTTCGCATCCACACATGGTTCCCTTTAGCGGGAGATGGGGAAGTTTTTTGCCCCCCTCCTACTGACGCCCATGTCAGCATGCGAATGTCATGCGTTGTGGACGACCATGTTATGGACACAACTACAACGGGGACAGAATGGGTGTTTATGTCCTGACAATCACTGTTTACACTGCGTAACGGTCGACCCTTGTTAATATAGATATTTTAATTAGGTAGTTGCGATGGTGCTATCTTAATGTGTTGGGAAGGGGGGGCGGAGCTGCGAACGGGCCTTACTATCGATGAAACGTCGCCCCCCCCCCCCCCCCCCCCACCGGCATCACATTTTTTCCAGAGCCTAATTAAGCTCCCCATCGGACAGTGACCTTCTGAGAGCTCCCTAATTACCCATGCTTGGGCCTTGCCCACGCGTTCGCTATGTCGTCCAATAACATAATCCCAGCTCTGCATCTGACTCTCGTCGCCGGCTTTATTGCATTTCTGCTGTACCTCGGCGGCCATTCTGCAACTATGATAGATGACTGCTCATACCTTACACGTTCATCATGAATCAAATAAAAAAAAAACTGAGAGAAATACAAAAGGACATAAAGCTAAAACTAAGCCTTGCGGAGCCATAATTAGCCTAGACACGCGTCGTGCTATATTCATTCCGCTTGCTTCTGTCGCACTTGTGGATGTTTTGTATTGTTATCGTTAGAAAATTTCGTTATCGTTTGGAGCACCTCTCACATAATCTGATGACTCTCCTAGTTTTCTTTCTCTTTTCTTTTTGGCCTTTTCTGAACAATAATTCAGTTAAGAGTCACGGCATGTCTTGTGCGATTCTTTCGTCCTTTGCCTTTTTTGGGAGCGCTGCACAGAGTACTAAGTATGAATACATACCAATGAATTCAGTTATGTATCAAAGTCTTACGAATATGCAGTAGGGTTCGTTGCTTCTTCTGCGTCGCTGGTTTTCATTGTACGCGGGGTCGCGTTCTTCAAAGCCTGCGGCTAGCAGGTGCTCTCAGCGATAACACAGACGACGCAGCGAAAAGCAACTCAATCCTTTGCTGTTGGTGTCCAGTTCGCGGTAGGCTCCAGCATCTGATGGCCGAAATCCTCCAAACGCGGCTCGCATGGTACGCGCATGCCAATGATTTCGATGATGATGATGATGATGATGATGATGATGATGATGCAGGACATAACCAACGCCCTCACAGTATGTATGACGCATTATACGTAGAGTGAGGTTCGCGTACGCGTATGGTGTTTTGCACAGGGTGTCCCAGCTATCTCAAGCGAGAGTTTTAAAATATGTCGATGCATTTTATGACAACGCGACCAAATGCATGTTGCTAACTACAGGATGGAGTAATTCTGACTGTTTTTGCGGTCTGCTTAATTGCCTAATTATGCACATTTAATTAACTAACTTTTGAAGCTACAAATTTCGGCAAAAATTTTCATTGACAAAGTTGTAGATCGGTTTGCGAAGCGTCCGATTAGACCGTTTCTAACTTTCTATATATTAAGTATTAGCGTTTTTCTGCTAATACAGATCCCTGCGAAATGCAAAAAAAATATATATATAAATAAATAATACCTCGGGGCATGCTCGCTAGCGGGCTATGCGCGCTGTGTTTACAGTACTCCCTATAACATTCCGCTTGGAAATGACCATTGAATTTGGCCGGGTGTGGTGTCTCAACAAGACAGCGAAGCTAGTGGTGGCTGTGAGATGACGCACGTTTTGCTAGTGGCAACACAAGCGATAACCGCTGAGTCTTCTTATGGACGTCATAAACCGCTAAGAGGGAAGCATATGGCTTGTACGCGGAACGTTACGGACGACTAGAATCATGGCGCACATATGCTTGCAAGCGTGCATGTCACGTGATACTTTTTAAATAGCAAAGCTGTTCAGCAAATTGTTCCTTGTAAATCTGCTGCAGAAAACTATCTTCATCTTAACGGGTATGTGCCATAGAAATTAGGTAAATTCCACTACTCACCACTGGTTCACCAAAAATGAAGAGGTCTACAGTTAGCCAAACAAACGGGTATGCACCACTGTGCGGCCTATTACAAAACTATCATCATCATCATCATAAACGGGTGCGGTACCAGGTAAAATCCCTAGATTTTTCCCTTTTACTTAAGTACCGACAACTGCCTCCTTTCCGGGCCCTCTCCCACAGGCAGCCGGCATTTGCCGCCATTTTCTTCCTAACTTGGAAGATTTACAAAGCTAACAAAGCCACGTACGTCCACGTGCATTAGCCACGCATATCAGCGGACAATATGCTAACGCGACGCGCCTTTCTCCTCCCGTCGTTCCCCCCGTTGTTAGTGAGCGGGGGGGGCGCGTTTCACCAGGTGCTGGAAAAGAGTTAGGAAGAACATGGCTACCGAAAACGAGCGTTAGCCAATGAGATTCGTCCGTGGCGCTTCAATGCCTGTCGGTACTTAAGAAAGAAGAGGGAAAAATCTAGGGACTTTAGTACCAGGCAATGACGGCTGTGCACGTAACAGGAAAGGCTTACGGAACGCGATATTGCCACGTGTGTTATTTTGATGTACTGGGTTTAAACCCACGAAGACTGTGAGCAATGCTCGGGGCAGATCGCGCCTCAGTGTTCGAGATGCTTCACGTTTGTAGTAGATCGTTTTGTTAACATTGCGCACAGCACGCGAACACTCAAGATTATTCCAGAGCTTGCGCGACCACAAGTGGTAAGGCTGGAAAGTTCGACGCGTGATGTGTAAAAGACGGCACGTCCAAACAATGATCAGATTATCGACGGCCGACGCTCTGTTCGCCGCTATCATTGTACAGTGTGCTTTGCTGTAGCCTGACTTTCCTTTTCCGGGCCACAAGTTCGGTTTCGTAAAGAGTTTCATCTTGGACACGCCGCCGGCTGCCTTGGTCCACGTCACGACACGTCACAATATGTTCAAGAAAACTACACTCTGTCCGCCTCGGTGGATCAGTGGCTAGGGTGCTCGGCTGCTGACCCGAAGGTCGCGGGTTCGATCCCGGCCGCGGCGGTCGCATTTTGATGGAGGCGAAATGGTAGAGGCCCGTGTACTGTGCGATGTCAGTGCACGTTAAAGAACACCAGATGGTCGAAATTTCCGGAGCCCTCCACTACGGCGTCTCTCATAATCATATCGTGGTTTTGGGACGTAAAACCCCACATATTATTATTATTATTATTATTAGAAAACTACACTCTCGCCTGGTCTGGAAACATAACATCCAAATAAATGTTCCAGTCGATACTTGGTTATTCAAGCTTGCGCAGTCAACTCTCACGTCGGCGGCCACATTGACTTTTCTCTCCTTCTCTATAACATTCCCGCTCCTTTCCCATTACAGGATAGCCTACCCGGCTAAGCCCTGATTAACTTCACTGCCTGTCTCTTATCCATCTCCCTCCCTCTCTCTTATACCTATCGAGCGGCCGTGCTTTTACAGTCACCAGCTAGGCAAGAAGCATTACGTACTAATAGTGCAGAAATTCCCATTTCTTGTGGAGTAAACGTCCCTTAAAGGAGCAGTGACACCAAATTTCAAATCGAGCGCAAAGAGCGGGCAAAGGCTCAACTGCGCGTTCGTGCCATGCAACATCGACACTATTTTGACGTGTTCAGCTAGCGTCTAGGCCACGCCTCAGACGCTGAGTGACGATGCGCGAGCAACGCTCACGTCGACAAGTTTAATGTTTTGATCGTGGTGCCTACTTGTGGTACCGCCTGGCGGCGACGCCAGGCTCCCTGGCAACGGCGTCGCTTGTTTTGTTTTGCTTGGTTCGTGCAGCGCGTCCGTGTGAGTCCTGCGTTTTCGTTGTGCCACTTCGGGTGGCCTGTCGTGAAGTCATGAGCGCGAATGTGACTATTCGAAGCTATGATCTCAATCGCATTACGTGCCAGCCTGCCATGGAACCGTTGTGCGCTGCAATCATGCTCTTCAAATAAGAGAAAAAGCGAAAAGTATGGCGCGCCATTGCGAAACGCTACCCCCCCAACGCGCTCACGGAATGAAAACGCCAGGCCTCCGCGTTTCACTTTTTTTCTTGTCGTGTTTCAGTCTATGAGCAGTATACGTTACAATTGACACACATGGCAACATTCACTAGCTGACCAGTTATTACGACACATTGGTTATGCTTAGGTAGACGCAAACATGACAATAACCGATCGAAGTGCACCAGTACGGAACGTATGGTTCAGAGAAATATTATTTCAAACACGTAAGAAGCACGCAGCGTTCATATGCGTAGTTGTGACATGTCTTGCCAGCCAGCATTGTCCAAGCGCGCGTCTCCAGCTGCCTCCTCGTCGCTGCTGGGTCGGGCGTCGATATCAGAATCACTACTCTGAAGAGGCTCGAACCGTAAATGATTCACCACGTCGCGAATCGCAGCGATTCCATATTCTTCAGTGTTTTCATCGTCGCTTGTGGACGCTCTTGACGGCGGCGACGACGATGGGGGCGGCGAACACATGCCTACACGTGCGCGCCGAGCAGACGAAATGTCAGCTGAAACTCGCGTCACCATTCCGTGCGGCCACGTGGTCAGATGGGGCGTGACCGCGGGAGGTGGCCGCTTGGCAGCGTTGGCAGCGCTAAAAATTGGCGGGCTTTGCTCCCGTTTTGAATTGTGTTCGATACTGGTCATATTAATGATTATTACACATATTAATTCGTCGCTTTGTTGCATTATCAATACCGAATCGTTATAGGGGATCGATAACTACACGTTGACGCAAAAAACGCGGCATGCGTAAAGTTGATGTCACTGCTCCTTTAAACTTTTGCTGCTGTGTGTACAAATTCATTCAGCCACAAAATAGAAAGAAATAGAAGAAGAAACAGAACAAAAAGCTCGTTAGTTGTTGACATAAAGTCGCTCGCCGCCCGTTTATGACACTGCATGGGGTCTTCATTTCCTGTTGCGCCTGGTGCGGAAGAAAAATTACCCCCGGCGGATTTCGCAGTCTTCAACTGTCGCAACATTTAATGGAAGTGAAGGGGACAGCGGCAATCTTCTGGTGACGTCATTAGAGCGCGATTGCCAAACGAACTTGAAGAAAAATGGCGAGTGTTAAGAAGCAAACCTCGGGTGGTCAGGCGTTTTAATATTGAGAGAGTGAAAGAGCAAAAAGGCAACAAGGCCAAATGCAGCATGGACTAACGGGCGGTCGATCAGTCAAACAAGTTGCTCAAAGTACGCAATGACGAGTAGTAGCTCTTCGCATAAGCAGTGGTTTTCATATTCAAATGTATACAGAGTTTATTATGGCCAGAATGGCTAGAAGAATAGGAAGAAGGAAGGCAAAGTGGGACAGTCAACCCGACAGGTATGTAGTTCGCTTACCTGCAAAACAGTAATATGAGGGTTACATCTATCTATCTATCTATCTATCTATCTATCTATCTATCTATCTATCTATCTATCTATCTATCTATCTATCTATCTATCTATCTATCTATCTATCTATCTGTCTGTCTGTCTGTCTGTCTGTCTGTCTGTCTGTCTGTCTGTCTGTCTGTCTGTCTCTATCTATCTATCTATCTATCTATCTATCTATCTATCTATCTATCTATCTATCTATCTATCTATCTATCTATCTATCTATCTATCTATCTATCTATCTATCTATCTATCTATCTATCTATCGTCCACTTTGCTGAGCAGCAAACAATCCCCCACGTGAAGTGAGTGCGGATGGCTCAGACGCATGGTGCAGTCGGGCATTTAAACCTCTCGCCTTCAAGGACTGCAGTAGGCTTTCGGGGCTCATAGACTCTTAGGACGCTCTCTCAAGACCTTGAAGACGGTGAGATACGTACGTCAGAAGAATCACGGAGTTGTGCGCTCCTGTTTAAGTACCATCTTCGGCTTTTCCTTTCTGTGCGACCCGGGAAGTATTCTTAGGGTCATTTTCTTATTATTTCTGTTTCCGTTTTCTTCTTTATCAAAGGCGCTTATCATCGGCACCTCGCCTGATCTTCAAATCCCATTTTATCATCCCCGAGGCCACCGGCGGTAGTGGAGCAGCCAATCGCTTTGCGCACCCTCCTCCTCTCCACACCCCCTGTGCCCTCCCCCCTTTCTTAGACACAAAAGAGCGAAGCGTCCTTGCCTTTAAGGGGTTATTATGCATAATGCAAGCGACTGCATAGGCGCTGTTGGAGTCGGCTGAGCCCTTCTGAAATCCAATTTGAATAAGCCCTGAATAGAGCAGAGATCAGGCCAAGAATAACGGAGGGTGGGGGAGGGACAGCGGTTGAGAGGAGGGGAGAAGAATTGTGATGGCTGTTGCAGGGTGTTCGGTATTGCTTATCTTTGAAGCCTGTCGTTTTCAATGCGTGCAAGGACGTACAGGACACCTGATAGTGTTAACGTAATCCCTTTTAGGAGCCCCACTCCGTCACGATCAAGTTAGTTCTTCAGAACCAGCGAACCAAGATGTATCAATGTAGTCTCATTTAATTTGATATAATTTGTGAAGACTCATGCATGGCGCTACATTGTTCGCTCCTTACAGGCTTATTACAGATGCATGCACGAACGGAACAGGAATAACTACGCCGTTTACTTAATTCTGAAAGTATCTAACTTTTCCACGGCCTAGTTTGTCGCCCAACCAAATGAAGTATCCAGAAAATGTCAGTATTCTTTGGTTTGATTTATTTGTGTCACATCAAACGTACTTGCAGTTATCTATACGCTTTCATGGAAAGGATGGTGGTGATGATTATTATTATTATGTTGGACGATAAAGAGGTTTATTTTGGCAAAGGAATTCTCCCTGCGAAGGTGGAGCTCTCAGACCATGCCTCCTGCGCCATTTGCCATATTGCGAGCGCTGTCGATTAGCTTCATCTGTTGTTCAGGCTTCGAGCAGGACAGCGCCGCCTCTAACTGGTCCTGTGTTGGTGTGTTGTTTACTGGCACCACCCTTGTGTGTTGGCAGGCCAATGTAATGTGGTAAAGCTACGCGGGGCCGAGTGATGGAGTTAATCCTCCTTATAACCCACTCTGGTATGACCTCAGTCGCCTTCTTCTGGACGTGCTGCCGTCAAAGTATCCCAATATCTTTTTCAGTCGCATCGAGTACTGTGTGACACTTTCATTTCCTTCCAAGCAGTTCCGGTCGAATACCTACTTCCGATTCTCTGTATGTTGAGACAGTCTTGTAAAATAAAAAAAAGTGTTCAGCTTGCAATAGCGGCGCGAAGGCTGGAACCATCAGCGGAGGTAGTGTTCGACCTATCTAAGCTTTATTTATTTATTTATTGAAAGATGCCTTACAGGCACGAAGGCATTGAGCAAGGGGGGTTACAGTGAAATCAGAAGTAAACTTGTGATCAACAGCGTTACAGTACGGTAACGTTGTTCAGTAACGTTGTTCAAGTTTTATGAATCTATTATTTGGACACTGAAGGAAGCATGGTGCGAGCCGTTGGAAATGCTCTTCACCTTCGCAGCTTCCTGGATCGCTCGTCTCCTTAATGTGAAAGTGTTCTCACTGATTGCTGCTTGTTCAACCGAACTGACTTCTTCTGCAGTTTCCCATCTGCAAGAAGTGTACAAAATAAATTTGCTTTCTCGCTAGGAATGTTCTACTATTTGAATTTCCAAGAGGCAGTAACCCCCCAGGAAATTGCGAACAAACATTTGCGTTCACGGAACACTACCTCACCGCATCTCACCGACTGATCACTCGGGCATCTGCAACTACTGTGATGTACCGGACACTCTATGCCGTATGGTATGGGGATGCATACAAAACCCTAGCACCGCTACACTAACCGAATACCAGTGGGAGTCCAAGCTACGGGACCCAGACCTGAATAATCAGCGCAGCCTGGTTCAACGGGCATGATAGATTGTGAAGGCCCGAAGCTACCACCTTGGGCTCACCGTGCGCTTGCTATCAATAAACGTTTATTCTGTCTCTCTCGCTCTCCGTGCATTATTGCCCAAAGCTTCTGGCCCTGGCTTGTTTGCTACGGCGATTTTGTGACCAGCGCTGTGCAAATGAAGCGACGAGTCGTGTATTGTTGGCGTATCTACTCAAAGGATTCAGTCACGGGTAGGGGGGTTGGGGGCGGGGGGGGAAGGGTGAGGGGCTATCCTTTTTTCTAAACGGAAGAAACAAGGTCCATAATAGGTCCAATCTCCTCTTCGGGCACTAACAGTTGCCCGATGACTTTCTGTCGGCTTCATCTGGCGCACAATAGATGTTAAATGCCCGTGATGCCTCAGCCTGTGGTCCTCTTCGCGTCCTCTTTGTTACGACACGCATGTGAGGGCACCGGGTCTGCAAGTGCACCTGCGATTGCATCACCCGCTGCATCGTGCTGTATTGTCCACTGTGTTGTCCAATCTCGATACGCGTTTCTATGGAGTGCTCGCATTCTTTCCAGTACATTCACCTCGTTACAAAACAGTCCGGATGTACGAGTGCGCGTGTTGACAAAAGGTTCATTACGAAAGACTAGGCTCATCCAATTAACACAAGAAAGACGATGAGATAGCACGAGGGTTATCGTCGTCTTGCATCTTATATTTCGTTGTATTAGCGCTGTGTCCTCATTTTATCGTATTTAGAATATTGCCTACCTCTCTGAACTTATTCCGGCAACAAATTGCTAGCCTTACATACATAAGTCTGAGTGTCTCGCGCACGTGGTCACATCTGTGCTCGTATATCCGTCTCTGGCTTTGCTAATTGTTACATTTGAAAAACGGCTTAGCTCATACAACCTACACAGCCGCAATGTACCTTTCAAATTAGACACTCAAAAACGCTGTTGCGTTTAGCACGAACATGAACGTAGGGTAGTTAAGATGACATGGATTTTGAACGGCGCGACAATTCAGACGAAAAGACTAATGAACACACGAACACAAACGCGTGTTCGTGTGTTCATTAGTCTTTTCGTCTTAATTGTCGCGCCGTTCAAAATACATGCATCCGTACCAACTCGCCCTGTTGTCAGTGCTAGTTAAGATGACAGCCACATTATGGGCATAATAATAATTGTTAGGGTTCAACGTCCCAGAACCACGATATAATTATGAGGAAAGCTGTAGTGGAGGACTGCGGACATTTTGACCACTTGGTCTTCTTTAACGTGAGCCTAAATTTAAGTACACGGGCCTCAAGCATTTTCGCCTCCACCGGAAATGCGGCCGCCGCGGCCGGTATTTGATCCCGCGACCTTTGGGTCAGCAGTCGAGCACCATAGGCACTAGATCACGTTATAGGCAGGCTAGATTAATGGGCAGGCTAGATTAATAGGAAAGCTAGATTATAGGCAGGCTAGATTAATCAAATGTTGTAGTGTGCTTGTTGCGTCTATAGCGGAAGAAAAAATCCACGCATCTCCACGAAGAGAAAGATGACGAGTGGGCGAAGCTCGCTCCTAAGGTCCATAATGTCTACGTTGACGTCGCCGACTAGCATAAAGGGTTTGTGCTTGTAGGTGTTTCATATTGTTTCTTCAGAATTATAATTCTTGTTCGTCTATTGTAAACCTTTTTTACAGCGAAAGCTGTTATGAGATCACAACAAGGGTCGTTCCTGCGCCGTAGTTGTTCGCCGCCGCCGCCGCCGGTGTCCGTAACCAATATAGCACGAAATAAGAAAAAAACTAAATAAATAAAAACACCTTTGGTCGAATGACAAACGAACCCGGGTCCTCTGCGTGGCAGCCCAGCACTCTACCACTGAGCTACGCCGCTTTTTTTCCCCTTTATTACCTTATTAAACATAGAACAGAAAGATCAACGTACAAACAAATATGCATCAGTAATTCACGCACTGAACCATGCCTAGAAAGCTTTCATATTTATCAGTACGTCAAGGGTAGTGACCCCGTCTGGTGGGTCAGGCTGGGCTCTAAGAAGCTCCCTAACTTGAACTACACTTTCTAGAAAGTTTTCTATAGACGATTTGCTTGAAACTGCGGTGCAAACTGACCCTATGCCGGCTTCATGTATGGTAAGGAATCGCGTTAACGTGTGTTGTAAAGCGTTTTAGAACAGTAAAGTAAGAACCAGGCGTCACACAATGCGAATTGCGTAACGAGTGGGGCGTTCAATACTCCAACCCATTACAAAAGCCTCAGGCAAAATTCTTCATCGTCGTCAGCCACAGCATCAACAAAGTGCACATAATTCGTTACAAGAATGTAGTGGGTACCGCGCTTTTCTGAAGAATAACGAATAATGGCATAATAGACGGTTCCCCACTACACAAAAGTTATGATGATTTATGGCGTAGTGGGCACCATGCAAGTGCGCTTGTAGTAGTTGCCCCAAGAGTGTTTTAAAAGGCTCTAAAAAGGCCGCTCTCCCCGCTTTCGCTGTAGCTGTGCTGCGCGTTCCGCGCAGGCCTGGCGTTTTTTTTTATTTACATACACACGTTTCGACTATAGCAATGGTTTTCTAACCACCGTGACAGCGGAGAGTGAGCTTCGACGACAAAGCTAGGTCCTAAGGTCCATAATGTGTACGTTAAATCACCGACTTGTATAAAGGGTCTGTGCTTCTAGGTGTTTTATATTGGTCTGTCACAATTATGATTGATATTAGTCTATTGTTAAAACTTTTTTGCGTCTCACATCCCCGAATCTTCCCGTGACGGACACGGACGACGACAAGGCTAGGCCCTAAGGAGCTTCGCCCCTAAAAAAGACCATGGGTATCCAAACTTTATGGGGTTTGCACGGACATCTGAATTGTATCACAGTCAGGAAAGGGCAATGGGAAGAATGGGCGAGGGAGAGAGATAAGGGGTGCATATAGACGCTGCAGTTTCTATAAGCATGTCTTAGTTTCATGTTTCAGCTGTGGTTGCACTGTCTCTGCCACATTTATTGTGCACGTGTAGTGTACAACAGAATCGATTATTGTCTAAACATTAACCATAGCATTCATAGGATGCAAAGCATTGTAGTCGCTATCTCGTCTTACCTTTGTGGACATGCGATATGTGGCTATGCATGGAGCAATGTCCTCTCTGAGGAAATATGCCTTAGAAAAATTCGGAATGACAAACTTATTTTTAGATGTGAAGCATCTTATGGCGAAGCTTAATCCGGTGGTGGTGTGCGGCGTGACCACCCTTACTGCGCATGTACAAAACCTTTAAAAAAAATAAAAATAAAAAACCTCCTCTCCTCCTCTCTCTCCTCTGGGCATCCCTCCCCGCGGCAACCACACCCTCACTGCGCATGCGCTTCCCCTCCTACGCTCCCCCCTCTCTCTCCTCTAGGCATCCCTCCCCCGCGCTCCCACTGCGCATGCGCGTCCCCCCCTCTCTCTCCTCTAATACGCTCCCCCCTCTCTCCTCTAGGCATCCCGGCCCACAGCGTCCACACCCCCCACTGCGCATGCGCGTCCCCCCCCCCCCTCTCTCTCCTCTCCTACGCTCACCCCCTCTCTCTGCCCGCGACGCCGACGCAGGCAGCGTCTACTAGCGAGTTTCTTGGTTGAAAAAACCGACTGCTCGCGCTGCACAACCTTTCACTGGCCACCCCATATATATGGTACTGGATCTTGACCTCCAAGGTGGTGCCGGTGGGGGGATTTTTCCTGTGCGTTGTTGAACAATAAAAATTCGCAGCGTGTGCGTTAACTAAAAACGGACTGCGGGTCTCTCTGTCCAGTCGGAGTCTTCTGTCTCTCATTGTCCATTAGCAGCGATTGGCATGTTCCAGTAGGAAACACCACTCCATCACTGCGTGCTTTGCGCCTCCCGGTTTCTGTCCTGCGCAACGCTGCGATGAGCGCCAGCGTCAACGCCGCCGCCAGTGTAAGGGTTAGCGCCCGCTGCTTCACATCTACACATGGTTCCCTTTAGCGGAAGATGATGTAATTTTTTTCCAGATGTTCACTTGTAGGTGACGTTTTAAAAATTTGCAAAAATAGTCACGGCTTGTCTCAGAAGCATGGGCAGCAAAAATTGTTTTACACGCTTAGTCACGATCACGCATTGTTGCTGTGCAAATGTAACTCGCCGTATGATCGCACCTCAGTCAGACGGGTTTTTGCCAGTTACCATAAAAACATAGTATAAGGGAAAACGTCTTTCCAGTAAGGGCTCCTCGGGCGCCGCCACGATGCCCTCTGGGCTGCAAATATGAGTGACCTCCTCAGAAATGCACTGCCAATGCAGCGACGTCAGTCTTTATAGCACCATGCAACACTCAATGAGCCAGTTACTATATTCATATAATATAAAGGAGAGCACCTTTCTAAGAATGGCTTCTCTGGTTCCGCCATGGTGCCCCCTGTGCTGTTGTAAATATGAGTGACCTCCTCCTAAATGCACTGCCAGTGCAGTGACGTCCGCCTCTGTACTACCGTGCAACAGTCTATGAGTCAGTTACCATATTCAGATAATATAATAGAAAGCACCTTTACAAGGATGGCTCATCTGGTGCCGACATGTTGCCCTCTGGGGTTTCGTAATTATGCGTGACTCCCCAAAAAGTGCACTTCTGAGGCATCAACGTCACCTTTTGTACTACCGTGCAACAATCTTTGTGCCAGTTACTGTATTCAGATGGTATAAGGTAAAGCACCTTTCCAACGAGGGCTCCTCTGGTTCCGCCATGTTGCCCTCCTTGCTGTTGTAAAAATGCACTGCCGAGGCAGGGACGTCAGTGTTTGCACTGCCGTGCAACAACTGCTACTCCCTCTCTCCTTTATATAGGGGACTTTTTTGAGGAATGGTTCTCGACTGATGCGTTAAGGGCCACAGGCGTGCGCACGATGGGGTAGAGGGGGCGGCCGCCCCCCCCCCAGTCACCTAAGAGAGGGGGGCGCAAAGTCTGCCTCATACATTGACTTAATAGGGAGGGGGGCGCTGCTATGATACTTCGCCCCCCCCCCCTGCCCCCCCCCCCTCCCCCCTGAAGGGGAACCCTGCGCACGCCTATGTAAAGGGCTATACCCATAGAGTTTCCAACAATAACCTAAAGTGGAAAATGACGCTGCGATCGTTGTACCAGCATGGAAATGATGGGAAGTACAGGCTTCGGATTAGATAGCGTCAGCTAGCGAACTATCTCGGATCTTTTTCTATAGTTTCGATTTCGTTCTTCGCGCAGCGTGGGTAGTGGGGTGCGTTGCAAAGCACTCTAGCAGTGCCTTTGCTGTTCCAAGAGGCTGAAGACCACAATGTCTCCTGGTTTGCTGCGACGTTGCAGCTTTACAAGTTGCATTTGGCAGCTTTAGCGAAGCGTCCTGCACTCACCGCTGCGCATAGATGTAGCGTCCCGTGCCGGTACAGGATATCGCACACAGTTCACGATTTTTGGTAGCGCGTCTTGACAACACTAGTTCAAATCGACTGCAAAGCGACGGCGAAGCTACGTAGACACACCGTCACGTTCCTCGGACTCGTCTTCGCAAGAAAACGAGAGATGCGTTGGGGGAGGCCACTTGGGCAGACACACCTGGTATCGCAGCAAATGATACGTTAGGTGTTTTAAAGACGATAGTCTTTCTTGGGATACTTCAACGCAAAAATTTTGGTCTGTCTGTCTGTCTGTCTGTCTGTCTGTCCGTAACCAGATTCAGCTACTCGGCCAAAGTTTAACTACTTTCTGAACGCCCAGCCATCTTGAACTGGTGTTTGCGTTCATATTTGTCAACATATTCGATCAAAAAGCAAATACTACGCATTCCTGAGGCTCAACATTAATATATACGTGTCAGGACGTGTGTTCTTTTATTAGAAAATACATAGGTACGCAATTCTAAAGACCGGCCCTAGCGTTTTTTAGGCTGCGCTGAAAATGCGACGCTGTGCACGAACTGCGACGCTTTGCACGAAAAAACTAGCAGTTGTTCCGTGTACGAACACAACCGATGAGCGAAGCTCCTTAGAAATGGGTCGCACGCAGCGCTCGGCGCGCGCTGCGTTTCATTGTCCAGGCAAAGGACCAACCACTGGACGGACGACAGGGGTGAAGCGATGGTTTCACGCGTTCGCCGGTTTGGGGGGGAGAAGGCAGAGTCGAAGAAAGAGGGAGAGGGTGACTAATCTGCCTCCGTTTCGCATGCGTTCGTATTCTCGCGCTTTGCGCATCGTGCAGGCGCCACCCGCGTTCCAGCACCCATAAAGCTCATTTATCCTCACGCGTGAGGGGGAGACGCCACAGCGGGCACCCTGCCAGGGAGCTTCAACGGCGACGGCGACGGCGGGGTGCCGACCTAAGGAGCTTCGCTCCTAAAAAGCCCTGTGCCGACGATAAGGTGCTGCCGCTGGCAATGGCCCTTGGTCACGGTGTAATGCCCTTGGTTCAGCATAAGCTCATGTTTTTCAATGGCGTCCATATCTCGCGCAGCGCCTCCTCTATTTTATCAATGCCAGCCAGATGCGGCCAATTCAACGTATACTATAGAGTAGGCGCTGTCTGAGGCAAGGCAAAACATAGTAGTACAGCCGGCACAAGACTATCGTCTTTCGACGACATTTTCAGCGAAGCACGCAGATACGCGACCAATTTTTTCTCACTCAATACAGTACTGTTATTTCCATAAATAGGTAATGCGTACTTTCGAGGGGAAAAACAAGCGTGTTTGTTTTCAAGTGTTCTAAAAAATAATTCATTATAGTGTGATGCGAAATCTGGAACACAATTGCAGAGCAATGCATACCCTGGTGGTTGAATTCGTCGAGGTTTCACTTCCACCTCACCGTCACGCAATCTTTTTGCAATAAGTTTTACTTACAAAAGAATGAAGAAAGTTTTAACTGGTGATAACGTAATATCACCTTGTTTTACACTGGGCAAACAAGCGTCGCGAATCTCAAGAACGTAATCCGTCCGAAGCAGATACGAAGCCTGTACTTCCCATCATTCCCATGGTGGTACAAGAGCCAGAGAAGTAGCCCGCATAGACACAATAGCGTCAGATTCCCTTTTAGGTATTGTAGTATAAAACTCTACGAATATACGTAACCATAGGCCTGAGCGTGGTTCTCAATAACGGGAAAGGGGGGGGGGGGGGTGCGATGTGGGTGAAGTTTCACCTCATTGCCTCCCCCTCCTCTTCCCCACACCCGCCACTGAGGCCCTTACTATTTGTATGCGTGCAAAGATAAGGTTTATGGAAAAGTCACTGCCCCCCCCCCCCTTTTCGCACGTGCCACCACCCAGTGCACACGGCGGTATACCTAACGCTGACACTTGTTAAAGGTCTCAAAAAGCAGCAAGATTAAGGACATTTCTGAAGCAGCACGCCCGATAAGGCGACCTTTCTGCGGCGCTTGCAAGATACATCAGCCGCTGAGTGAACGCTAGAGAAAGCGAGCCAGACTGATTAATCGAAGCCAAGCCAAGCACGAAGCCATTCGCTGCGCGTGGCTGAGTAATGGGTCCGCCGAAGGGACGGAAGCCACCAGGGCAAAACGGCCGATCGCTGCCTCTCACGTTCGCCTCGCAACCTTTTTTTTTAATTTCCTTTTTGTGCGGATCTTGTTTGAACGTATATGACACTGTGGCCTTTACGAGAAAACGTAGGCGTCTACGGAGCCACAGGCGCTACCTGAGTGGTCAGGTGGACGCGTAGCAACAATGCTATAGACCTTTGCATCACACTTCTTCTTCTTCTTGTGCTCCTTTCTCTGTCTCTCTCATCTTTCTACTCCCCTTTCCCTTTTCCCCCAGTGTAGGGTAGCCAACCGGACTGCTGTCTGGTTAACCTCCCAGGCTTCGCTTTTGTATTCCTTCCTGTAAGACGAGTGCCTCTAATCTTGTTCTTCTTTAGGATGTTATACATCAGAAGTAGAAATTATGTCAAATAATTTTATGAGTGCTATAACAAGGGTCTCGTTCCGGCGGACTTGATGCCTTCAGGTAGTGTGCGAGGGCTTATTGTCCAGCTGCCAGGCTCGTAAAAAAGATCACGTGCTACGTGGCGCCAGCAGGCAAGAAAAGAGTGTTCCACTCTCGCCGACGTGGATACTGGTGGCGCTGACCAACACTCCCATGTTTACATGCGCAGAAATACCGGATAATGTGGACGGGTAGAGGACCGTCGCTGTAGCTCGATTGGTAGAGCACAGGACGCGTTATCAGAAAGTGGCAGGTTCGGTCCCTTGCCGGCAGCAAGTTGTATGCAGTATTTGGGCGTATATGTGATCATTGTATATATCATAGTCATCACACGACACCTGGAGTAGGAAGCCAGATGGTAAACCAGGCTAAAATCTCCGGGAATATCATTAAAAGTTGTTATCTCTCTCTATCTCTCCCGTGTGAGTACGTGTTCCGTTCACGCTTGCAGCTTATGAAAAAAAAAAAAAAGAGTAATTTGACTCTCTTTTCGGTGAGTCTCGACTCGCAAACTATATGACTCTCTTTAAGGAGGAACGTCAAATCTCTTTAAGGATCAATATACTCTCTTCTGAGAGTCAGGGAACCCGAAAATGTGTTAATGTGTCCCTTTAAAGAGAGTCGTATACGTGCCACACGTCGACTCTCAGAAAAGATTAACACACACCCTTCTTTTCCTCAGACTGCATGTAACATGCGTGGAACTAGGTGGAACGAACTTAAGAGTGTACGTTAGAGCGTAGTCTCTAGCCCCACTTCCATGTCTTCGCGACTTCGTTTCGTCTTTGGCTTGTTTTGACTTACTTGCGGGTCGAACGACCAACACCTACGGGGCTTCCTTCCCATTTAGAGGACCGCAACAGACGGAGTCTTCGTGTATTCCGCGAACCACGTTCGCAACAGTCCTCGCAACCTTTGCGACTCCGCAGTGGGATCGATATCGTGGTTTTCCGTTGGCGAGGCGCATACGAGCGCTCCCTCGTGTTGCGCCACGTTGTTTCTTTATTTACCCCGGTCCGTTAGACACTCTTTAACCTTTTCCCCTCGAACTTCGTGTGTGATCGTATCTCTCTCAGTGAAGCCCCTCCGAGCTTCTGCTCGTAGTGACGCACTTGGCTTTGACGACAGAGTGGCGTACGGCTTCTGGCAAGCCGCGACACGTCCTGAAAGTAATGTACAGTCTTCATAGGCGTGCGCAGGGTTCCCCATAAGGGAGGGGGGAGACAAAATTATATCGCAGCCCCCCCCCCCCTTCCCCCCTGTTGGTCAAGCCCAAAGGACATGCTTCACAATGGATACAAAATAGAAATGAAGTGAGGAAGTGCCAGCCTTTCTTCCCTGGCTTACCTGAAGCAAAGATGAAAAGTAAGCAATTCTTAGAATGCAACACCAGTGGCCTTAGGACGCCATTATCGTCAAGAACCTGCGTGGCCATAACTTAGTATACCTATGGGACAGACTTTGCGCCCCCCTCCTAGGTAATTAGGGGGGGGGGGGGGGCATCCCCTATGCCCCCTTGTGCGTACGCCTCTGGCAGTCATGAACAAATGGTACGCGAACAAGGAGTGAAGAAGTAGAATTGGTCAGTATTCCTCATATTCACGATGTGTCACATCGTCTAAGGAAGGCAGCCGCTAGGTATGGCTGCAAGAGAGTTTCTTTTGGGAAATGGCAACCTGGGCAAGATTTGTCTGGCAGTAGAAAGAAAGAATGAGGGCCAAAGCCAGAGCGTGTAAGGGTGGAGTATTAAGCATCGTAATAGAGTGGTCGAATGTGGAAAAGGAATCGTTTATAACATACCCCTTTTCTCCGGGAAATGTAATGTGGGGAAAACTGGGCGTTGTTTGAATAAGAGAATAATGTACCGCAATGCCTCCTAGAGGGGGCAGCCGTGTTCTAACTGGCCGTTACATTCCAAAGAGTGCCGCGGTGCATCAGTGTTTTCTAGAACTGAGACCCTCTGTAGACCGCATGCCAAAGGGGCACGAGAAATCGAAGAAGCATTTTTCATGACCAATGGTAGCGAAACGTGTGTCGCGTGGCCATCCATTACGTTGCATGCCACTTGGGAGCACCCCATGGATTGACTGATGTCGAAAGGCATCTACGTATGTCTTTTTTCGACTACGTGTTATTCAGCGAGTATAAATATTGCTTTCCTCAGGTAAAACCGGCGTTCATATTGCCATACGCTATTCTTATTTTCACTTTTGTTGTATTCGGTTTCCGCCCACAAAGACCGTCAGCAAAGCTCAGCGCAAACCGCGCCTTATTGTTCTAGAAGCTTCGCGATCATTGTAGATCGTTTTGTTAAGATTGCGCGCAAGACGCGACCACTCGAGATCGTTCCAGAGCTTGCGTGACAACCAGCGATAAGGCTGGAATATTCGATGACAAACGTATAAATGCCGACGCGCTTCGCAGCTTCTCAGTTGATCGACGGCCGACGCTCTGTTCGCCGCTATCGGTGCCAGTGTGTATTGCTGTCATCTTACTCTCCCTTTACCGGCCACAAGTTCGGCCAAATAAACCGTTTCATCTTGGACACGTCGCCTGCTGCCTTCGTTGACGTCACAACCCCGTGACAATATTTCGCGATGTGTCTGTGTTCTGTCGTCTTCGTTGAATCATGGCCTGGAAATCGGGGACATTGACATAGTTGAGGAAGCTGCCAGCAGATGCCACTAGAGAAGCTAAAATTGCGCGCACGCTGCCCGCACCAGTGGCGAGGCGTACTCATTGTGACATTGAAGTACCCTCTTTGTCTCGCGCTCCCGCACACGCACCCGAGCACTGCATTAAAAAACTTTGCCAGCACCGCGAGCTGTGTCGACACACCCCAGTACAATGTAGGAGTAGATGTGGGCTTTGGAAACGACAAGAACAAGGCCGACCAAAACGACTGTGTAAGTTACACGGCTTTACCCACACAATAAAGCAACCTATCGATTGAAAGAGCGCTTGTCAGACAATCTAAAACTTCTTCGCTGAGCTTTACGATTGAAGTTCAAACAGGTCAGAATGGGTCTCAATTGAGGCAGCTCTCATAGGCTGTGTGGTAAGGATCACCAAATGGCCTGAGAAGGCAGGCGCTTGGTAGCATGTTATCAGAATTGCGCCTAAAACGTTCTAGTGGTTCCCTGATATTTGAAAGTGAGAGTTGTTTTCAGTATCGCATTTCGTTCGTGAGATATGATTATTTTTGTGTGCTTACTGTTCAGTTATAGCGAGGCGCCCGGCCACCACCGAGAGATGGCGCGACACGTAAATGTCCCGAAATCCTGGGGGTGTGGGGCACTTTTGTTCAATGAGGAAGTAGAAGATGTTTTGCGGGGGGATGCCTTGATAGCACAATCTCGGGCCGCATGTCACGTGCTTACCCAGGATGCTCTCAAACTTCAATATGAACATGCCAGTCGAAATCACACTGATATTAAGCTTGCTGGGAGAAACAAGGATGAAAGATTGCGTTTTCACTAGGCCTGACCTATACGCATTTGAATTTTCCACGACCGTACAGTTTTTAGTGCGTTGCCCTGCTATACAGGGTCTTTTAAACATGACAGGTAGTGGTAGTGAAAGTGTAGTGAAAGTGAAAGCGTTGCTTGAATAGTTGGTCCACACTTGCAGGTTTGAGAAACGCGCGACTTATGATAGGACGATGAAGAAAACGCAAGACAAGGTTACCTTACACGTTGACTAGATATCGAGGCTGTCTTGCGTCTTTGACCAGTACTCTAGTTCTTGTGCCCGTGGTATGGTCAGAGTGAGCACCTACAGCGCTTTGAAATCTGTGACGTCACACTAAATCCAGCTGTGAGGCGAGGGAGCGCGTAGCCAAGGCTGTCCAAAGCGACAGCTGTCCCTAGTTATTACCTACAGGTAAGTAGAGTTGTTTGATAATTAGTTACGGGAACTTGCGCGAAATATACCGTACACAACGATGTGAGCACGAACATCAGCTTAAGACCACAGGCTGAAAATGTTTGTCCTGGATCTCGAAAGTTCTGTTTTCCACCTTGTGCTTGCAGACACGAAGAATGTTTTTATTACAATTATCTACAATGCATGAACGGTAAGCAAACACAAAACTTTGAGTTCGATTTGCAGTTCCCAACACTTAGTGACCCGTGGGACCAAGAAAAAAACACACACACACACATACTCACATCGAGTAAAACGCGTCGTCTGTTATAGATGCTCTATAGATGCGAGTTGCTGAATACACCAACAACTTCTAAGCAAACTTTTTTTTTGTGAATTTTTTTGTTGTTCTCTGGAGTTTACTTACATTACAAACGATACTGACAAACATTTTTTTTGCGATCATTCTCAAAACAAGCCAGCATGCAAGAAACAACACACAATCGACCGCATCTCTCGCAAGTCGACGTCATGGGTTCGTAACAATGAATACAAAAAATGCCGCACAGGCCCGCGATACCTTTAGCTTCTCTGCGAGGCAGTGCTGCGCAGCAGCTAGAGCCCACCTTAAGGCCTTCACAAGAAATCTTGTTCCGAAAGCAAACTTGCCTCACCTTCCGAACATGCAATCGGAAGGCATTTGGTGACAGCTTCTCACGTTTTACGCACACTGATTGCGATATCAACCAAATGAAAATGAAAAAAAATGTCAACTCGTTGGTGGCACGGAAGCTAAAAAAAATCGAAGCTCGCACAGATGTCACAGAAAGCTTTCTAGTTGACAAAAAGTTCGTCCCAATGGGGGATTCGAACCCGGGAGTATAACACCTTTCTGTAGTGGTCGTTACACCGCTATAATAATAATAATAATAATAATAATAATAATAATAATAATAATAATAATAATAATAATTGTTGGGGCTTAACGTTCCAAAACCATGATGTGATTATGAGGGGGACGCCGTAGTGGAAGGGCTCCGGAAATTTCTACTACCTGGGGTTCTCTAACGTGCACCTAAAGATAAGTACACGGGCCTCAAGAATTGTCACCTGCCATTGATAATGAGGCCGCTGCTGAGGGGATTCGATCCCGCGACCTTCGGGTCAGCAATCGAGCACCGTAACCACTAGACCACCATGGCGAGTCGGTACGTCACCAGGGCTAAACCGATTGGGTCCTCTTCCGTTACTGTACTGGCACCGGAAATGCGTTGGCACCGGAAAAAAATTCGTCCTCGTGTGGGATTCGAACTCGGGACTAACGGCTTTCCCCAGCGGTCGCTCCGCCATCGGCCTTAACCCGATATGGGACACCTGGTCTGTTACTGAACTGACCCCGGGGAAGCGTCGGCCCTGGGTTCGAATCCCGCGCAAGGACGAATTTTTCGCTAATCAGGGAGCTTTCTGTGAAATCTGTATGGCTTTCTTTTCTAGCTTGGTGCTTCGAACGGGAGTTACAAACAGGGTTTAACGGGTGTTTCAACTTCTTGCTACGTATTATTATTCTTTTTGACGAATTTCCCTATACCTTGCCTGTTGCCGCAGTACTGGTTTGCCAAATCCGGCTACCATTCTGGAATTCGGTGCAAATAATCAATATAGCAGTGTTTACAAAGTGCAGCTTAGGAAGCTGATAACGAAGAAATGACTGGGAAAGGGAAATCTAATACTAATTTTATCGCCTGTTTTATTTTTCCAAGAAGTGAAAGTTCCTTCTCTTGACGAGCTCATTAACTCAACAGAACACTTCATTCAATAAAGTAAGGCCTGGCGAGACGCCTACATAATTAATTAGCAGGGTGGACCTTCGCTCTTGCGAAGAGTGTCCAAGTAAACGAACCGTAAGAAAAGGAAAAAAACAGTGCCACCGCTTAAAGAAGCACCAGCTATCGCAGCTATTTTACATACACACACAAGGCAAACAGTGATCGCAAATGCAATTTACATACGAAGACTTGGAGACTTTCTTACAAGTATGTACATTCATAACAACACATTAACGTTTCTTGTTTTGGAATGAAAACATCTTTTTTTTTTAGGTTTTTCTGACACACAAGAAGACAGTATATGCAGCTTGCCTGATTTGAGCTAAGTGTACTGTGTCTGGCTTGCCGCCAACGTTAATCGAAGCGGGCCTTCGTAGATATTTCGCAGGAATCGTGTACTACGAGTATTACCGACCCTTTTGGTTTTTTTTTTTCTATCATCGCTATGTTTCTTAATATTGGGACCTAATTCGTTTAAGTAAATGTCATGGTGAGCTGCAGGCGGTCTTTGAAGCTGACAATATAAGTACCAGTAGTTCATTACGTAATAAACGACAGCGATGACAGCAGGGTCAAGGAATTAAAGGTGCGAACCTCGAACTAACGTTATGCCGTTTCTTGTTTTCCGATCAAACAGTCTGAAACAATTAACCGATCTTTTTTTTTTCTGTATGTTACGAGATCGATTTTATTTCCATTCGCAGAGAGAAGACGAAAGAAAGAAAGGAAATGTATTGTTCAAATGAACCGGCCACATTTTTTTCTCCCCAAGAGAAGCTAGGAGCTGTGGTTAGGCCTATCGTTTTGATGCTCTGCTCCTAAAGAATGTGGGAAAGACGCTAACTGAAACATTTAATAGAAATTTTCCATTCATGAAGGTAAGACGAAAAATGCGTCTATAGGTAAAATTAGCTGGCCGTTTTTTTTTTCTAGAAGAAGCCAGCGGTTAGTCCTAACTGTGGTTAGGCCTAGAAGTTAGGCCAACCAGAGCTGTGGTCAGGCCTAGCGCTTGTCTTTTCAATGCTCCACATATAAAAGATGTGCGAAGGATGCTAACCACAAACTGCAGCATTTGATAGCGACTTTCATTTCGCAGAGATAAGACAAAAAAGGCGTCTAGTTCAAGGGAGCCGGCCGTTTTTTTTTTAACCCAGAAGCTGTGGTTAGGCCTAACCGTGGTTAGGCTTAGCGGTGAGGCCAACTAGAGCTGCGATTAGGCACAGCGATAATCGTTTCAGTGCTCGCAATCTAAAGAACTGCATGAACGTATGACATTATTCGGCTCTCTTGACTAGACAGCAGCGAGTGAAGTGTTATGATATATTACGTTTGCGTTAAGGGGACACGGTAAAGCCCGCAGACCGTGTATTGTTTCGTGGAGTCTAACGTTCGTCAGATAGTCGTACTTTTGGCCTGCTTTGCACCAAATACACGACGACAACCACCGATCAGAAAGCTGCTGCAAAAACACGGTGAAAAGTTGTCAAGTCCGGCTTTCGGAGTCTTGGAATTACGTTGAGCGGAACCTGGATATTATTGGGTCGGTAAGGGAGGGTTGTCATTTTTCTAATGCATCAGCTAAACCGTCAGCTCTCTTCAAAAGAGCAAAGGCAAAATACACACGGCTGGTTGAAACATCTAGATGCCACCGGGAAGCATTGAATGTGCAATACGCATGCGCACCATTGCGAAATACAACACTGGCACGGCACAGTACATCTATTAAATACACGATATCACGCTCGAAAACCAATAAATGCATTTCCAGCGCGCCAAACAACACTCGCGCGAGTTCTGACGCATCGATTGGTTAAGTGACAACAGCGTAAAACAATTCACAGCATATCAATTCACAGGGGTCGATTAAGATGCACCTCGATTTCAACACATGCAGTTGTTCATTGGCTCCAAAGCTGAGAAAGCGTATGATCGCGTTACTACAGTCTTTTCACTACACAGAGTCCTCCCAAATATCACGTGATTGGAGGAACCTGAACACGTAGATAGAGACGAGGATACAAACTCCGTTTTGACACGTTAGGCGAGTAGCTAGATCTTTTTTTTTTTTAACTACATGACGCGGACAGGAACTGCAAAAAGCTCGAACGTCAGTCATGGATGAAAAATAAACAAACAAACAAGAAAACCACATCGCGCGTCGCATCGAAACTTTCACGCGCGTCAAAACCGAGAGACTAGAAACTGAACCGACAGAGCCGAGCCCAAGTTCGACTCGGAAGCGAATCGTGTCGTGTTGACGAATTTCGAAGCCACGCCCAGTCGGAGAACGTACGCGTTGTTTAACAAAGCCCGTGGCGCCCTCTACGTTTAACAACACCAGGGGGGCTTGTCTTGTCGCGTAGTGGAGGAAATTGTGTACATAAATGCGCAATCATTCTTTGGATTTGGATTGAATGAACACAATGTAGCTGCTTTAACAGCGGATAGCCCACACAAGTCGAACATTGGCAAACGTTACCTATTAGCCAAAAGCTTAACATTGTTTAATTAATCCATAACAATTAGTTACCAAATAATGGTCATCGCATCAGCCGATATATGGCAACAATAGCCGTCCATCCGCGAATAGTAAAGGCAAAGCTGGCCCATACAACAGTCATGTGGCCATGCTCAGTCACCATTATCCATCGTATAGTCAACATTAACGAAGGCTAGCTGGTATTAGCCATAACATTGCCAGAATTAGGCCTTACTAGACGACATTAGCCATAATTTAGCCAGCATTAGACGAAAGTAGACGGTGCTAACCGGTGATGGTAGCGTGCTCATGATTACGGTAACCCAGAACACCGTTAATCGCTCTTTACAAATCGCTGGGGGAGCTACGCTATGGTCTCTCATATAAACACAACCGATACGAAACTACGGCTGAAGAACTACGATGGATATCATTAGCATTATTTAGTCAACATTAAGGAACGTCAGCCGGTTCTAGCAATCATATAGCCGACATTAGCCAGATCTTAGCCATCACTAGTTAGCACTCAGTCTTGCTTCATATTCCAGAAACAATTTCCATTCCAGCGGTTTTTTTTTTAAACCTTGCCGTTCAGCACTCTTAACAAATTGCTGGGGTCTACGCTACCATCTCGCGTATAAACATAACGATACGAAACTACGGCTGAGGAACTACGATGAACACCATCGAGACATTGAAGCGGTGGCTGTGTGTTTTGTTTTTTGTTTTTTTTCTATCTTCTTTCTGCTGCCTCCTTCGTATCTTCTCATTTATACATGTCTGAAAAATCCGTCCGTGTGCGGTGGTCGCAAGGCTGTCAACGGCGCCCGTTGTTGTCCTCCAGGAGGAAGAATGCGGGCCGCCTCTTCACTTCTTGCCCCATTTCTGGAACAGGCCCATCCTCTGGCATCGGCAGTTGGTTCCCCAAAGGTTGCATCGGCACGATGAGTTGTAGCAGCAATCGTTCGGGCGGTGGTCGCAACTGCCCCCCACGACGAATGCAGCTCCTCCTGGGAGAGAAAAGCGGCAACAGCGTGAGAAAAAAAAGCGCACAGAATGCGACAGCAACAAATTGGAAATGTTATGCGAAGCATGGCTGGAAGCTGGCTCTTTTGAATCCGATCTCGCGTAACTATACAAATACACATATACGTGTACACACATATACTGTATACATATACAAATATATATCATATATACTGCATATACAGACTACTGCGCATACGCTGAACAGGAGTGATGGGACTCTTCCGACAATGTAATCTCGCTGCCTACGTCACATACTTAGGCGTACTTAAGTACGCTTTGCCATTCTTATAGCTTTTATTGTGAACAAGGCTCCCGTATGGGGTGCCGAAATATCAAGTAAACATATTGTTCTTTTTGGTCGGTGTATATTTTGGCGTTTTTGAACTGTACGAAAACGATGACGTAAAATAATACGGCCGCTCCAGGGAACGCAGCGGTTTTTGTGCTGTCTGTAGTCTCGATGCGAAGTAAGCTGAGAGATCACAGCACGTGTACGAACCGCCTATTGATGTCTGTCGAGACAGCGCATGCGCCAGTTCTCACGACCACACCCTTTGTGATCTTCTTGGGGTTTAACGTCCCAAAACTACGGTAAGTTTATGAGGGACGCCGTACTGGAGGGCTCCGGAAATTTCGACCACCTGGGGTTCTTTAATGTGCACCTAAATCTAAGCAGACGGGCCCTCAACCATTTTCGCCTCCGCCGAAAATGCGGCCGCCGCGGTCGGGATTCGATCCCTGCAACCTTTGGGGCCCTCATGATCAAAGCTCGCAGCACCTTCCCCACCCCTCATCGCCCCATCGGCGTAAAGTCCCTACATCGGTCCCGCTTCATGCTCCGTTTACCAACGAGAGAGAGCCAGGCGTTTCCTCTCTGCTTGAGGAGCCGTCAACTGCAGACCTCGCACGCGGGACGATGTTATCGCATGCGCCCTGTGTGCGACGGAGATGGCCGGCTCGTTTCATCTTTACCTCAGCCGCGTCGGTCGCCCTATGTCCCGTGCTTTTACGTGCGCGTGGAGCATACGATGCGTGGGGCAATGTTACCGATCTGGACTGTATACGGAACATGACGGCGACAACCAAAACTCGCTGAGAGTGTCCATATAAATGCTATCGCAAAACATTTTCTAAACTGGAAGTCTTTAGTCAGTCGCAGCGTGGTGGCCTTTAGACAAACATGGCAGGCAAAAAAAGTGGCGCGAAAACCCCCCTGACATAGATCATCGATGGCGCCAAGTTGTGACGTAAGCATGGGACGTCATAACGACGGCACATGATGAAGTCGTAATGACGCCGTGATCACATGAGACGTTATGATGACGTCAAGTCTTTCAGAAATGTTTGTTGTCATCATGACGTGATCAGATGACGTTGTATGCTGATGTCATCACAAGACATCATCGCTTGGGTAAAGGTGGGCCTGTAGCGGAAGTAGTGCAAGACCACGTGACGTGCGGAGAGCTTCAGGGTCTGGGGGGGGGCTGAAGGAAAGATAACTGAACGAATAAATATTCAGCGTTATAAGCAGATCCACTAAACAGAGAAAGATAGAAAAGAATTTCAGTTATGTGTGCTCTGTGGGGATAGTAAAGTTGTAATATCGGCCTATGAAAAGACCTGAAAACTATGGCACGTAAAAGAAGGCCGCCGAGGTGGCCCCCATGATTTCGGCGCTCGGCCGCTGACCTGATCCGAAAGACGCAGATCCAATCCCGGCCCCGGCGGTCGCGCTTCGATGGAGGCGGAATGCCGGAGGGCCGTGTACAGTGCAATTTTCAGCGCGCCTTTGAAGAACTCCAGGTGGTCGAAATTTGCAGGAACCCTTCACTACCTGCTCTATCATAGCCTCAGTTGGCCTGGGACGTTAAACCCCAAAAACAATACTACGTAAATGAGAAAAGAAAAAAATTACACCATCTCCAGCTAAAGGGAACCATGTGTAGATGTGAAGCAGCGGGCGCCAACGCTTACACTGGCGGCGGCGTTGACGCTGGCGCTCATCGCAGCGTTGCGCAGGAGAGAAAACTGGGGAGGCGCAAAGCAGGCAGTGATGGAGCAGTGTTTCCTACTGGAACATGCCAATCGCTGCTAATGGGCAATGAGAGACAGAAGACTCCGACTGGACACAGAGACCCGCACTCCGCTTTTAGTTAACGCGCACGCTGCGAATTTTTATAGTTCAACAACGCACAGGAGAAATCTTCCACCGGCACCACCTTGGAGGTCAAGATCCATTGCCATATATACGGGATGGCCAGTGAACGGTTGTGCAGCGCGAGCAGTCGGTTTTTTCAACCAAGAAACTCGCTAGCAGACGCTGCCTGCGTCGGCGTCGCGAGGCGAGAGAGGGGGAAGCGGAGGAGAGGAGAGAGAGGGGGTGACACGCATGCGCAGTGGGGAGGTGTGAACGCCGTGGGCAGGGATGCGTAGAGAGAGGGGGGGAGCGTAGGAGAGGAGAGAGAGGGGGGACGCGCATGCGCAGGGGGGAGTTAGACGCCGCGGGCAGGGATGGAGAGAGGGGGGGAGTGTAAGAGGGGAGAGAGGAAGGGAGGCGCATGCGCAGTGAGGGTGTGGTTGCCGTGGGGAGGGATGCCTAGAGGAGAGAGAGGGGGAGAGGAGGTTTTTTATTTTTATTTTTTTCTTTAACTGTTTGCGCACGCAGTAAGGGTGGGCACGCGGCACACCACCACCACCACCACCACCGGATTAAGCTTCGCCATAAGATGCTTCACATCTAAAAGAAATATGCAGGCGTCATTTTCTTCTAGATAGGATGAGTCTTCCGTCTCCTATTCATGGGGGGGGCGTACGGCCGTACGGATGAACTAAGCGCACATTAAAAGAAGTAGACCAAACAGATATGACGGCGGGGTATAGACTTTTACAGCTGGGTTTATGTGCCTTCATATTGGGCTTTAGCCTTGTGGTTTTGTGGATTTAACAAAATGAACAGTACTATGGTAGACGTATACGCATGAAAACGGTTTGATTGGTGCGCATGAACCTTTTTTATTTCATGTCGCGATATACAAAAAATAGGCAAACATTTATTTACCAGCTCTGGGCGGCGCCCTCGTGTCTTATGTAAAATTATATACAAGGTCGGATGAAATGCATTTGTTTTTTCGCGCTCCTTGACAGCCGATGGAAGTATAGAGAGTTCACACTCGGTGAACATTTCAAGTTCTCGTTTCTTTTTTCACATCCCAGCATTGGGATTCGTGCTTCCCTTTCTGAAGATCTCGTTCCCAAGTTGTCGGCAACATTGGCACGGCGGCTTGCGCCTTGACACATGAGTGCGACAGCTCGTCGAGTATATTCGCGTTTCGCACTCCTGCGCTCTTTGCAGGCTTCTCGTAGAAACATGGACCGCAGAACTATTGGACTTTCCGATATTCCTGTCTCCCGAGTCGTAAGAACGTAAACTCCAGAGTCCGACCGTGTAAGAAAGAAAGAAAGAAAGAAAGAAAGAAAGAAAGAAAGAAAGAAAGAAAGAAAGAAAGAAAGAAAGAAAGAAACAAACAAAGAAAGAAAGAAACAAAGAAGGAAAGGAAGAAAGAAAGAAAGAAAGAAAGAAAGGAAGAAAGAAAGAAAGAAAACAAAGAAAGAGATAGTTCTAAAATTTTGTATAACAAATATGGAACACTATAGAAGCAAGAAAATTAAAAAGGCAGCCAAATAAAAAAGCAATAAATGAATGTGAAAGGCCACATAGACGGAATGGTAAACATGTATGTGTAGTAAAAAAAATGAAATCTATGAATATACAACGAAAGCGCTTTGGTAGGTAAAACGACCGAAAGAAAGACTGAAGTGTAGAGACGTACAGGAAACGAATGAAGTTCTAACGAAAGAAAGGTAGGAATTTGGAGATAGATAGATAGATAGATAGATAGATAGATAGATAGATAGATAGATAGATAGATAGATAGATAGATAGATAGATAGATAGATAGATAGATAGATAGATAGATAGATAGATAGATAGATAGATAGATAGATAGATAGATAGATAGATATTGGAGGGTAAGAAAAAACAAACAAATGAAGCTCGAAGGAAGGGGATAACGTTGGACATAGATATAGAGACAAAAGAAAAAAAAATAAAGATAGATATACGAATATACAGATCGAATAGAAAAAAAATATCAAGAATGAAAGGATGCAAAACAAATGCGATGCGGTTCTGAGTCTCGTGTGCGCTGCGTTTTTATTTTGCACGTGTCGGATTATTTATGAGGAGTGAAAGGAAAATAATAATAAAGAAACACATAAGAACAAACTGCCTAGGCGTTCTCGCTACGTTCAATTTTTCTTACTCATGAATGCGTGAAAATACGGCGGTTGCTGCCAGGGTAGACACATTCAGAGTCGACACGACAGGTAATCACAGGGGAGATCCAGGTAACACATCAAAACACTCACTACGTCCCACCTACCGCTTTTTCTCATTCCATAACATCAACTGAAATCGCAAAAAAAAAAGAAGAAAGAAAGAAATCTGTAGTCGGTAACAACCTTAGAAGCTCTTATTTTAGCGTATTATGTATTAAAATCAAAGATCCTGCCGCCCGGTTCTTGGCCCATCCCCCTTTGTGGGTGAGCGCCATCAGCAAGAGGTCATCATCATCATCATCATCATAAATGTAATATCCACCCGCTGCCATCGCTGTACCACCCACAGAGAATTTGCATAAATTCCCCATCTAATTACAATACCTTTTTTTGCATGAAGTCAAGCACCTCTCGAGCAGGTCATGAAATCCAGCTGATGATGAAGCCTGCTAAGATATAGTGGATGTTAATTGTGGTTTTAGTGAAGTGTATTGTCGTAATTGTGATATAGATGTGAAGTGGACGAAAAAACAACTTGCCGCCAGCAGGGACCGAACCTGCGACGGTTGAACTATCCTTTCGAAGTTATCTTGTCATCCACTTTCCTTTCTTCACATGTAGATTAGAATTACTACATAATATTTAATAAAAAATTACACCATCTCCCGCTAAAGGGAACCATGTGTAGATGTGAAGCAGCGGGCGCTAACGCTTACACTGGCGGCGGCGTTGACGCTGGCGCTCATCGCAGCGTTGCGCAGGAGAGAAAACTGGGGAGGCGCAAAGGAGGCAGTGATGGAGCAGTGTTTCCTACTGGAACATGCCAATCGCTGCTAATGGGCAATGAGACAGAAGACTCCGACTGGACACAGAGACCCGCACTCCGCTTTTAGTTAACGCGCACGCTGCGAATTTTTATTGTTCAACAACGCACAGGAGAAATCTCCCACCGGCACCACCTTGGAGGTCAAGATCCATTGCCATATATAGGGGTGGCCAGTGAACGGTTGTGCAGCGCGAGCAGTCGGTTTTTTCAACCAAGAAACTCGCTAGCAGACGCTGTCGGCGTCGCGAGGCGAGAGGGGAGCGTAGGAGAGGAGAGAGGGGTGACACGCATGCGCAGTGGGGAGTGTGAGCGCCGTGGGGCAGGGATGCGTATAGGAGAGAGGGGGGGAGCGTAGAAGAGGAGTGAGGAGGGACGCGCATGCGCAGTGGGAGTGTAGACGCCGCGGGCAGGGATGCCTAGAGGAGAGATGGGGGGAGTGTAAGAGGGGAGAGAGGAGGGGAGCATGCGCAGTGAGGGTGTGGTTGCCGCGGGGGAGGGATGCCTAGAGGAGAGAGAGGGGGAGAGGAGGTTTTGATATTTTTATTTTTTTTAAAGGGTTAGCGCATGCGCAGTATGGGCACGCGGCACACCACCACCGGATTAAGCTTCGCCATAAGATGCTTCACAACTAAAACAACACAATTAATGTCCCGACTCCCTTATACTTTCTCTGACATGATTATCTGCTGGTTTCAATAAGCTGGTGTATAACGTTGACCTACCAATAAAAATTCTATTGCTTCGATCTCGAGAATATCAGGCATATGATTATCCCAAAGAAGCACACGCTCGTATCCCGTAGTTTTCGGTCAAAGATTTGAGCTTCCTGGCAAATTACAGCCAAGTTCCCGACTTCCCTGCTCTACCAAATATGACACTTTAACAAGGGACGGCGAACTTCTAATTCATAATACGCATATTTTTTACATTGGTAGCAGAAAAGTACTTATGGTTAGTACAGAAACCACCGAGCATGACTGTCTCCCACTTATGACTGGCAGGCGCGCAGCAGAAAGGGGGGGGGTGGAGTTAATATTTCTTGCGTTGTAACGGAGTCGGCGCTCACGCCGGCTATATTAGACACTTTTAGTTGAGCGTACGCAGCATGATACGATGCGTACGCTGCAAGCGAAGCGCTCAGCAACACCTTTAGTTTACCGTATCGACCGTACCGGGATGCGTTTCGTTCAACTAGATGTTTCATATGTGAAATGAAACAGCTTTCGAGTGCTTCTTAGCGCCATCCTGCGGTAGCGGACGTTATAACGGCCACTGGCATCCAAGACAAGCTAAATCATTGGATCCACGTTTTTTAGATGTGAAGCATCTTATGGCGGTTAATCCGGTGGTGGTGGTGGTGTGCCGCGTGCCCACCCTTACTGCGCATGCGCAAACCCTTTAAAAAAAATAAAAAACCTCCTCTCCACCTTTCTCCTCTAGGCATCCCTCCCCCGCGGAGACCACACCCTCACTGCGCATGCGCCTCCCCCTCTGCCCTCTTACTCCCCCTCTCTCCTCTAGGCATCCCCTGCCCGCGGCGTCTACCTCCCCACTGCGCATGCGCGTCCCCCCTCTCTCTCCTCTCCTACGCTCCCCCCTCTCTCCTCTACGCATCCCTGCCCACGGCGCTCACACTCCCACTGCGCATGCGTGTCATCCCCTCTCTCCTCTCCTACGCTCCCCCTCTCTCGCCTCGCGACGCCGACGCAGGCCGCGTCTGCTAGCGAGTTTCTTGGTTGAAAAAACCGACTGCTCGCTCTGCACAACCGTTCACTGGCCATCCCGTATATATGGCAATGAATCTTGACCTCCAATGTGGTGCCGGTGGGAGATTTCTCCTGTGCGTTGTTGAACAATAAAAATTCGCAGCGTGCGCGTCAACTAAAAGCGGAGTGCGGGTCTCTGTGTCCAGTCGGAGTCTTCTGTCTTTCATTGCCCATTAGCAGCGATTGGCATGTTCCAGTAGGAAACACTGCTCCATCACTGCCTGCTTTTCGCCTCCCCAGTTTTCTCTCCTTCGCAACGCTGCGATGAGCGTCAGCGTCAACGCCGCCGCCAGTGTAAGCGTTAGCGCCCGCTGCTTCACATCTACACATGGTTCCCTTTAGCGGGAGATGGTCTAATTTTTTTACGTTCTGTGCCATCTTGCAATCTGGCTGCTCTTTCATTCGAGATCTCGCGAGAGTGTCACGTAGCTATAGCGCTACCTCTCGTTACGTTTGCGTGCGCCGGATTTTTTTCGGGCGTACGCACGCATCCATGAAATAGATACGTTACGTACTGCGCATGCGCACTTCTCTCCCGTAGCCATGCTGCGTACGTAGGCTCGTTACGTACGCTAAACTAAAAGTGTCTATTATGGCGAAAGCCTTTAATGGCTCATAGTCGCGGCGTCCGTCCGTCCTTTCGTCCGTCCGTGCCCTGGAACGGTGCTAGCTGTGGCCTCTTCCCCCTCACACTTTCTCAGCGATCACGTTATGGCACAGCGTCTCGTTGTAGCAGTCGAGTTAGTCGGATGGCTCCCACGCGTACGCGACCCCCCCTGTAGCCCGGCCACAATCCGCCCACTCATGCAAGAAGGGAGACGCGCGCATCGCGTTCCATTCTGACCCACCCCGTCTCAATGGGCACAGGCTTTCCCCGAATACGCTTTGTAATTAACAAAGTGTCCTTCAACTTTTAGAAACCTTCCGTGAAAGAAGGGATCAATAGTTCGGCTCGCCGCAAACTGTCATGCAATTAGAGATGCGCTTGTTTTTTGAAAAACCAAAAGTTGATTTAGTTGGTAGGATGGATTCATCGTATAGGTAAAGGTAGGGTTTGCCGTTTGCTAGTTAGTTGTTAGTCAGAATGTTAGTCGCCCGTTTTCGATGTCTTCCGTGAGTGTAGGCAGGTCTAACGGACGGTTTACGTTAGCGGCACGGCGGCTCGCCTTTTGCCGTTCTCAGACTGCCGTGCGCGGGTGATTTCGTTCGCGCGCGTCTGCCGTTCTTTGCGGTTCTGAGAATAGGTCCGAGACCCATTTTCGAGCGAACTATATGTATAAAATATTGTGACGTAGTACATTACACGCCTTTAATAATCCTTGAAGACGTGGCGAACCAGTCGCATCGGAGGCACAAAACAGTATATCTAGATGTGTCTCCACAAGCGATGAAGATGAAGGACACGATGTGAAGATGATCATGTACAGGTGATGAACAAGTACGTCATAAATGCCCACAATATAACTGTAATTCCCGTTTGAATGCAGACAACGAAGATGATGATCTGAGTGAATAGTGGAAGTTATTACAAAATTCAGTCGGTGAAAACGATTATGTAATTTCGGCATAGATTGTGTTACAAGTTAAAATTGCTGACATACCTCGTGCTGTTAGTGCTGGCAACCTTGATTCGATCAATTTATACGTAAGCTGTTTGTTCCGCAATTTAAAGAACAGCGCGATTAAATGATAGCTGAACATGGTAAAACAAAGTTACACGGCTAAAAAAGCGTATTTGCAATTTACACTTTGCGCCAGATTTGTTGTAGCAAATCATTTCACGTGCTTCATATTTCGCGTTCGATCGGAACTCTTCCATCGTCAACTTGTAAAGTAATCTACAAAATATATTTTCCCGGATGAAAAAAAAAAAAACGGCGCTTTGCTCAAAAAGAAAGAAAAAAACGGAAAAAGGCCTACGCAAGGAACATGGAATTTAATTTCAGATGTTCAGTTATTGCTATACTCTCGAAATGCCGTACGGGATCGATGTGATTCGATTGCATGCATGGGCGTTGTAATACTGCCCTTTAACGTAGAGTCATCGACTGCGTTTCTGCTATCGCAGCACATTATTACATTGCTTTTCAATGAGATAATGTTGTCACTGAAAGAACAGCAAGAACAACCCAACAACCAGCTTGAGAAGCATTCCTGTACGTCACGAAATCAAATCTAGCCTTTGTTCGGCACAGCCACGTATATCGACGTTTATGACATCCAATAAGCGCAATGTCGCTACCGGCGCATACGCGACATACCGTAAGTTACCCCGAAGCTCTAAGCGCAAAGAATGTGATGTGTCATGACATTTTTGTGATATAGCTAGATCGTATGTGTCACATTAACAAGCTTGTTGAGCGCTAGGTTTTCGTCCATAGGAAAAATCTTCTCGCCTCCATATCTCAGGCGGCTCAGAGGAAGTAGAGAATGGTATGATTCGGGACAACGTAATACAGGTAAAATAGCAAACGCGTGAACTGTAATAAAAGATGCAGGGAAGAAACGCAAAGAGCGTGGCGCTTAGTGCTACACTGTTTTTATTCATTTTCGTCGCGCCCTTAGCTTGATGGCAACAACAATGCGATATAGTCACCCTTTAATGTATCATGGATGACTCTAACGTCTTTTTATTTCTAGCCAGGCTACAACTGCTTGAAAAGAAATGCGAGCAGCGGAGCGCGAAGATGCCGCATCTTTTGCGTTTCTTTGCAGCGCGATAGTACGCTTATATTTCCTTGAACGGTGGAATAGAGTCGATTCACATTCGAACTAAAACAAGAAGGTAAAATGCACATGCCACGATAAAGTGAATATATTGTTACGTATCTATCTATCTATCTATCTATCTGTCTATCTATCTATCTATCTATCTATCTATCTATCTATCTATCTATCTATCTATCTATCTATCTATCTATCTATCTATCTATCTATCTATCTATCTATCTATCTATCTATCTATCTATCTATCTGTCTGTCTGTCTGTCTGTCTGTCTGTCTGTCTGTCTGTCTGTCTGTCTGTCTGTCTGTCTGTCTGTCTGTCTGTCTATCTATCTATCTATCTATCCTATCTATCTATCTATCTATCTATCTATCTATCTATCTGTCTGTCTGTCTGTCTGTCTGTCTGTCTGTCTGTCTGTCTATCTATCTATCTATCTATCTATCTATCTATCTATCTATCTATATGTCTGTCTGTCTGTCTGTCTGTCTGTCTGTCTGTCTGTCTGTCTGTCTGTCTGTCTATATAACCAGCCAGCCAGCCATCATGGCAGGCAACCTACCTGTCGTCCAGTCTGCCCGTCTGTCTTAAACAAGACGAAAAAAAGTTCTTCAGGCAAAAACACATTTGAACGCACAGGCGGAAGAAAAGTGAGCTCTCGCCACGTACTTCGCTTCTCTTAGTCATGTTTGCTCATCTAATAAAAACTCTAGCAGGAGTCAAAGGCTGATGAGTAGATACACAAATAGATCGTGAAGTGCGGCAGGAAGTACTCAAAGCACCGTCCCACTCCAGCGACATTTCTATTTGGAACAGCGAAGAAATATAAATTGACCATAGACACATACAAAACAGGAAGAAAGACATGTTTATACGGTGTTCAACACATGCTACGTGAAGGGGACAATGCGTGGAGTGGTTGAACAACCGCTACCCATTCCTTAGCACTTAACAAGTGCTCTAGGGAATGCTACCTCGTCTCTTTTTCGGACGTGTTTGCCGACACAGCGACACAAATTCTTAGCATTCTGCAGAGAGTAAACAAAAACTGCAAAAGGAAGACGATGAAGTGGCGACGAACGACTAAGTTGTGGACGTCTTATTTGGGACGTCGTACAACTGCCCCTGAAAAGACCAAATACGTGTTTGTTGGCGAAGTGGTAGTGATGGCTGTGCAGGATAGGAAATGAAATTTGCTCTCCGGTTGCCTCCCTCGCTAAGTCGTAAGCTCGACCATACAGGGTTTCAGGCAGTAAAGCAGTCCGTGTGACAGTAAAGCCGACGAAGCAAGTAAACATCTTTGTTGTTTATCGGACTAAGCCTCTGCATTTTGTTGGATGTTGCCCAATGCCGACGTTCAAGACGAGTGGAAGCACATCTACGCCCGCATGTTTTTCCTAGGAAAAGAGGCGGCTTGCGAGAGGAGTCTGTGAGTGGAAATGTCGCTAGCAGCTGCAGCTCGTGTTGCTGCATTGCGGCCTGCAGCGTAATATCATCCTCTGTCGAGCAAGACTAGTTGGTGGGCTACTTGGTTGAGATCAAAGGGGTACATAATAGTGCAAACTTAGATAGGAAAGACACGAGAAAAGAAGTAGGTGGGAGCAGAAAGGTCGGGCGCTAAACTTGGTAGTAGTATTGGTAGTGGTAGTAGTTTGAGGCACCACGCAGATCACGGAACCAGAGAGGGGGTAAATGAAAAAATAAATAAAAAATAATAAATAAATATCAGCAGTCATGCAGGCACTACAGAATCAGGGCATCGACGAAGCCTATATAAACATACTGGAAGAAATCTACAGCAGATCCACAGCCCCCCATAGTCGTCCATAAAGAAAGCGACAGAATCCCAATAAAGAAGGGTGTAAGGCAGGGAGACACGATCTCTCCAATGCTATTCACCGCGTGTTTACATGAGGTTTACATGAGTTAGGGATAAGAGTTATTGGAGAGTACCACAGTAACCTGCGATTCGCCGATGACATTGCATTGATGAGTAACTCAGGGGTACGAATTACAACTCATGATCACTGAATTGGACAAGGAAAGCAGAAGAGCGTCTGAAAATTCATATGCATAAAACTAAAGTAACGTGCAACAGTCTCGGGAGAGAACAGCGCTTTGCGATAGGTAGCGAGACACTGGAAGTTGTAAAGGAATACGTCTACTTACGACAACTAGTAACCGCGGAGCCGAACCATCAGAGTGAAATAACTAGAAGAATAAGGATGGGGTGGAGCCCATTCGGCAAGCATTCTCAAATCATAAATGGCAGTTTACCCCTATCTCTGAAGAGGAAGGTATATAACAGCTGCACCTTTCCAGTGCTTACCTTCGGAGCAGATACCTGGAGGCTTACAAAAGAGAGTTCTACTTAAATTGAGGACGAGGGAGCGAGAAATTGAATAGAACATGATGAGGTGTAACCTTAAGAGACAGGAAGAGAGCAGAGTGGGTCAGGGAATAAACGGGTTTTAAGGGTATCATAGATTGAAATCAAGAAGAAATTGGCATGGGACCGGGCACGTCGCACGTAGGAAGGGTAACCACTGGTCATTAAGGGTAACTGACTGGATTCCGAGTGGAGGCAAATGCGCGATGGGGAGACAGAAGGTTAGGTGGGCAGATGAGATTAAGAAGTTTGCGGGTACAACGTGGCAGCAGCAAGCACAGCACCGGGTTCGTTAGCGGAACATGGCAGAGGCCTTTGCCCTGCAGTGGGCGTAGTCAGGCTGGTGATGATGATCTGGCTAGCCTATCACGTGTACTCCAGCACTTACAGCTTAGCTTAGCACTTACAGCTTAGCACTTACAGCTTAGTCCAGCGGTATTCAAGGCGTGGAACTGTGGGACTTTTTTTTTTTTTTTGCAAGCCTCTTATACTGGACGCTGACCCTTTTCCATTGCTGTTTCAAAGCTTCCGGAAACACGTTATGTTCAAGTTAACGCGGAAGCAGAGCGTAAACCACGGATAAATATTGAGCGCGCGCAAAGTTAAAAAAAAAAAGATAATATAACGTGAGCCGACAACTCGTCCACGTTCCCACAGTCGGTCCCGTCCTTAGGGACAGAACAGAGGACTCTGGAAAACGACGAAGGATCGAACGTTTGCGAATAGGACAAACAGAAGAGTCCGAACGCGGTGACATTTGCAGAGGCCGCGCATCGATGCTGTCGACGTGCCGGCGTCCTACATCCGCGGCAATCGCACTAACGGAGTGCTTCGCGTTCTTCAGTTAGATGTTTATACGAACGGCGACCGGGACATTCGGCGAGCGAATCCGAAGAGATGACGGCTATTGACCACAAAGTAGAGGGACGACAGGGCTTTCTATTTACAGCAAGCGTGGCTCCAGGAATCCTTTATTTCTTTCTGAAGTGTGTGGGGGGCAGTTTTGCGACTGGATGTCAAGAGGCCGGGACGGCGGAGCTGAGGAGGAGAGGCTGAGGAGAGGAAGAGGCGCCATTTCTACAGCCGTAGATGCGAGTCGGTGATTCTGTTGTGGAACAAGAAGGGAGGTTTGGTGGGCACGATAACCGTCTCTCGAGGATGAACACCTCAACCGAGACACATACAGGAAAAGGGTAAAATGGGGACAGGGAAGAGAAAAGAGAGAAGGAAAGGGGAGAAAGGAGGACATCACGGCAGCTCTCCAGTACGTCTCAGAGTCTGCCGGGGAGTGGGGAAGAGGGCAATAAACATCAGAAGATGAGAGAAGAGGATGAACGCTGAGCTATAGCGATATAAAAACGGCAGGTTATTGCTTCCTGTTCTGCAGAACGAAATAGCCAGATAGAAAAAAAGACGCGTAAGTAGTCGCGCTTGTTTTCTACGGGCGGCGTTCGTCCTCACAAGGAACGCGTCCGTCCTATAGCGGGCTCTCTGTGTTTCCAGGAAATTATCGACCTGCTTTTTGCCTCCGGTACTTCTATAGCGTGACTGGCCTCGGGTATTGGGTATTCGCGTATCGATCACAGGACGCGTGGGCGACGCACGGGAAGACAAACTTTTCCCGGCTTGTCCGTACTTTCTGAACTCTGGGCGTGCGGTTAAAAGTTATTATTTGTTCGCAAAAACGAAAGGAAGTCACGACAGCGACTTGTTCGGCCCACTGCATTATTTTGCTTGTGTAAAAGCGGTAAGAGTAAACGAGATTATTGCGCACAAGGCAATGTATATGCGCAATTCCATATCATGAAATGATTTGAGGAAGAGCAACGCATTTTAAGTCCGTTCACCTGACGAGGTATCTGTGCTAACAAATCTGTTGAAACAACTGAAAAAAAAACAAACAAACAAAAAAAACATCGTCACCGTGAAAGATCTATCTATGGACATGTACCAATCTATGTGCCAATCTATAAACACGTTCCAAACGGCCCCAACAAGCAATCTTTTGCGTTACCAAGTCAGCGAACATATTCCAGCCAATACGATTTGAAATTTTTTGAAAAGAGCGTAATAATTAACGGATTTTCTTTTATCGTTTTATAAAATTAGCTGCAGGGCGTTTGATAAAAAATATCACGGACAGCTATATCATTTCATAAATATTTGTTGATGATTATGCTGCTGTTGCAGCAGCGTATAGACCACCAACACTACCCAATATTTACTAGCATTAAGAAAGCACAAATTTAGTAGTGCTGTGATCTATATTTTGGTAACGATAATCGAACCCTAATCAAGTACCCGCCCTAGCTAACATTAGGTATCGTTTAGCGGTCCCCTGTCATCCAAAATCCTTATTTTTACAACGCTAAACCCTATTCGCAAGTACAAACTGGGGTCGTTGTTATGCTAGTAAATACATTAGCTTATATTGCCCAGTAACTTTCGTTGGACCATGGTACCGAATGGGGGTTGACAAGGCCAAGGGAGGCATTCTCTACGACATGGACTTAAAACTTGTCATTCTTCAACGTACAGAAAACGCAGACATTAAAAAAATAGGCAATGCTTTTTTTCCCACGTGCCTTCAAAAGGCTATCCTTGCTCTTTACAGGGGCTGTAGAATTACCGTCTTGTCTCTAGCGCTTTGAATTCATTATCCACATGTCCGCCACGGTGGATCAGTGGTTAGGGTGCTCGGCTGCTGACCCGAAGGTCGCGGGTTCGATCCCGGCCGCGGCGGTCGCATTTCGATGGAGGCGAAATGGTAGAGGCCCGTGTACTGTGCGATGTCAGTGCACGTTAAAGAAGACCAGATGGTCAAGATTTCCGGAGCCCTCCACTACGGCGTCTCTCATAATCACATGGTGGTTTTGGGACGTAAAACCTAATATATTATTAATTCATTATCCACGACAAGCTAATGTTATAGTGCCTCAAGCCATGATGCCTTGTCAAGACTGATGACGTTATATACAGTGTAATAGCAGTTTGGGGGGGGGGGGGGGGGCTAACGCCCTGTCATAGGTGACTGAAAATCGATGGAATGGGAAAGCAAGTATACAAACGGCTTTACGCGATCGCACAGTTCAAGGCTTCGAGTGGGTGGACAGTTTCTTGACTTGAGAGACGGCTCGACTTGGATCCTGACGTAAGTAGACACTAATGAGGCTTCTAGGCTCTTATTCTCCCGTCTTTTCTTCGCTTTGATCTCAGACATCGACGTAATACGATAAGGTACATGACGTAAGAGGGAAGACGATGACGTAGAAAACAGCAAAATGACTAAGAAGACTGGTACAATAGCTCGTGTTTAAGCAGAGTAACAGAGCGGACACCATATGTTGTGTTCGCGAATGTTCACCATTCGGGCTGTGGCGAGAGCAGTTTCGTCCGTCTCTTTCCGCGTTCTTTGTGCATTCTTTGTGCAGTCGTTTAGGACACCCTTTCAAGGGTGCAAATGTGTAGGAAACACTTGCAAGGATAGAAATGTGTAGGACACACTTGCAAGGGTGCAAATGTGTAGGACACACTTGTAAGGGTAGAAATGTGTAGGACACATTTGCAAGGGTGCAAATGTGTAGGACACACTTGCAAGGGTAGAAATGTGTAGGACACACTTGCAAGGGTGCAAATGTGTAGGACACACTTGCAAGGGTGCAAATGTGTAGGACACATATCGCCATGCTCGCAAGGGTAGAAATGTGTAGGACACACTCATGCGATTGGTTGGATGCGCCTGGCTGGAATCCTATGAACGAGCCAGTGCTACCAACAAATGGGACAATTCCATGAAGCTCGGTACCGTGATATTTTACTAAACGGATGTCGCCAAGCTGTTGTAGAAAAAAAAACCGGCAGATCCCACGCACTGTGGGAATCGATGTAATGCGAAGCAGCCATGAAGGAGCAAATCATGCTTTACATAATTTGCATGTCAAGTTTTACATGTTAGGGCCTGTTATTTATGTTCGTCATACAGTCACGTCACGCAATACCAATTTTGTATATCAAGCTAGCGAACTGGACGGAAGCGCACCATGAGCGTGGCATGTAAATGGCATTGCAGATGACATGCATGCCAAGATTTTCATGTTACCACCTGCCACTTATGTTCGTTATACAGTCATGTCACTCGATACCAAATTTGGTGTATATCAAGCTAACGAAACGGCCGCGAGCATATGCGATGGCATGCAAGTCATGTCGCTCGCGACACTCATGATTTCCATATTACCACTTGTCACTTATGTTCGTTATACAGTCATGTCACTCAATACCAAATTTGGTTATTTGAAGTAACGAAACGGCCGCGACCGCGCCATGAGCGTGGCATGCAAGTCATGTCGCTCATGACAAGTCATGATTTCCATATTACCACCGGTCATTTTTGTTCGTCATGCAGTCACGTCACTCAATCCCAAATTTGGTGTATATCAAGCTAACGAAACGGCCGCGAGCGCGCCATGAGCGTGGCATGTAAATCATACTTTTCATGACAAGTTAGTCATGATTTTCATGATATGACCAGTAATTTATTTTCGTCATACAGTCATGTTATGCCATACCAAATTTGGTATAAATCGCATTAACGATACGGCCAGGAGAGCACAAAGTCGTAGGCGGCTAGATAGCTAGATAGATAGATACGCTCAAAGTCGCCGAAGTTCGCTAAGAAATGCTTCGCATTTAAAACGCCAGCCCTGCGCGGAACGCGCAGCACAGTCACAGCGAAAGCTGGAAGAGCGGCCTTTCTAGAGCCTTTTTTTACACACGCTTGGGGCAACTACTGCCAGTACACTTGCGTGGCACCCACTAGGCCATAAATAATCAAAATTGTTGTGAAGTGGGGAAGCACTCACTATGCCATAATTGGTCATTCTTCGGAGAAGCGTGGTACCTGCTATACACCCGTAAGACATCATGTGCACTTTGTTGACGCTGTAGCTGATGGTGGAGCATTGTGGCTGAACCTTCTGTAATGGGTTGGAAGCACTCAACGAAACACTCGTTACGCAATTCACATTGTGTGGCGTCTTTTCTTTACTCTTCTAAAACACTCTATTATCTATGTTAACGCGATTCCTTACCCGACATGAGGCCTGCAGAGGGTCTGTTTGCAGCGGAGTTTCAAGCACCACCGTGGCTCTTTGGTAAAATACTGGGCTGCCACCCAGAGGGCTCGGGTTCGAATCGCATTGTGTCCTGAAGATTTTTTTATTTATTTAGTGTTTTTCTTATTTCTAGCGATAGCTGTTACTGAAACAGGTGGCGGCGGACAACTACGGCGCCAAAATCAGCCCTTGTAGCGTTCTCATGACAGCATTCACCTTAAAGAGCTTTCGTTGTAAACAGCTCTTGGTCCATCCCTGTCTCGTTTGGTTCGCGGTGTTTCTCGTTTTTGATGGACGTGTGCAAACCCGCCCAAACAAGCACTCTTGTATTTCAGTTAGCCTGAGAAAGACACCTGGTTCACACGTGCGCCGAGGTGTGGGTGTCACTGCCAGACACCCAAGTCGAGGATTTTGTTCACTTCCAATTTTATCTCACGCCATCAGCGCATTAGTCCTACCCTCAGAAGTGACCGAAGTTATTGCGTTTCTTACGTGGGCGGCCAACAGAGCTCGTGCGAGAAGGGAAGGCGGCCCGATCGAAATGCGCAAATCACATCCATTATTCACGCACGCGCTACGGAAAGCCTGTCCTCTTTTCTTTTTTTTTTTCCTATTCGTTCGAAGGTATGACAATATCACGCGAGCTTGTTTTCGCGACGGTACGTGGTACTACGTACCCGTACACAGTCATTCGCATCGCCCGCCTTGCAGCGACAAAAGTTTGGCATATTTTTTCAGGGTCGGCGAAGGTAGCTGGGCACGCGAAGGCGATTCACCGTGTCCACCACCTTTTGTTTTTCTTTTTGTGTAAGACTGGGCGTTACCAGGGATAGTCGAAGGCAGACGATGTTTATCGCAATGCACGCCAGGGTGAAATACGGCACCACTTTCCCGTATGCGAGTGTGACCATTACCAGCTCAACACAATGCTTTGGCAGGCTAGGTAATGAGAGTCAGTAGTGCTTTCCTAGGGCAAAACAACAACACAGGACAGAAGACATGACACGGCGCTTTGTCCTGTCGTCTGTCTTGTGTTGTCGTCTTGCGCTAAGAAAAGGAAATGCCACAATGCCAGGTGTTCTGAAATGCGAGACCGCGAAGCGTTTCTGCCTGGTCCACGAAACCCATGCTCGGTGGGAAGGGGAGAGCATTTTTGTAGCCCCACATGCCCCGTGATAGCGGCCACTCCTAATTTTTTATATGTTTCAACCGTATAAGACTTTCACATTGCGGAGAAACTGACATATTTCTCTTTCTCCATGAGATGGCGTTTGATGCAGTATTCGACATTTGTATAGCATGCTTTATCCAGGCTTGCATACTTGAAAAGTAGACGTAACAGGTTGAATGTGGCTGCGGACCGTGCAACTAATCGGCAAGCTGCTGAGATCAAACTGACGTAGCGCTTTAGTTTGACCATTCTTTGCCAGGGAGAAATAAAAGGCACCTATTTCACGCTGTCCTGTTATATTAATTGGTGACTTCCCCCGCCCCCCTTTTTTTTTCTCTTTCCGCAAGGGGACCTTTATCACTTCCACCAGTCCACAAGAGGTCCCCGAAACATCCATGGCTTAGACCCACTGCACTATGCCATGCCAGCAATTTTTAGCATTAGCTTTTGCTCCATACCAACTTGGAATTCGCTTTTATTTCACTTCAGTGCGGGGGATCCAGATGTGATTATGAATTACGTATTTCAGCTGCGCAAGAGGTTGGTCTGCCTTCTCAATAGCCGTCACAGATTTATATTACAACATTCTATATGGTGGCCTCTTTACCGCAGTCCGTGAACTGATTGAAGTCTGTCTAAAGAGCGCCGAGCGAGCAATTTCAAGTGTAAAACGCTCCTGAACCATTTCTCCAAGTATTCGTCGAATGGCCTCCGCATCGAAGCCTATTGCCTCCCGAATCGGTTGCCATCAAGAATGGAAGGTGAGAAAAGGTGCTTAAAGCGTGTGACAAATATCTGCAACGCCTTTCGCGCTTGACGGATTAGAATTTTTCTTTTTACAGCCATAAGCTCGCGAGGCAATAAACTCCCATAGTAGGTCATTCGATGGCTACTTGGAAAAGTTTTGCAATGCCCATGTAAGATGACGCAGTAAGCTCAAGGCAGGAGTAATTAGAAGTCATTGGGAGAGGCTTTAGTTATTCAGTAGACACTAAATAAGCCGACTGCGACATTTTTTTTCGCACTGCCTCAGATTCCAGAAGCAACAACGAAAGAAGTAATATAGTTGCAGTGCTCTGTTTTTTTAGAGTGCAGCCCTTAGGCGCCCGTTCCTGCGTAGAGCGTCGTCATCGTAGCCGCCAGAGCGAACGAGGACGAAAGAGAGCGAACGTGGAGAGCAGCGGAGGATTGGAGGTTGAAAGATGGCGATAGAGAGGAGAGCGCGAGGAGAAGGGAACGACAGTGGCGAGGCGACAGGTTCCGCGGCATCCACCCGCGGCGCCACAGCAGTGTGCGCCGTCGCGCGTCGGCTGTTGTGGAACGCGCGCACGCGCTGCCTTCCGTGGTCTCCCGGTTAGCGAGGCTGTCGCGCTATGCTCCGTCTACGGCGGTTGATGTGAAATGGGCTGCATGAAGTTTTCCGCGGCAGTCGAGCTACTCACGGCATTCTCTTCTTAGTATAAACCATGCACCTATATACAAAATAATCTCAGACAGTTATTTCTCAATGAGCAAAGATGAGCAACAATGTGCAACGTAACTGGTGGAAGTGCGACGTCTGCCGCTGCTGCTAAACGAGTTGCCTGAGTAAAGGCTGAACACCGCCGACTCCAGAATCCAGAGGTGAGCGCCGCCGAAGCAGAAGCATGCACCTCAACTTATGGCAAAATCAAAACACCTACCCAGCAGTGCTCAGAATTCGCGTTAGGCAGTATCGTAATCGTCGGTGGCTTATTTTTCATTTTTTTTCCTTCAAATTCTAGCATTGAGCTATCAGGCTACACACACAAGCAACAATCGTCTCCAAACCAGAAACTCTGGATCACCAGGGAACCGTTCCAGCATGCCTGTTTCTTGTAAGTTCAGAGAAAACAATAACAACCCGTGAGGAAGACACGTGGGCGGAAATTGGAGAGGGCGAGTGCTACACAGCATACAAAACTCAATGCCACCGCGTCCACGTGGAAATTTATTGCCAGGCTTATCGCATTTGTCGAGGAGAACGAGTTTTGAAAGCATCGAAGGCGTACCGTACCGCGCGGTAATGTTGCCGCGATGTATACAAAATTCACGACCGTAATGCTTCTTCTCTTTGTCTCACACGCAAGTGCTACGTTCCTGTCCGAGTCTCTACAAAGAAAGACGAATGGTGTGCTACATCACGAAGACTTGTTAGGAAGCAATAAAATATGTACGAAGCGTCGAGACGATACTGTCCAGCCACGAATGTACGCACGCGAGCTGCAGAACAACATTGAATTAATGTCTGGACGGGTTAGTAACTTTAGCAGCTAACTAAAGTTCGCGGAACATGAAGAATGATCGACATGGGTACACACGCAAACCCAAAATAAAAAAAAAAAAGATTAAAGGAAACGACCTCGTCACTTGCCTGCTACACGTATATCGTTGTAAACATATTCTCCTTCCACGTTTCACCTCTCTTGCTTTCTTACTTTTGTTTTGGTGGGCATGACTGACCACCCTGGCACCTTCCCTGTCATCAGTCATCGTTAACGTTCGAACTGCATCAACGTTGGTGTGGTTGAGATAACCAGCGGCAGGATCCTGTGGCCAAGAAACTGATACGACAAACTACGCTCCTCGCAATGCAGAATGCAGTACGAACGTTCTATTCGTTTGTATTTTATTTTAACGGCGGGGCTGTTTAACTCGGAATGTGGTCAGAGTCGTAGAAGGAAAACTAGGCGGGTATGTGCCATAGAGAGCGGGCATGTGCCAAGAAGCTCTTAGCTTAGCATAGTGCTGAATAGCGTAGTATGGCATAGTGCCATGCATACTTCTTTTTGTATTTTTATGGTTTCTTGCGCGCGTAACTACTGCCTTGCACAAACCGCGCCCAAATGTCTTCCACATTATTTTAGAATCTTCTCATAAGCTTGAGCGCGCACCGCGACTAGCAGAGTTTATTCTGGAACTTGCTCGGCCACCAACGATAACGCTGTAACCTTCGATGCCAGTGGTATAAAATGCCGACGCGCCTTGGTACTGACCAGAATACCGCCGGCTGACGACTGTGATCACCGCTATCAGTGAACAGCCTGTGTGGCTTGTACATTGACTTCTCCTTTACCGGGCACAAGCTTACCCAAATAAAGAGTTTTGTCTTTAACAGTCCGAGTGCCGCCTTCCTCACCGTTTCGATCACGTGACAACAGTGTGCAAGGTGGTGGGACCGGAAGGTCAGGGTGGGGAATGATATGAGGGTGAGAAGGAAGGGAAAAGTTTAGGGGGGATGAGGGGAGAGGGTAAAGCTTAGCATAGCCTTTTCTTTTGTAGTTTAGCAAGGGGATGTGAAAGGGTGGTGAGCGTAAGGATGACTGATGTTAGGGGGAGGAGATGAGAAAGAAGGAGGGGAGAAGGTATAGCATAGTGCAACCACGTACAGTATAGTATTGAGAGGGATGCGAAAGAGAAGTTAGGTAGTAGGAGTGATGTGAGGATTAGCAGAAGATAAAGGAGAAGAGATGGCAGTGTATAGAGAGAAGAAGAAAAAAGAACTAAAGATGAAAGAAACAAGAAAGAAAACGAACAAGATGTAGGAACAGTTAAAGAAAGAAAGAAGCATGAAATAAATCATAAAGAATGAAAGTAAGATGAAAAAAAGAACTCAATCTGCGTTCGCCAGGTGGTGGCGCTTGCTTTCCAGCTGCGCTGTTTACTGATATTTTACAGACCGTGGAACTGGCTTTAATTTTTTTGTTGATTCTTTGGCGATCACACTTTCAGAGCCAATAGATATTTAGCCGCCATTAGCGACAACGCTGGATTGTCGGAGCCTTCGAAACATTCAGTGACTTTCGTACAGACGTATGTGGAATGTAACTTGCTGTAACGGCATTACCAGCCTGACTTTGGCTATGTTCGTGCCTCTTTCATATTTCGATGTGAAGGGTATATATTTGTGTGTATACCAATTCTTGGGTACACATTTATGTGTATAACTGGCATTTCTACGTAAACAAGCATGGTTAGAAGTGTTAGTGTTAGAGAAGCCGGTGATTGTTTTGTTCCTCAAGACTCAGACCGCTGAGTTGCTAGAGCAAACCGATAAATCTATTTAACCCTTCCCCTCCTTTACAGGACTATAGACGTCATCAGATTTTGTAACCACATGAACCGATGACGACTGTACTCGCCATCAACAATAATTTGGTCCCAGATGGAACCGATAGCAACTATATACGGATCACAGTTGTGTTTCCTGACGCTAGATGGCCACACTTGTTCATACTGGCCATTTGTGTGTCGGATTTCACTTTATAGCCATCTTTCATTTGTACCGCCATGTGGTGAAGCCATTTTCGAGCTAGCTTTTTTTACGCACTTAATGAGATAAAGGAACCCCACTGAATTGAAGTAATGGTACCGTTTTATTATGAAAAAAAATCTCTGCTAATTGGCCGGAAAAAAAATTCCGATAAATTTGGTACAATCTTCTTCTTTCTTTTACGGTAAGGAAGGGGTTAAAAGTTAATAATATTTTCAGGGTGTAGGGAAAGCAGTTGGAGTAATAAATTTACAAGCGAGTCCGCATCACTCCTTGATTCTTCTTCGGTGAAGACACAGTGTTTTATATGGCCTGACATGGCCTCACCACCAAGAAATGCTTAGCATACTGAGAGTCAAGAATGTTACGACATGGTAATAGAAGCCACTTACTTTCGTGTGAAGAATAGAAGACGTGCCAGGTTGTCATTGTAATCATCCAGGTCATCTCCTGCAAATGGTTTAAGTACACAGTCAGCGAAAGAAATTTGTATCGTACTGACTTTTTAAAATTGGAGTCAGGAAAAATGAAGAATGAATATGTAATTTTGGGTTCGAATATATTTTCAGCTCAGTCCTCCATAAATTACACCACGCGACAAATGGTACGCTCAATGTTTAGCAGCGAAGCTGTTTTTGGTCGAGCCTTTCATGTCCGGGATCCGGGGCAACGCCTGTGCGCATCGTCAACGGGTATGCGCCACAGACATTGGGTAGATCCAACTACTCACCAGTGGTCCACTAAAACTGAAGGCTACAATTAGCCCAACAAACGCGTATGTGCCACAGAAATTGGGTAAGTGCCACTACACAAAACTTCCAATATAAAAGTAAGATGGCAACAGTAAGCCCAAATAATGACGTGGGCATACCACAGCGACACCACTGTCACGTGATTCTGTGTGGTGATAAAATGTGGTCGCTATACTACCACCTCAAAGCGTTTAATGAAGAGCAGTTATACAAAGTATATGAAAGACTTGCAAAACATAAAAAAAAAACATACGCTAGCCTGACGAAGGGAACACCAACAGCTAGCTTCACTGTTTCGTCGGTGTCCGCGAAGCGGAGCTGGATGGAATTATTTATTTATTTTTTATTTATAGATAAAAAAAAACCTCGGAAGATATGCTTTGTCAGAGCCGGCCATCCCACGAACATGATAGTAGTAAAACGCACACAAAAAGATAAAAAGTAGAACGAATAAAAAAGAATAAAAGAGAAAAACAATCAGAAGCACTATGTGCATATACAGTATGCGGCATACAAAGAATTAGCACCTTGTAAAGGGCAGAGTCCAATGCGCACAGGGTGTTTGTAACATGCGCGGAAACAATATAAGATGTAAATCAATCTCAAATGGTATTAGGACTTGTGTATTTTTGGAATGACATAAACGTCCAAAGGAGAGAAAGCCGACGCTTAAGTATACTTGAAAACATCTTGTAATATCTTGAATTCTTGAAAAAATATCTTGAAAACATGCTCTACTGACTTAGTGGTTCTGGCACAATGCGTTATATGTTTCACAGTTTTTCATCAACGAAAGAAGAAAATTTGCTGGGGCTCATTTCCGTTTTGTTTTGACACTCCAAAAGCAGCAGATAACTAAGGCGATGAATGTATAGAGGGTGTTAATTGTACTGTAGTGATTGTGATACAGATGTGATTAAAGTAAACAGACGAAGAGAGAACTCGCCGCCGGCAGGGTTCGAACCAGCAACCTTTGGATTACAACAATACGCTTAAAACAGCAAAATTAACATACCCTATACCTACCGAAGGCTTCATTATCTGCTGCTTTTCATGAACACTCTTTTTAAAGTTACGATAGTCCCACCGTCTGTGTGGAACATGTAGAACGACATTAAGACTAGATAAACGCTTCTTCTCAATGGAGCGCCAGAATTAGACGAAAACACATACAAATATGAGTGCCCGTTTTCGTGTTTTATCCTGTGTTCTCGTCAATTTAGACCCGTCTAGAACCAACTTAAGCATTACTGATTACTTTAATTGTCAGTTTTACTTACTTGCATGAGTGTTGGACGAGGAGCGGTAGTTTTAAGACCACAGGTGTTTTGCGGGAAGTTGGCATCGACAACAACAACAACTACTACTACTACTACTACTACTACTACTACTACTACTACTACTACTACTACTACTACTACTACTCAGTTTTCGCCGAAAGGGCGACGGAATGAATGTTATTGGAATAGTATACGAAGTAAGGCTCACACATACTCGTTTGGATCCGACCTCACGTAACTCTACAAAACGCTGGTTAAAGCGAATGCTCCGTGTTATCTTCGTGCCAGATAGCACGTATGCTTCGTGCTATCTGCCGCCTCAAGAGTAAGTAAGCGCTGAGAGCACACCACTTACAGTACGCGACGAGACGTGCCATGGCTTTTTTTTTTGTATTCTTTTTGTTTTTGTTTCACCGCCAAAAGAGCCGCAGCGCTCTTGCCCTTCAGCTGCGAAAGACGGTCGGGCTAACTGGTTTCTGCTCAAACCGTACGCACTTTTTGTCGACTAATGTAAATACTATGCGTATTTATAGTTAAAGGTTCGTCGTCACTACACAAAGCTATAGGTTTCGCTGAGAAGCGTTTTCAGAATCTTTGGGGAAATTTATGAAGAACGCTCAAGTTTCTGACCTAAAAACCATGGACACAAGCATGTGTTTGTACGTGAAAGTGAACTGTCTGAAACCCTCGGGAAGTGCTTAATTTACGCAAAAGTAAGTCGTTGCCATGTAACATAGTGTAAATAAACTTTTTCTAAACAGTATGGATAAAATAAGGATCCCGTAACAGAGTACGGAACTCCACTGAATTGTTGAACTGTTTGTGCTAAACACAACACTAACGCAATTATTTTTCTGTGTGAGAGGGACGGTGGTGGCAATGGCTGGAGCTGAGAGTTTGAACAGCGAAGCTGTTCTTAGCCGAGGCTTCCCCGTTCGTTGGCGTAGCGCTGGTCACGGCGTCTTGCGGCGTGGCGGGAGTGGGACTCAGTAGGAGAGGAAGGGCTGCTTGAGAGAGATTCTTAAGGCCTGACCACGTGCGCGTTGCAGCGCGTCAGCGCGTGGATTTTTGACGCGGCGTCGCGCCCTCTCCCTATGGAGAGAGAGGGCGCCCGGCTACGCGAAGCTGCGCGCCCTTTCTCTCCAATGGGGAGAGGGCGCGACGCAGCGTCAGAAAGACACGCGCTGACACGCTGCAACGCGCACGTGTGGTCAGGCCTTTAGTTGGGGAACGGTGAAGAATGAGGGGAGTGACGCAGTAACTGTCTCCCAGGCGAGGACACCACAACCGCGACACTTGGGGGGAATGGGGGAGAATATAGAGTTAGAGTGGGCGCGCAAACATGGGGGAGACTCGGTGGAAAGGGTGAACCAACGAGAGGCGCACAAATGTCGGTGAGGGTGAGCCTTACGTAGGCGGAATCAGTTTCACTGTTTCGGCTGCGTTAGCGAAGTGGAAGTGGCCACACTTTTTCGTAGGTTATAACCGAGTGTAGTGACGCCTGTTGAGATGGCGCGCACCCCAGTGATTGCGCCCTTATTATAGTATTATTGATCTTGATGATGTTGCTCTTGATGTTGCATTATGCTACCTGTCATGCATTCCTTTATTTTTGCTTTCCGCCCTACAATAATGCCCATTGGGTGCTGGAGGTATCTGAATAAAGTGGATAAATAAATAAAGAATAAATAAAGAATAAATAAATAAGTAAATAAATAAATAAATAAATAAATAAGTAAATAAATAAATCAAAGCTCCCACTTGTTGCTCGAACGAACTTAAACGGAACATGACGGCGACGGCAAAAACCAGCCGAGGGTGCCCGTATAACTGCTATCACAATAAAATAAAATTGTATCTTCGTGTAGCGTCGTGCAGCACTGTAAGTGTGTGGCGATAAAGTTAATATTGTGATGCGCCTTTGCAAGCTAAGGCTTATCGATAAACCACGTGGAAAATTCTGCGTTGAAAGGCATGAAGCAGCAAGTTTTACTGTAGGTGCAGTAGCATGGGCTCATTCGCTTCCCGGTGCAGCGTGAGAACTCTTTGTCTATTCGACATCGTTGAAATATGACACCGTTATAAATATAGCCTAACCAAGAGGGTCGTTTAATACCGTAGTTACACGGGCACGCTAACCTCAGTGAAGGCAAACCTCAGTTCCCTTAAACCGCAGTTACATCCAGTTAGACGGAAAGCCTAACCGCAGTTACCCCACTAACCGTGGTTGATCCGAACTGAGGTTGACCACCTTAGTTAAGGAAGCTAACTAACAAAATGGCTGCACCCATGTCGGCGGCCTCAGGCAGCGTGGCACGAATGTAGTCCGAAACGTCTTCCCAAAAGCAAGTAAACAGGACCTTTCTCAACAACAGAGACGCTGACACGCGAAACAGTCCGTCAAAACAAACCACGCACCATACACGGCGAACCAAACGTAACAAGCAACGGATTGACTTGGCTTTCGCGCCGACTGTAAGTTGACTCTGCCCATAGTTGCGAGACTAGTCCTTATTTATGCCAAACCTTGTCAAAACTGTTGATGGAATACACTCGGGGACTGCAGGTGCAAACAGGAAGGATTTATTTTAAATGAAATACATTGTGTTTGCCAGTATACTTGGGAAAAACCAGCTGAACGTTTACATTTTTAATCGCGAAACTGTGTGTCACGTGACTTGCTTCACGACCCAAACTAAGGATAACTTTTCGCGTGTAACATCTACTAACTGCAGTTGGCGCTAACTGTAGTTTACTCCGGTTAACTGAGGTTCGTCGTAACTGAGGTTAGCGTGCCCGTGTAACAAGGGTATAAGCCACATCTTTCTGATTCAGTGCTCCTAACATCTCGATGTCGCGCTTTTCAGAGGTGCCGTCTGTTGACTATCTCATGCAGTCGCTGAGACGCAGATTACCTTCGTTGTTAAATAAAATGGAAGGCGAAAAATTTACCCTAAATATTATGACTCGCAAACAAATTCGAAAGCACTTTTGTAAATCTCAATATACGAAACAATTCTTGAAATTGCGATTGCTTTTTGTTTTATCAATGCGCGCCCAGTGATTCAATATACAGTGTTGTACATACAACTTTTCTGGCGTCTAATAATCATCTGTGTTCACATTTCTTCTCACTAAACGTATTAAATTTCTTTTTCGTGGATAAAAACTGTGTGTTTCTAAAAAGATCAAAGTGTTTATCTACATGTTACGCTTTTTAGTTACACTGGAATAGTGTATTATATTGAGCATATGTATGTATGTATGTATGTATGTATGTATGTATGTATGTATGTATGTATGTATGTATGTATGTATGTATGTATGTATGTATGTATGTATGTATGTATGTATGTATGTATGTATGTATGTATGTATGTATGTATGTATGTATGTATGTATGTATGTATGTATGTATGTATGTATGTATGTATGTATGTATGTATGTATGTATGTATGTATGTATTTGTTGTTGCAGTTTCACTGCTGCCTTGTGAAGAAGGCCTTCGCGCACATTCAAGCTGTATAGCAAAGCTTTTCGCCTGAAGTACCTCCAAACTGTTTCACTGAAAAAAAATTCTGATTTCCATAGCGTGGGGAGGTACGAAATGTGCGCTGCAGTTCACGATACAATGAGCCACTACTCGAGCCGTATTGTAGGCGTTAGCGTGATAACGTTCACTAAAACCGTACAAAGAGACACTCCATTTGTCACGCTAGGCATCGTGGTGATATAAAGAAAAACGAGCCCAGTCACGAACTGGTATATAAATCAATGCAAGGGCCAGACAAACGTAACCTAACCTCTTCATACATGGCGTGACTTAGTGCTTTCCGAGCGTGCAGGCAAAAACTTACCGTGATTCGTACAAAACAAGAATTATCCCGGAACCATTTGATATGACGAAGCACCCCCCCCCCCCATAGGTGCATGAAAATGATAAATACGGGGCGCAAAGATGCATTAAGCTCGATATCATCCCACTCTGAGTTCCTGCTGTCGTGCAATGGAAGAGCAACACTCATTAACCACATGTTCTGCGCAGTAGAGCCTCATGAATTTAACAAACAAGGATATTCTGGTTTGTTTGTCGGGTTTCTTTCTGTGTAGTAACAGGCGGGGTAGTGAACTACACAAAGAAGCACAACACGCTGGGAATTTCTTTCCGTTCTCTTAGTTTCCGCTGTTGGTACAGAGGGGAACACACTTGTCTGGAACGCTGGAACGGCACGGTCCGGCACCGTGTATACCGAGAAGTAGTTTGGGATAGTCTGCGCATGCGCATTCACCCTAAGCGGCCATGCATCAGGATGGAAAGTTGGGCTAGTTGTTACAAATGCATCCTTGAAGCAGCGCTAAAAGACGTAGAGTAAGAAGGTAAGGTGTACTGCGTGTTTGTACCTGATTAGTTTACGTCTTTTAGCGCTGCTTCAAGGACGGCCGTGCACGCTACAATTTCGTTTCTTTCAAGCCAGGTGTAATCAGTAAACGTCGTCAGTACAGTCAGTAGCGCGCCATTTTATAGTTCCAGAAGAGTGCCTTGGCTTCTGTACATATACTTTAAGAGGTGAGTATTGTTGTGTATAAGGTGTCATTTGATCAAGCTAATTTGAAACCACCTACTCCTTCGTCAATCTCTTCTGGTGTGCAAACAATTTGACTGAGTTGGTATACAAAAGAAAGAACGGGAGCGCTTACTTTATAACGAAAAATTTATGACGCAAACTGAGTCAATTAAAAAATAAACAAAAAAAAAACAAGAAGATAGGATATGGCGCCTGTCTTCTTGTTTTTTTTTCTTTCTCAGTTTGCACCACAAATGTATCGTTAAACTGTGCACCAACTCACCTAACGCAATACTTTACTTACTTTATACTTGTTACAGGCGGGGTTTTGAATGGCAGACTTGGCCGCCAATAACTGCGCCTGAGCGTCTCTTTCTGCGCAGCATATTTCATCGTGTGTCACTCAACAATAATTTGTCATGAACTTATAATGGTGTTTCAGTTTTCCTCGATGGCAACAACCCGAGACACAAAAACGCTTTTGACGTCTTGGAGTTCGATCAATCACCATGATCCGGCTCTAACGGTGTTACAGCCACCGTTCGTGTCATGGTTGTTTCAATATTTCAGTTTAGTGAACCCGGCCGAGCCTCTCCAAGAGAATTCGGCGAATAGCCAAGCCATGTAAGGAGTAGCGGTAGACGTGTGGAATATCGATCTTCGGGCTTCGGAAATGATGCCTGAATAATGAATGAATAATAAAAAAAAACGTAGACCTTACTCCATGTACTGCGACATGCTGGTCTCCTTTAAAAGGTTAAAAATATCGAACCGTGAACAAAGTTAAAAAGAAAGAAAACAGAACTCTTCTACTACCTTGAAGATGATGCACAATGGATGCACAAATGGATGCCTTACGGCTCCATTTGTGCATGTAAATTTGCAACTGTATAGTTCCCCACCTGCATGGTCCTTCGTGACCGCAGTATACTGTAAATAAATAAATAAATAAATAAATAAATAAATAAATAAATAAATAAATAACATAAAGCCAGCGACGATCTGACTATCGTGGATCTGGTGTAGTGAATATTGCTACACTGAATTTACACATTATCGTTATTAAGTGTATTGAGCGAATAAAGAGAGATACAATCAATGATCTCTGTGTTTCCCTTGCGCATGACACGTGTTATCCCATCAACGACGGCCAACGGCGGTCCCAAAGTAAAATCCTTAGTATATAAGAAACCCCTCTGTTTCGAAAGCACAAAAACATTACATTACGTTGGTTTCTTATCCAATGGGTCTTGTCCTTGATTCGAAATTGTTCGCGTCATTCTGCCGCGTCGGCGAAATTGAACATCTTCATGTTAACTGTTAAGCAATGCCCACTTTCAACAGTGCAGTTGCTAAAGCCGGCCGTAAGGTGTAATCCGTGGAATGGAACAAACATTTGGCAGGTATGCGCCACAGGTATTGGGCAAGCCCCTTTACAGAGGACAAGCATTTATAGCAGGGTTGCCGTTGGTGGCTACTTTGCGCCAAATTGGCTACTTTGCGACCCCGTCTGGCGACAAAAATTTGCAGTTGGCGCCATGGCTATTTTCTGGCTACTTTTAGAGTGCTGATTTGGCGCATTATGTAGCCATTTTTTCTCATTTTTGCAGACGAAACACATTGTTTTTAAGCTTTTCTCTCGCTTCAGCGGATGCTTACTGTCGTCCCCCCACCCACTCGTAGGCTGGCGAGCACCGAGGCACCCTTACGCGATGCTTAGCGCGTCTCCAAATACGGAGTGGCGAAGTTGCGTGCATGGTGACGAACACGTGGCCAGCTCAGTGTTCAAGCTTCCCGCCATCTATTGAGACGCTACGCGCAAGTTTTACGAATAATTCTGGTGCGCAGTGCGTGTTCTCGTGTAAACTTGGGAAAACAGACATCTGACAAAAATTTTAGCTGGCCTGTTCATCTAAACCAGAATTTGGTCTGCAGCTTCAACGAAAATCTGTTTCAACTTTTCTTGTTCTTTCTGACTTGCTGGCTGGAATATTCCAATATAACTTTGTGTCTGGCAAGAACTCATATTTTCTACATAAAATATATGCACGCGTAACGAATTTATCATAATTCGTTCAATTAATTTATTTCCAACATATCGGTGGCTTTCTATGCTCTTACTTTCAAAATGGTATTATTTATTGATCAATACTAAATAATATGCTCATAATACCACTTCGGTTCCACTTGGCTACAAATTTGGCGATAATATTAAATGTCATGCTAGTTTTGGCTACTTTTGGCTTGAGCTCTGGTTCCTTTTCAAGTCCACCCAACGGCAACCCTGATTTATAGCAGGGGTCTCAAACACGCGGCCCGCGGGCCGCATGCGGCCCGCGAGGCTCTCGATTGCGGCTCGCGGCCCGCACATGACCGTCTTCTCTCCACACTGTCTTTATTTTCTTATTAAGCGTGCTCGTCAGCTACACAGGCATGACTGGATCGTGTACGTGAGGCATCCCATGTGTTGACGTTGTTTTGACACATAATCATGAAACAAAATTTATATTTCAGAATCAGCGCCCACATTTGAGTCGGTTTGGAGATCGGTATCGACATAATTTTGGAAGCATGGCACCAAATCCCCTTCAGAAATGACCTGTATACGAGATATGGGACAGTTTTATTTCAAATAGCAATGTTTGCTGGCAAATTGTTCAAACCCCCCGCCCCCCCCCTCTCCCCGCTCCTACCTGCTTCACTGCCCCGGCCCTTGCAGAACTCAATTGCGCGACTGCGGCCCGCTGGCTGAGGTGAGCTTGAGACCCCTGATTTATAGGAACCGTATGAATGCGTTGCTAGAGGGAAAGGGAAGTCAGAGTGAGGAGGGGGGATATAGAGTGAAGCATAGCCATGCATAGTAAGAATAGCAAGGGGTCGGAAAGGGAAGTGAGGGTGAGGATGAGAGAAAAGATGTGGGGAGAGGGTGAAGCGTAGCATAGCCTTGTATAGTATTGTATAGAGAAGGAGTGGGAAAGAGAAGACAGGGTGAGGAGGAGGGGAAAGAGTAGAGCATTGCATAACCGTGTATACTATGGTGTAGAAAGGGGGTGGGAAAGGGAATTGAGCGTCAGGAGTACTGATATGAGAGTTAGAAGGAGGGGGAAAAAGGGGGGGGGGGACTCCAACAGCTACGCTGTTTGCTCAGTCTTCGCCCCACTATAGTGCGTAGCTGCCACAAGTTTTTTCAACGTAGAAACGCTGGATCGGGCGAGCTAATCGGTTCGCCGAAAATCGTAGCTGTGCGCGTCTCTTTCCCGCTCCGAGATTAGCCGGCGGCGCGCCACCGGCTAATCTCGGAGGCCACGCTCCAGATTATGAAGTCAGTTACAACCTCAGAATAAATACAACCTCCACCGACATCCGCCACTGTCGCACACAGGTAGAATTTGCACAGACGTCTCGTCACACGGGTAATTCTATGGGGTACTGACGACAGTGATTCACATGACCGTAAGTGTGTGAGGTAACAGACATGGGACACGTATACATGCACGAAGGCACAGCTATCGCCAGTACGATTGCATTATATGTCGCCGTAGCCAGTAATCGTGTAATATATTCGATTACTTTTTCGAAACTGTGTGTCTCACGAGTGTCGCGGACCGAGAGGTCGTGGGTTCGACTACCGTTCACGGAAAGTTTTTTCTTTGCCATCTGATCATGTCCATTTTTTTCGACGTCACTTCCGTGACGGAAATACGTCACTGAAATCTTGGCGGACCCCGTCATAAAACACTTTCGTGTTAAGATCAATTACTTTTTTTTTCGAAATCAAGTGGCAATCAGTCTTCTACGGCAGTTCTCGTCTCGAAAAGTACGCGAGCGCTCTGTAGGGACCCACCATCTTGTCAGACGGGAGGTACCTACAGAGGCTATACTTTCACCTTTTTCGTGGCCTGCAACGCCTACCCCAGCGCCAGCAACAGCGAAACGCCACGCTCCATAGAGGACATGGAACACTACATCGAAGCACGGCGCAATGCGAGCCGGTGCGCAAGGTTTTCCTGCGATCAGTTACCGCGCTCACCTCCAGCGCATGCATTGAGAGAGTGTTCAATGTAGCAACTGACCTCTTAACGAGGAAATATGGAAAAACCAGCGACGATGACTTTGAGAAACAACTCTCGTTGAAAATTACACAACGTGTAATATTACATCACAGAAGTCACAGTAAGCCTCTCAGTCTTCACTCAAGCCTCCAGCCTTGTCTCTACCGTGCAAGACACAGTAGTTAATAAGAACTTGTTGTTGGGGGAGTTGGTGATTATATAACATGGTAATTTTAGCGCTAAAATAGACGAACACATGTGAGAGACCGGAGAGGAGCTACTAACAACTGGTTTATTGCAAATGTTGCAATGAAATGTATAGCACAATGGTGCACAGACGCAGCGAGAGCATATCACAAGTTTACTGAAACTACAACGAAGAGTAGTTGGTTGTAGTATGAGTATCCATGTGTTATTGTGCTGCGGAAAAAAAATGGGAGGGAAAGTAATGCAAAAGTAATCGATTAGACATCCGTAATCGCTCAGTTACTTTTCTGGGGTTGTAATTGACCACTGTAGTCAATTACATTTTATAGGAAGTAAGTGCAATTGTAATCGGTTACTTATTTTCCGTAACATGTACAATTCTTCCTAGAATCCTATCACTTGGCAACTGCTGCTGCATGTATACACGAGTATGTGGCGGATACAATAGGTTCCGCCTGAGGTTGACTTATACGTGGCTTTGAATTGGCTCACTTTTTTTCAAATGTACAAGCAAGGTGAATGAATGAATGAACAACTTAATTTGTCCGTGGTTAAAGGGAAGGGGGCAGTAGGACAAAGTGTGGTGGGGAGGAACTACTTGAAGTAGGCCTCCTCTACCCTCTCAGCCCACTCCAGGATGGACCTCCTGAATGTCGGACTTTGAGCTGCGCAGGGCAGCCTCCCACTGCTCCTCACTAGAAATTAGGCGTTGCAGGAAAGGGGGGAAGAGGGTGCTTAGGTCAGCGCCACATGATGAGGTTTAAGTCTGCTGTGGAAGAGGCGCGGAAATTGCAACAGGGAGAACGGTAACAGGACGGATGAATACGATGTAGGAGGTAAGGGGTAGAAAAATTACACCATCTCCCGCTAAAGGGAACCATGTGTAGATGTGAAGCAGCGGGCGCTAACGCTTACACTGGCGGCAGCGTTGACGCTGGCGCTCATCGCAGCGTTGCGCAGGAGAGAAAACTGGGGAGGCGCAAAGCACGCAGTGATGGAGCGGTGTTTCCTACTGGAACATGCCAATCGCTGCTAATGGGCAATGACAGACAGAAGACTCCGACTGGACACAGAGACCCGCACTCCGCTTTTAGTTAACGCGCACGCTGCGAATTTTTATTGTTCAACAACGCACAGGAGAATTCTCCCACCGGCACCACCTTGGAGGTCAAGATCCATTGCCATATATACGGGATGGCCAGTGAACGGTTGTGCAGCGCGAGCAGTCGGGTTTTTCAACCAAGAAACTCGCTAGCAGACGCTGCCTGCGTCGGCGTCGCGAGACGAGAGAGGGGGGGAGTGTAGGAGAGGAGAGAGAGGGGGGTGACACGCATGCGCAGTGGGAGTGTGAACGCCGAGGGCAGGGATGCGTAGAGGAGAGAGGGGGGGAGCGTAGGAGAGGAGAGAGAGGGGGGGGACGCGCATGCGCAGGGGGGAGTTAGACGCCGCGGGCAGGGATGGAGAGAGGGGGGAGTGTAAGAGGGGAGAGAGGAAGGGAGGCGCATGCGCAGGGAGGGTGTGGTTGCCGCGGGGAGGGATGCCTAGAGGAGAGAGAGGGGGAGAGGAGGTTTTTTTATTTTTATTTTTTTTTAACTGTTTGCGCATGCGCAGTAAGGGTGGGCACGCGGCACACCACCACCACCACCACCACCACCGGATTAAGCTTCGCCATAAGATGCTTCACATCTAAAATATGCGAGACTGCGGGGTCAGGCTTCGTCGTCGGGACGAAACTAAGAGGAGACAGTGAGCCGAGGAGACAGACGGAAGAAAAACGCCTCGAGAGGCGTAACCGTACAGAGAACCAAGCCAAAAAAAACGACGACGGAGGAAGGAACGAACACACACGCGAGGCCACGGACTAGCCGATAAGTTGACCTTATTAGTATTGAGATGGTACTTCCGCGGTGTTAGCAAGAGTCACAGGGTCACGGAGCACCTGGTGTAACTCATCCTTTATAATACTTGCTATGGAGCCGGTATTCAGATGAAACGGCAAAAACAGCGCAGTAAAAACCGGCAGATCCCACGCATTGTGGGAATCGATGTAATGCGAAGCAGCCAGCAGGAGCAAATCATCCTGTACATAATATGCATGTCATTATTTACATGTTAGGACCTGTCACTTGTCTTCGTCATACAGTCACGTCACGCAATACAAAATTTAGTGTTTATGAAGCTAGCCAACTGGACGCAAGCGCACCATGAGCGTGGCATATAAATGGCATTGTGGATGACATGCATGCCAAAATTTTCATGTTACCACCTGCCACTTATGTTCGCCTAATATTTTACCTCGAATCGCACCGAGACGCGAAGTCAATCTGCCTCCGTATCGCATGCGTTCGTATTCTTACGCTTTGAGCATCGTGCAGACGCCATCCGCGTTCCAGCGTTTAAATTGACGGACACGTTGTCAATTCCAAAGTGTGTTCCTCGAACGCCTGTGCCCCCTCAGGCTGGGTCGGTCAGAACGAAACGTGATGCGCGCGTCTCCCTCCTTGCATGATTAGAGACGCTAAGCACAGCGACACTACGCAAGCCAAGTGCGAGCGCAGTAGAGCCCAACGCGACCATTGTCCGTTTGCGCGCCCCGGCGTCCACCTGACACCGTGCCAGGGCACGGCTGGATGGACGGACAGACGGACGGATGTGAGCATGATACATTAAAGGCTTTCATCTTAAATTTTTTGTGTATATCAAGCTAGCGAAATGGCCACGAGTGTCATGAGCACGGCATGCAAGCCATATTATCACTTGTCATTTATGCTGGTCATACAATCACGTCGCTGAATACCAAATTTGGTGTATATCAAGCTAGAGAAATGGCCAGGGAAGTACTATGAGCATATTATCACTTGTCATTTATGCTGGTCATACAATCACGCCGCTGAATACCAAATTTGGTGTATATCAAGCTAGAGAAATGGCCAGGGAAGTACTATGAGCATGGCATGCAAGTCATGTTGCACATGACATGTCATGGTTTCCATTATACCACTTGTCATTTATGCTCGTCATACAGTCACGTCACTCAATAGCAAATTTGGGTCTATATCAAGCTAGCGAAACAGCCCCGAGAGTGTCATGAGCATGGCATGCAAGTCATGTTGCACATGACATGTCATGATTTCCATATTCCCACTTGTCATTTATGCTCGCCATGCAGTCACGGAACTCAATACCAAATTTGGTGTATGTATCAAGCTAGCGAAACGGTCCTGAGAGTGTCATGAGCGTGGCATGCAAGTCATGTTGCACATGGCATGTCATGATTTCTATATTACCACTTGTCAATTATGCTAGTCATACAATTACGTCGCTCAATACCAAATTTGGTGTATATCAAGCTAGCGAAGCGGCCCCGGGAGTACCATGAGCGTAGCATGCAAGTCATTTTGCACATGACATATTATGATTTGCGTATTATCACTTGTCATTTATGCTCATCATACAGTCACGTCACTCAATACCAAATTTGGTGTATATCAAACTAGCGAAACGGCCGCGACCGTGACATGAGCGTGGCATGCAAGTCATGTTGGACATGACTTGCATGGCTTGCATGTCATGATTTCCATATGACCACTTGGCATTTATGTTCGTCATACAGTCACGTCACGCAATATCAAATTTGGTGTATATCAAGCTAGCGAAACGGCCGTCAGCGCGCCATGAGCGTGGCATGTAAATCATGTTGCACATGACATGCAGGTCATGATTTTCATATTATCGCCTGTAATTTATGTTGGTGATGCAGAAATGTCTCATCGTACCAATTTTTGGATATATCAAGGTAAGGAAACGGCCGCAGGAGCACTATGGCCATGGCATGTAAATCATACTTTTCATGACATGTTTTTCATGATTTTCATCATATGACCTGTCATTCATGTTTGTCATACAGTCATGTTATGCCATACCAATTTTGGTATAAATCCCATTAACGATACGGCCAGGAGAGCACAAAGTCGTAGGCGGCTAGATAGATAGATAGATAGATAGATACGCTCAAAGTCGCCGAAGTTCGCTAAGAAATGCTTCGCATTTAAAAAAATGGACAGGTTTAATTGGGCATCCGCAGCAGCTCTGCGGACGCAGCCTGCCAGCTATGTCCTACGACAGGCTGCGTCCGCAGAGCTGTTGCGGACGCTCAACTAAATCTGTCCAATAAGATTAACCGTACCTCTCGCTACGCAGACCCAGGCATAACTGACTTAAGACGCAGCAGATTTTTATAGTGGATTACAACCTGAGAATAAATACAAGTTCCGCCTGCATAACTTAGGTGTGCCTGCCATTCATATTGGCAAGGGAGACGTGCTAGGTGGTTTCCGTTGTAACCATGACTACACATATTAATAACTAAAAGTTCATTGTCTATACTCAAAATATCGTGCTTCCCCGAAAGCGATGCCGCACCCATGACGGGACGGGGAGATGCGTCCCGCCGATGTCGCCCCCTAAGGGGGGGAGCGAGCGTCGTCTCCGTATCAAAATAAAGTTCTTTGACTGCCTGCTACAGCGATGCCGGAATCATAGGGTAAATTTGACTAGAACTTGAAATGTTATTGATGTCCACAGTCTGTGTAAATTAATTTCTCTAAACACTTCCAGTTTTTGACCGAGAACTAGCGACACGAACATGTCTCTATGTTAAAATCACTTATCTGAAATATGCGGAAGGCAAGCAGGTTTTAAAAAATTGCTGGATTGGGAACTATTGTCCATGAGTAAAGCCATGCCCAGCAAAAGATGGCAGCTGTGGCCGCCATCTTAGTAGGGGCATGATAAACTGCCTGCGTCCGGCGAAGGAAACTGAGCGTTTTTCTCGCACGCCCGACGAGTTTAATGTGGTCACTTTCTCGGGTCAGATACAGCTCGAAGTGTGTCTTTCTGTTACTAGCTTTCTTTAGTAAGCCTCGAATTGTCGGCAAATTTTATTGAAGGTTAAGTCCCCAATACTCGCCTCGATGTGTTATTTTGTCAGAAAAAACTATCTTGCGTTTGATAATTAACGTAGTATTCAACACTAACAGACCAAAGCCACTTGATCTCTAAGTGGGAACCACCAGAAAAGAGGACGTTTGCGAGATCTTTGGAGGGCAAAAGCTGGCTTCACTTTTGCTGGCAAGGTATTGCAGGAGTTTCCATTCGAGCAATTTTTTTAGGGGCGAATCACCTTAGGGTCGCACAATGCCAAGCCGCTGTCGTCGAGGCTCGCCTCGTCGTTGTCCCTAGTCGAAGCACAGGTGCAAAACATCTGTGCGCAATACCGTCTACAGAGCGTACATACATAGCGCGCATTTGGTTTAAAAAAATAAAAGGCCACAACACCGTAAGAACACCGACATTTGACCACCCATCAATCAAAGCATATGACAGAGCAAAAGGTTAACAAGAACAAAATGAAAGGCTGTAAACCAGAACAAAACAGTAGGCCATGACTCATGATCTGATGCACACTGCTTCGCCCATCATCAGCATATCTACTGTTAGCCTCTTCATCGGAAAGTGATTGACAGCACGAAAAAGAGCCTGTGCAATTGATCTTTTTCTTAACAGATTGCATGTTGTATAGTTACTTGTTAGTGTATCGTGTATTACTGCCCTCTGCGTAGAATTGCGTTAGGCGTTTGTGTAAGTTATCCCTACGCAATTTGTAAGCATTTAGTTCATAAGCGCCTCAGAGAGAGAGAGAGATACTCTTTATTGGAAAAACAGAGATTTTTGCTGGCGTCTATATAGAGCTGACATGCTACTCTGTATAGGGATGGGGAAGGGGACTAAAAGATTTCAGAAGAGAGGGAAGAAAAGAATGAGAAAAAAGAATATAAACAAATAAGAACGGTGCATGTGAACCTGATAAAAGTATTTACAGTTAGGGTGTCAGGTAAGTTAAGCTTTTCCTATGGGACTTATTCGATCATTAGAGCCGTTCGACAAGGCCAATTTCGGACAGGTAATTCACTAACGAATGTATAACCCGATGCTGTTTTGAATGTCCGGGCACTGGGCCTAATATGTTGCGCAACGTTAACTGTTCGTGGTAAATCATGTCCACTTCTCGTTCAAGCAATTGTCTCTCGTCGCGGTACGCGGGACATTCAACTAGTATGTGCTCCACTGTTCCTATGTTGCCACAGTTATCACAACAGGGACTTGTGGTACGCCCAATGCGGTGCAAATAACTGTTCGTGTATACCACGTTCAGTCGCAGACGATGATATAATGTCTCTAGGTGACGAGGGAGTGGATGGGAAATTTTCGCTCTCATTTCTGGGTCAACACAAAACAGGAAGTTGTCTTTGCGAAACGGCAAATTCCTCAAGCGCTTGCGTGTACTGGTTCAATGCGTGCACCTGTGTGGACGGCCATCTTTGCAAACTTTTTCTAGGTAGCACAGTGACGACTGAGGATGGAGCTTGCATTTATTATTAGATTGCAACCGACTATGGCCATGAACAGCTTCGCTGTAAAAAAAAAAAGAAAAAAAAAGCATTAAATGCAGTGTACTTAGTAGGGCCAGTTGGTTCTGCATGTCGATGAAGTGGACGCGCTTGAAAGACGAGGACGAAGAAAAGAAGGGACACACACAGCGCATTGCAGATGCGATTGCCATGACCAACAGACTGCTTGACCCCACCAAAGAGCCACCTGACTTCTGCCGGGAGTGTTTTGTGAAGGATGCAAAAGGAACATACACGAGCCCTGCAGGCTGCCACTGCAATGAGCGATACGATGACACTGGGACTAGACGAAACACTGATGAAAGAGCCTGATGTATTAGCAAATGAAGCTTGTCAGTGCCCTTAGTTGGGCTAGTTGGTTCTGCATGTCGATGAAGTGGATGCGCTTGAAAGACGCCTCACTACTGTCAAACCTGAGGAATAGTGTCGCATGGGCACCCCGCTATTTACGTTCGTAGAGTTCCCACTGTCCCGTTTACAAAACCGTCGATGACGTCAATGATCGAGGTAAGCATGTAAAGTTTCCTCGGAACGAGTAGAATCTTGTAAGGGAGATTTGCAAACTCGGTGTGCGACATGTCCGTTACTTTTTGCTGCGCTTTATCGACTCCCTGCTTGTTACGGCAGTTGAGATACGTGTCGACTGCGGCGAGTTCCGTCAGGTCATTTGCCCCTTCGGATGTAGCGCCGTAGAGAGCCGGCGAGAGGAGAAATCGTGCGCTTTGCGAGGCGGTGGCGCCCTCTCTTGCACAGCGTCGGAGTAAGCCGCATGTTTGCGAAACATTTTCACCGATTTTAATTTGACTACTGCGATTACTTCTTGGCGATTTCTTTTAATTGTATTACTTTATACCGTGTTCGTTCATTTTAACCTGGCTTTCAGCATTGCTATCCTTGTTATGGCCTGTGTTGACTGAATAACTGTGAGCGCGACCACGCCAGACGAGATCCATGGACGGGCGACAAGCCAGGCCGCTAAAGTGCTGCGCACTTTAAAAAGAATTCGAACCTCAGCGAAAACAGAGGCAGCCATAGTACACGAGGTTCAGTCATCATGCTTTGCTATTCGATCGTCGACAAACCCGGGGGCATGTTTTCTCGGGAAACAGCGAGCCGCGGAACAGCGGGTTTTGCCTGTGTTTTTTACCGTTGATTGACTCGAGCTAACGCGATTGCGTGTGCTCTGGTTTGTTTGAACGAGGAAAGAGCAATATAAAAATATTTGCTGCTCGATGCGCTTGAACAGGCACCCTCATTAATGCTGGATGCCGGAACAAAGGTCGGGGTTGTTTTGCTTAGATCTCCTCGATAAAACATGCCCGTGGATGGCCAGAAAACCCTTCAAAGAGCTCCGGCGCTTGGTTGCAGCTGTGGAAGCGTTAGGTGCTTGACATTCAGCCAGCGTTCAAAGTTTAGGGAGCACGATAAACAAGAGAGAGCGTCATATTCCGGCTGCTTGGGTAGGTAGCCTTGAATTTAGATGTATGTCCTGTTCTAAAACATGTTAATGACATGCGCTGCGCAGTTCGAACGAATGTAGTCACTGATTGCTGGCAAACTCAGTTTTTTCAGACCTAGCGGTCCGTAATCCTTTCACGCCGACTGACCGTGCGACCGAAACAAAAGTGTCCCTTGCGATAAAGTTGGCGATTGATGATGGCGAGTGACTGACTCAAAAGATTGGAGAGGAAGACACTGGAAGGTTTCGAGCTCAGTTTAGTAAGCGAGTTGCAACTTGTGTTTCCGTGACCCTATCGCGTAAATAATAACATAATATCATGAAATCCCCGCCAACTCTCGTGCTAATACACGTGATACCCGTGTACTTATACCTAGGTACTCGTTATATTCCTTCTAAAGGCAGGGCGTGCAAACACGAACACAAGAAAGAAGTCAAGACACGACACTCCGCACCACCGCATTGAGGCGCAGCGCTGTGGTTTCCAGACGCCACAAACGCTGGCGCTTCTGGTGTCTGTGTTTGTACACCCTGTCTTTTAGAATGAACACTCACCAACTAGCTCAGCTCCCTGCTAGTCTAAGCCCGTTATATAATTCGTAGCAGGCAAGGCTATGAAAGCTAAAGCTTTTGTGACGTCGAATGCTACGACACTACGACAACACAAGAGACCATACCTACGATGTTCCATAGACAACATAGTGAACTAAGGCTATTAAGGCAACACAGTTTACAACATTATCTGCTACATTGAATACGTTTGCCCTGTATAGTAGCACTGGTAAAGCTATGATAGTTATGTACCTTATAAACTAAGGGTAAGAACAGCGTAGACAGTGCTACGAAGGCGACACATAGCCGGCATAATGTTGCCTGCTGTAATGACACGTCGGTACTGCATGTTCAGTAGACGACGCAGCCACAAGTCCTGACGAACCTCTTTTAACGCTGACAAGACCTCAAGCAGGAGGGAGAGAGAGTAAAACGTTTGTATTGATGTTTGAATGGAGAAGGAGAGCGTGGGATGAAAGCCTAGTCCGGGGTCCCTAGGAACTTGCTTTCACCTCGCTTAAGTGAGATCATCTCACTTAAAAAAGTGGAAGTTCAGGGGTAGATGGAAGCTCGAAGCAATGAAAAATATCCCTGGAAAACGGGTTGTTGCTGGAGCCACCATTTCAACGAGCGCACTTGTCTTCTTCGAGGCTGTAACCGCGAAGACGACAAGACTGCTTCAAGGCCTTGAAGAAGACAAGTTGCAACCTTGAAGAAAAGACTGCTTGTTGAAACGTGGCACTTCAGAGACACCGCGTGTTCCAAGGATTTTTCATCGCACTCTGTTACTAGGTGACAGAGCTACGACAGCTCTGTTCTTCGTACTGTTGCACGCTTCGATACTACGGTAACACCACAAGCATCGTAATAGACTACGCTAAGAAGGCTGAGGGGTTCCTATCGCTGCTTGTGCTGTTTTCATACTTGTGTAAGATCAAAGCATACTACTCTTGGAGGCAGAAAGTGGAGTCTTCATTCGGTTTAAGCAAGAGGATCGACAACTGGGCTAGTTGGTTGAATACCAACTAGCCCAGTTGAATACCAACTAGCAATTAAGTCTTCAGGAACGTCACATCTGGCAGTACATTGCAGGGAGTGCGGCTGCTATCCAGTTCTACACGAGAGTGAAATAATTTTTCGAAGTAGCAATCAGCTAACTCGTGAGATGACCGAAGCCTTCCATATTAGAAAAAGAGATCAGTGCGTCAGCCAACCTTCCGCTTCGTTGCATGAAAATGAGTTTGTTTTCATTTATAGCAATTGTTGATTGTTTATCGCTTTAGTTAACTCACTATTTTCATGTTTCACCTTTGTATTGACACGCATGTGTCGGTCAGTTGTTTGCTGTATTTATTTGCTTCCTTGTTCAATACTTTCAGTTGCGAGCAAGCGCTTGTCCTTAATGAGAGCAGCATTTTGGGCTAGTTGGTGATCCATGACATCAAAGTAATTGCGCTGTGTTTGTACTTGCCTTCTTTTGTCCGTGTTTTGGTCGCGCAATTACTTTGACGCTTGTCCTGTTGTCTTTCCTTTCGTCTTTGTCGGTGTGCGCTTTGAACAGAGAAATCATGCAATTCCATTCAGTTTCTTAGCTTTTCCTGCCCACGACAATGCTCTTCACACACCTTATAGCCGCCCACGAGGGAGGAGAGGTTAAAGGGCGGGGAGAAGGGGGGAGGGGGCGAGTGCGGAGGGTGAGGAGCGGGTGCAGACACTTTTCGGGACATGTAGGCGCGCGCGCCGACGTGTACGATGCGGGGGGTCGCGATCGATTCTTTCCGCATTTGGGACGGCGAAGGCAGCAAGGAGTGGCGCGGTTGCACCCAATAGGAGCGCGAGCGAAGATGCGTTTGCGGTTGGCCAAGTTCTGCGGATGTTGCGGCCACGGCTCGGGACGTAGGAGAAGTCAAACTTTCCCATACGCATTCGCCTATGAGATGACTCGAAAGCGAAAGCCATGTTGTTCTCGGTCTATCTTTTCAGTGTTCTATTGATCGAACCTCCCCCCCTCCCCCCTCCGCAAATATTCCTGCACTACAAGTGGTTTCGCAGTGCCTCTGGGATAGCTCACGTTTGACTGAGCGACGATGTCGTGGGATGCCGTCGCCATGGGACGTGACGTTATGTGACGTAACATGGCGACGGCATCAGATAAAATCGTGACGTCATAGAATCACATAACGTCACGTCATAGCGACGCCATGATGATGATAATGGTGGTATTCATCTTGAACTTGGTCACAGCGCAACACTAGACAAGGACACAGAAGACGGAAATGAACAACACGGCGCTGACTTTCAACTGATATCAGATATCAGTTGAGAGTCAGCGCCGTGTTGTTCGGTTCCGTCTTCTTTGTGTCCTTGTCTCGTGTTGCGCTGTAACCAAGTTCAAGATGAATCTCAACCGGCTGGCCCAACTTGCCGTCTTGCTGTGATAATGGTGGCATGATGATGCCACAAATTTTATCGGCCTGTGACGTCTGACGACGTAGTAGCGTGATCTCACTACTCACCACTAGTCTACTAAAGGTGAAGAAAAGCAGCTACGAATGCGGAGCGAGTGCCAAAATAATAAAAGAAAAAGAGAACGAGAAAGGCACCATCAGCTTCGCCGTTAGAAACTTCGTTCCCTCCCTAAAAAGTACAAGTACTCTAATGAACCATCGCGATTAAACCAGTGACAAACATCAGGGCGGAACGTGTCAGCTTCGCTGCTTATGCATATGTAGGGAGTGCTTGGGCGGTAAACTTTCTTCAAGCAGGTAAATGCTGATCGGTCGCTCCATTACCGACGAGGAGGAACAGAGATGGAGGCCCAACAAGTGGAAAAGGTGGCGGAACAACCACATGCCGGAAGTGGTTAGAGAATTTGACTGGCTGCGGCGGTGAGACGCGTTGCCCACTCGCCAGAGACTGTCACAGTGGGGCGTAGTTCCCAATGATCGCTGCCCCAACTGTGGCAAAAGAGAAACGATCCGTCATACGATGCTTGAATGCGTGGCGGCCAAAGGCGTGTGGCACGTCGTGTGGCGCCAATTCGGAGCCTCTGCTTCTTCGCGTGGTCAGCGCTAGAGGGGTTTATTTGAACAACTCTTATTTTCTGTCACGATGTTTGTATTGTGGCGCCAGCGCTGTTTAGCCGAAGCACGCTAACAACCACAACGAGCTGCTTACCCGGCGTTACAGAAGATTAGTATGATCATGGTTCGGTACCTGACCGAACAGATAGAAACACACGGTGAAGAAGCCTTCCTCAGGAGGTGGCATACACGATTTTTCGGACTGAAGAAGGGGAATATTGAATTTCCTCTACTGCTGTTTTGAAAGCGACGGGCACGGGAAAAAAATGAGTTGCGTGTCATATGAGCCGGCCCAAGGCATGTTCTGAGTGCTAATGTTGCTTTTCTTCCCCAATGATATGTGATTCTGTGCAAACTTAGTGAGTTTTCGTGTTCCTTCTCTCTTGTTTTTTCAGTGATTAGTGATCTGTGTTAGCATCGCTGTTCCATTGTACCTATGTTCTCTTGTTCGTAGGTCCCGCGGAAGTCATTTTGTTACCCAGTGCAGTTATAGTCACCTGAACTGCCGTTACTGGTATGCAATAAACTTCCCTGTGTTCCAAATGTGTTCAGAGTGTACTAGAAGCGTTCTAGTACACTCTAATGTGTTGTACGAAATCGTTTGCAAGTGGCTTGCGGCGAGGCAACCACAACTTTTAATAAAGCGAAAGCTTGAGATGCCTCATCAGACGCGAACATTGACCGTGGGCGGCGACAGCGTCGGCGTCAAAACGAGTGATGCTAGAAACCATCACGCGATTCCGTCGCGCCGTGACGTCATCAAAACGTCACAGGTCTTCGAAGCTCTTGACAACACTATGATGCCACGTAAAGGGACGTCACTTGGTGGCGTCCTCGCGTGATATGGCCACTTGGTCAGGGATGGCCCGATCGCGGAGGCACTTCAAAAGCACGTGTGGTGCACAGAGCTACGTCCGATCTCGGAGGCAGTGTAAATCCACGTTGGGTGTAGAAAGCTTTCAGGGGAGGGATGGATAGATACAGCCGACTGAGAAGGAATAACACTTCTGATCTATATGGCTACAAATTTCGCGATAAACACGGTTTTTGCACTGCCTCCTGGATCGGAGGCATTGGAAGCTTTCGGCACTTCACCCGGATTTGCAGGGCCTCCGTGATCGTCACACCTTTGACGAATCGATGATGTCATGAGATAGCGTCCTAATGTCCCTATTCATAAGGGACATTAGGATATCATTATTAGGACGTTAAGGACTTAGAGGGACGTTAAGGGACGTTAGGACTTCAAGGGACATCACTGGGACGTCATTCTGATGACGTCATTGGGATGGCACTTTACGTGATGTAAGGGTGACGTCACACTTATGGTCGATGTATGACGTCACAATGCCGTAATATGGTGACGTCATCAAGTGAAGATATTTTTGCTTCACCCGCATTGACGCCCTCCATGCCGACGGTCAATGTTCGCATATTGTGAGGCATCTAAGGCTTTCGCCTTTACAGATAAAGCACATGCTCGTCGTCATGGCCGAATGAACATGTAGTATGCGCAAGCTGAATTCGGAATAAAAAGGCGTTCTCACCCGGTTATGTTTCCTGGATTTTTTCATCATTTCGCTCTCTATACCTATACAAAGAACTCCCATTGGAAACCCGGAAATTTTCCACGCGCACTGTCCCGCTCGGGCTTTCCAAATCGTTATCGATGATCCGCGCGCCTGGCAATGAGGATCGCTCACGAAGTAAGCCCTCCGGGATCAGCGACAGACGGGCAGCCCGGCAACGCCAGATTGATCGCTTCGGCGACGCTACCATTAGAGCGGGACAGCTTTCGGCCTTCACGATTTCTTTTTTTTTTAGACGTTATCGAAGAAGAGCACGCGATACGTGTTTTATAGATCTCGAAGGCCCACGCATTTTGCAGCCTGTACCCTACGACGCGAATAGAACGCACCCCGCCACACGCGGTTTCGAAAGCCTAGCGTGGACCGTTTAGATTTCTTTCATGCAGCCTTTCCTTGATGGTAGACAAGGTATTATGTCAGCGAACGAAAAACTGTGGTGAATTTCTATAAGGCACAACGCTCGCAATGCTACTGAGCAATTGACGTTACAGTGTTATTTAATAATCGTATTTAAATGAGGTGTTTAATGGAGCGAATAGTAGCAATGGTGTCAGGGTTGCCGTTGGGTGGACATGAAAAGGCGCCAGAACTCCCACGCCAAAAGTAGCCAAAGTAGCCATGTCATTTGATATTATCGCCAAATTTCTAGCCAAATAGAACAGAAGCGGTATTATCAACAGAGTCTTTACTATTGATGAATAAATAAAACCATTTTGAATAAGTAAAACCACAAGTTTAAAAAAGAGCCATGGCGCCAACTGGAAATTTTCGTCGCCAACGGGGTCCAAAAGTAGCCAATTTGGCGCAAAGTAGCTACCAACGGCAACCCTGAATGGGATGCATTATATTAATTAACTAGAATACTTGCAATGGGATGCATTAGAATGTCGACGACGCAGACTCCACGTGAATTTTTTTTTCATAATATCCATCATTAAATTGTTGGCATTGATAGGCATATCTACATAAAAGCACCTAAGTACTTTTCTCATACAATTGACGAGCATAACGTATTGAAAGTCCCCTGCAAAACACACTATTTAGCACGTCGTTTTTTCATAGAACGATGCGTTCACTGGAATCCATAAGATGAGTCTGCCGTGATTACATCGCCTGAAGACACATTTCTTGCACTGGTGAAATAATTCTTATATTAGAGTTACTGACCACTCGTGCTGCTCCTTGTGATCACTGGCTGTATGCTTGTAATTTATGATTGTTTATTATTGTTCCCATAAGTATTCTTTAATTGATTACTAAAATACATTGTTAATTTAGCTGTCTTCATGCATATGTTATATGCATTTATGTATGTTGCTTTTATGCTGTTACTGCTTGCTCCTACACATTAATGCTTTGAATTTTTTTCACCCCACACCCCCCGCTGTTCCGCTTTAATGCCATGAGTGTAATATCGTTACATCGTTGTATCCCAGCCGTGCAACTATTACATGTATAAATACGGTAGGCTCCTCACAAGAAGTACAAGTCATTTTTTTCAACATAAGTGAAACTATACAAAGAAACAGCTTTGTAAACAGTCTGCCTGAAGCATACCGTGTTTACCAGCATATTACCCGAACTGGCCAATATTAGCTAAGGGTTGGCTAACTAAGCGCCCCGTGTGTCAATGTGTGCCTACGTTTGCCCTGTCTTTTGTGTGCGCTACAAGGAAACCTTCAGAAGATGTGTCACACTGTCACCAACAAGCCCGCATCGCATCCCCCTCGTGTAAGTTATCCACCGGACAACGCTCCATATACATGTTACAATGATGTAGGTAATATTGTAATGACATGGTGCTACAACGCTTAAAATTATGATAATATAGCACACGCGCATTTCCATTCCTCTGTCCTACTTCATTAAACAATTAACATAAGGTACGATTGTTCACCTTAAGAAAAACAAACTCCTGATTTTTTTTAACGTTGGTTTGTACTATCGCGCTCAGTATGAGCTACATCGTGGGAGCGCGTGGCCAAGAGTACTGTAAGGTTGTACCGTGGCGCCGATCGTGAAATAACTTGGAGTTATCAGGGGAGCGTTTAGCTGTTTCTTCGAGTTTGCATCGCCTCGCCTTGCTTTCACGCTCGCCCTCGTTTTGCCCTGTCGTGATGTCAGCTTCGAAAATGATAACGGCCGCCGTGGCTTGACACACAGACTTCGATTTTTTTCTTCAGTAAAGCTAAATAAATGGCAAAACGTTCCTTCAAATAAAACAGGGCCAGGGTGAACGCAAGCAATAGGGAGTGATGCGCACTTACAGGAATAGCCACACTCTCTCCCAATAACTCGAAAATATGGCACGATCGGCGCCACTTTACAGCCTTGCAGAGCGCTGGGCCACGCGCTCGCGTGATGTAGCTCATACTGAGCGCGATAGTACATCAGATTTTCCTGACCAATGTTTTTTGGCTCTACGAAACTCACATTTGTCTCTGCAGAACACCGCACTAGTTATCAATTGTTGTGGGGTTTAACGTTCCAAGATCACGATATGATTATGAGGGGCGCCGTAGTGGAGGGCTCCAGAAATTTCGACCGCCTGGGATTCTTCAACGCACCCCTAAATTCAAGTACACGGGCCTCAAGCATTATCGACTATGTTGAAAACGCGGCCGCCGCGGCCGGGATTCGATCCCGGGACCTTCGGGTCAGCAGTCGAGCGCCATAACCCACAAGTGCACTGCGCCGGTTGTGCAACACACAGTGGCGACTTCATATAGCTATAAGACTCCTGGGATCCATTTACCAATGCGCTAAGCAGTGCCGGTGCGGCGCATACGCTGATGTTTTAAGTGCGGAGCACTTTAGGGGGGCCAGGCTGTCGTATACTGTCGTCGTCGCTTTGGCGTAACGCAGGCAAAACCACATATAGCATAGCAAACTGTAGCATATTGAGCGCGCGCTCGCGCCAAAGAGAAGTCTTCTTCCTCTTGTTCTTCGAGTGCCTTGATGACATCAAAGTGCGGACATCACTATTATGGCTAGGGAAACACGATAACACAATCCACGTATAAAAATTGAAAGAGGAAGCAAGCGAGGAATAGAAAGAGAGAAAGAAAGAAAAAAATATGGAAGGAAAATAGAAATAAACAGAAATAAAGAGAAAAGAAAATACAGAAAAAACTGGAAAAGAGGACAAGAAAGAAAGAGAGGGGGGAAAGAAACAGAAAAACGGAGAGAAACAAAGAAGGCTGCCCAGCTCCGCACTTCCTTCAGGCTTAGCACCACTAGGGCGAAGCTGCCTTAATTGTTTGGAATTGAGTTGACTTTGACGACATGTCAGCGACCCTGTAGAACGGGAAAGGCGTGCCCCACGTGCTGTCTTTTCAAGATCAAGATTGACAGGAAAAGACAGGTGTGGCGTCGGAAACACGCCAGACAGCACCGAGGTGAGGAAGTTGGAACGACCGGCTTCAAGAAAGGAAAAAAATGTTATCGTCGTGGTTTCAGAAAATAGCTGCAGCTTCCACAAGAAAAAAGACAGGGGGGGGGGGGGGGAAGAGACGGTGTGTTTCCGACCTTCCATACTGCTCTTACTCTAATAAAATGCCTTGAAAATTCAGAAAGTGAAGAGTAACCAAGTTGTTTGACATTCAAACCAACAATAAACGGAAACATTAAACCAGAAATGAAACTCCCAACAGCGCTTATAAATTCCCAGTAGTTCGTTCTTTTCCTTTGTAATTTTGAGATTACTCGCTATCAGAAGAAAACGTGACACGGTCTCTTACGCATTTGCCTAAGATAACTCGAATGGCGAAAGTCATATTTTAACGAAGGAAAGAATTGTAAAGTTTAAGGGATCGTTTTTATTTGTTAGACACAATATTAATCAGAACTAACAGACAAGGATGCCAAGGAAAGTATAGGTGATTTTATTAGTAGTAATCTTTTTATGTAAATGTGAAGAAAGAAAAGTGGACGAAAAGATAACTTGCTGCTGGCAGTCCCTGCCGGCAGCACTTTTCGTCCACTTTTCTTTCGTCGAGATGGCGTGCCGCCCCGGGGCGCTCCCACGTCGACGACCAACTTCGGGCTACCCAGCAAGCCCTAGAGGCGTCGAAGAGAGGCAAGACCTCGACATCCCCGCGTGGGAGGCCTAGGCACAGCAAACTGAACTGCTGGTTTTAATAAAAGTTTATTGCTCCTCCTCACAGAATCGCTTAGGCATCCGCATCAGTCGGTTTGGAGGTGAAAGCCATCTTCTTTTAAATGCGAATGCATTTCTTAGTCGGGCTATGTCAGGCATCCGGCGTTGTCCGGCGTTGTCCGCGCACCGGCAGGTGTTATCTCTCCGCTCTCACTCCCTCTCCCATAGCAACAGCTGCGGGCGCGCGCGCTTATCCTCGCCCCTAGCAACCGGAGCAGGTGGTGCGGGCGGAGTAGCGGAGAGTGAGTGGAGAGGAGGAGCGCGCTCTGGCGCGTGAGGGCGCTCGCATCGCGGGAGCTCCGCGGAGCTACCGCGATAAAAAAAAAGAAAAAAAACAGGCGCTGCGCCGTGCTCCCGACCGGGCTGCATAAATTAGGCGCCTTTGCCTTCTTCGAACCACAACCACCATATATAAATGGAGTGAAGCGCGCGCGAAATGCATTCGCATTTCCTCACGATTCCCTTCGGGGAGGTGGGGGCATTTTTTTCTTCTAAGTCGATGTATTGAACATCCCGCGCCCCCCTGCGGAAGCTTTTGCAACTAGCGTGGTTTTTCAATGCTTACAGAATCGGAGGCATTTGTAAGCTTTATGCGCCTCGCCTTGTTTTGCCTTGCCTCCGGGATCAGCCCCCGTCTGACCAAGCCATGATGTGATGTGACAACGTCTCGTTACGTGACGTCATGATCATATCACGATGACGTCACAAATTTCGGCTAAATGTGAATTCATGATGACGGCATATAATGACGCCCTCACGGCATGATTTTTCTGCAACACTGACGCCGCCGACTTAGGACGCCAACTTGAAATGCCGACGAGTGACGCCGGTCAACTTTCGCGTTTGATGAGAGAGAGAGGGAGATAATTTTGAGAGAGAAAGGCAGAGAGGTCAACCAGAAGTGTAGCATCCGGTTTGCTACCCTGCATTAAGGGGAGGGGGAAAGGAAAAGAACGATGGAAAAGGAAAGGGAAGAGGAGAGTAGACACGCGATGAGGCACCTAAGGCAGTAGTCGCCCTAATAAATTTGGTACGACATAGATGGTCAAGCGGTTATGGTGCTCGAATGCAGATCCGCAGGTCGCGGGATGTAATCCCGGCCTCGGCGGCCGCGTTTTTGATGGAGGCGAAAAATGTTGAAGGACACTTTGTAAATTCCAAAGTGTGTTCGGTGAAAGTCTGTGGCCATTCGACTGACATGTTTTTTTTTTGTGTTTTTTTTTCTGTTCATGTATAGCGTTCGGTATAGGCTCCCAAAGCATCGCTCAGCGGCGCTGCGACTCTGGACAGGCAGCGCCATCTCTGGCGGAAAAATAGAAACTGGGAATATACGTTGCGCGTTTTTCTTTCTCTCCGCCGCGCTTCCGCTCGTTTCCGTGCACGTGCAGCGCTTTCGCGCGGCGCTTGCTGCGCCTCGCAAAAAAAAATAGAAACTGGGGGTAAGCGCCGCGCCTTTTCCCTGCTCTCCGCCGCGCTGCCTCTCGCTTCTGTGCGCGTTCAGCGCTCTCGCGCAGCGCTTCGCTATGTACCGCTTGAAAAAGATCTCCCCGCTGGACAGGCACTTCGAAAAGCGAACGTAATCAAAGGAGAGAAGTTCGTTAATCACGGTTATCGATGTTCCACGTTGTCGACTATGAAAAAAATGTGATTGTTGTTTAGATGTGCATGCTGGCAGTGGCAAACGCGTACTGTAGTGAACGAACTTTCGCGGCGTGCAAAAAAAAGTGAAAGAAACAAAGACTACACGGCCGTGGCACTAAAAAGCCTGAGAAGGTTCAAGTCATGCCCTCCGTACTGCTGGAGCATCACCCGCTGACTTAGCCACGAGACAGCTAGCTTAGCTTAGCTTTAACCGCTGCGAAGCAAGTAGAACTGCTCGCCTCGTCTGCCTGTCTGTCTGTGTCTGTCTTTTTTTTTTGCGCTTCTCGATTCGTGCTTGCACTCCCTTTTTATGAGAATATCGACTTTACAGGTGTATAAGACCTGCTGCGCGAACGCGGCTCGGCGTGAGAGGTGTCGAATTTCAGGCGCGATGTGGTATCGGGCGACGAGCTCGCGCAAAGCGCACCCGTAAACGCACACTCGAAGCAATGTACGAGTGCGCGGTGCGCGTTATAGAAAACCGCACAATCTCCGAAGATGGCAATAGCAATTCCTAAATTAAGTGCCAGTTAGATTCAGCGGCCTAAATATATACCACCCTAACAAAGCGACAAAAACAGAACAAACCAGCAAAACGATGTGAAGTTAGCTGAAAATGCACGGGCGTTCGTTCCGGCGCGATGATGCAGCCTTGTGCGGAGTTCAGTTGAACGCAACCAACACCGCAACGCTAACCGCGGTATGAAGTTTGTGAGTGTGAACATCAACAACGACAGCGAGGTCTCACAAGCACGAGGAATCAAAACACAAAGTTGCTTCACCATACAACCGTAATTGGATGTAAAAATGCGAGACGGCGAGCAATCACTACTGCAGTCGTTGCATGCACGCTCCGCGTTACGTACTGATTCAGGTAGTAGAAAGAATTGATTTCAAGCGAAGAATTGAGTCAGCGAAAACGGAAGGCGAGGCAGAGCTAGAACTTTATTCCTTTAACTGCGGTGATACACGCTTGTGGACTTTCTCTCTCGTACGACTTGTCCGGGAACTGATACAGTTTTACAGGCGGATCGCGTGCCTTGGTACTGTCTGCACTGCTGTGGCACACAGTAATACTTCGGACCACGCTGCCACTTTCGTGGGGTCGCATCTACCATCGCAGAAAAGCAGCTTCGCAAAGCAACCCTCTCGGTTCAGCGTGCCAAGCTCACGGCACACCGTCTAAGCTCCCCCGCACCGACCGAAGAACGCGTGCGCACGCGTGCCGCCGCTGTCGGCTGTCGCTGAAACAGGCGCGCCCTCCGCGGCGCTTATTCCCAGTTTCACCAGCGCTTCTCTCCAGAGCCGCAGCGCGGCACTGTCGTCGCTCCGCAAACTTGAGCTTTGGTTCAACCTGGAATCCACATTCTTGTGGCGCTTCTCCGAACCGCTTGCCGTGGAATCGCTTGCCGGCGTGCCGGCCCTTCTCCTGTGAAAGACAGCCACGCTAGTTGGTTTCCGCTCAAACTGCAAGTACTGTTTGCCGGAGAATATAAGCACTACGCATATTATTAATTAAAGGTTCGCCGTTGCTGTTAATAGTATTATGTTTGGCTGCGCAGTGATGTCGGAATACCGAACAAAATTTACCAGGATGTTCAAGTTTCGCAAATAAAACCAGCCACACAAGTGTGGGTTTGTATCATTACTGAGCAGAAATATCTTAGCACGGTATGGTTCGCATCATTTGTAGGCGATGATCTGATGAGAAGAAGAATTCCTTCGGCATGGTCATGCCGTTATGTGTTGGTCTGCAACAGACGCGTCAAACTTACCTTTCGGCCTGCCTGGTTAGGGTAGGCTGATGTGTCGACTGGTGCCGGCAGAAACGCCATGTAAATACGCAAAATGTACATATTCATGTTTTATTGTGCTTTTAAATGCGAATGCATTTCATAGTCGGGCTATGTCAGGCATCCGGCGTTGGCGTTGTGCGGCGTTGTCCGCGGAGGAGGAGGATAGGTTGAGGAGGTGTGCGCGCCGGCAGGTGTTAGATGTGAAGCATCTTATGGCGAAGCTTAATCCGGTGGTGGTGGTGTGCGGCGTGACCACCCTTACTGCGCATGCGCAAACCCTTTCAAAAAAAATAAAATTAAAAAACCTCCTCTTTCCTTCTCTCTCCTCTAGGCATCCCTCCCCGCGGCAACCACACCCTCACTGCGCATGCGCCTCCCCTCCTCTCTCCCCTGCTACGCTCCCCCCTCTCTCCTCTAGGCATCCCTGCCCGCGCCGTCTACACTCCCACTGCGCATGCGCGTCCCACCTCTCTTCTCCTCTCCTACGCTCCCCCCTCTCTTCTCTAGGCATCTCTGCCAGCAGCGTCCACACTCCCACTGCGCATGCGCGCCCCCCCCCTCTCTCTCCTCTCCTACGCTCCCCCCTCTCCCTCTCTCGCCTCGCGACGCCGATACAGGCAGCGTCTGCTAGCGAGTTTCTTGGTTGAAAAAACCGACTGATCGCGCTGCACAACCGTTCACTGGCCACCCCGTATATATGGCAATGAATCTTGACCTCCAAGGTGGTGCCGGTGAGAGATTTCTCCTGTGCGTTGTTGAACAATAAAAATTCGCAGCGTGCGCGTTAACTAAAAGCGGACTGCGGCGGAGCTCGGCGGAGCTATATATGAAAAAAAAATAAAAAAAAATAAATAAAATATTTAAAAAAACAAGAAAAAGCAAAAAAAAAAAAAGGCGCTGCGCCTTGCTCCCGACCGGGCTGCAGAAATCAGGCGCCTTTTCCTTCTTCGAACCACAACCACCATATATAAATGAAGTGAAGCGCGCGCGAAATGAATTCGCATTTCCTCACGATTCCCTTCGGGGAGGTGGGCGCATTTTTTTTGTTTACCATGTAATGTATATAAGCGTACCTATGTTTTTGTAAAAAAAATTTCGCGTGTCTGTTCATGTTCTGTTAAAATGTTATTGATGTCCAGAGTCTCTGTTAATAAATTTCTCTAAACACAATGAAAACATTTTTTTATTAAAAAAAAATAAAGAAAACGGGGAGGGTCCCTATTCCGGGACACCTATGACAACCTCTGCGACAGCCCGGGCCCGCTGAACGAGAGCCCTACAGACCTCGGGAGCGCCGTCGCGAAGGGTGCCTTCCCACTGCTCTGAGGTACGGGTTGACCGAAGGATTGGTGGGAGGGGAGGGAAGTAGGCAGCGATGCACTCGACGGTGACGTGGAAGGTTGTGGGGGTAGCGCCACATCCTGGACAGGTGTCGGTGTAGCGAGTAGGGTATATGTTATGCATGAAGTGCAGATTTGGGAAAGTTCGGGTCTGCAGCCGGCGAAGCGCGACAGCCTCCTCTCGTGTGAAGGACTCTGGTGGGAGTTGGTATCGCTGTCGTTGGCGTTTGTAATGCTGTGTGACGTCGTGGTATGTGAGAAGTGGGGAACCTAGCTCTGTGTTGGCCGCCTCACTGCACGGGGCTGCTCGGAGGGTGAGTTCTCGAGCGGCCGCATGAGCGCGTTCATTACCCGACAGTGAGGCATGACCAGGAGTCCAGAGCAGGTGTATGATGTGGCTGTTGTGTGAAGCAACTTTGGATGTGCGTAAAAGCATAGAATGGGAGGTTTTTGGAATGCCGCGACCTGTTAGGAAAGCCCGACATGCCGCTTGCGAATCGGTGACTATGTAGTATGTGTCCGCGGGGAGGCTCAATATGTGTTGGATGGCCAGGGTAACCGCTAGTATCTCGCCCGAGTCGGTGGCTGAAGATGGGGAGTAGATAGAGGCAGCACTTACAATCTCATGAGCGCCGCTAACCACCACCGCCGTGTGTCCGTTTGCCGTGCGAGCCGCGTCCGTGTAGTAGACCCTATCCTCCTCAACCTCGCTGAGAGTGCGATTCAGGTACCTCACCCGTGCCCGCCGGCGACCGGTGTTGCGCTCAGGGTGCATGTTGCGTGGAAGGGGATGTATGCGAAGTACTCGAGCTATTTCGAGTGGCACGGAAGTCCCCTGCGTTTCCAGGGGTTCAGGGGGTACTGGGTGACCCAGGCGCTGGAGTACCTGTCTACCCGTTGGGGTGAGAAGAAGGCGTTGACGCTGACTAATCCACTGGGCCTCGAGGATTTCATCGAGGGTATTGTGCACTCCTAGTGACAGAAGGCGCTGCGTAGAAGTATAGTGCGGAACCCCCAACGTGGTTTTGATGGCCTTACGGATGAGTGTGTTCACCCGTTCACGTTGCCCTTGCGTTAACCGGTGAAAGGGAAGGTGATAACTAAAGCGGCTTATAATGCACGCGTCCACTAGTCGAAGCATGTCCCACTCCCCAAGTCCCGAGCGTCGATTACTTACGCGTCGGAACATGGCGATGATCTGCTCCGTCTGGCGCGAGAGTAAGGAGATGGTGTGTCTTGCCCTGCCATCTGCTTGAACGTGAAGTCCGAGGATGCGTGCTCGCTCTACCTGAGGTATAGGTGTTCCTTCGACGAGTACATGGATGTGGGGTGGGGGATTCTTACTGCGGCCGCGAAAGACGAGGAGCTCAGACTTGCTTGGGGCACAAGTGAGGCCGCCCCGTCAAGCATAGTCTGAGACGACTTGTACCGCTTGTTGAAGCCGGTCTTGAATGGCACCGTCAGAACCCCTAAACGTCCGCAACGTGATATCGTCGGCATAGATAGCATGCTGCACATCCTCAACTTGCTCAAGTTGTTTGGGGAGACCTGACATAGCGATGTTAAAAAGTGCTGGTGAAATCACAGCTCCTTGAGGGGTGCCTCTGCCCGGTAGGTGGATGATACTCGAGCGATGAGGGCCTATACCAATGGTTGCGGTACGATCACGAAGAAAGGCTAGGACACAGTTGTAAACTCGAACGCCGCAGCGTGATTCGGCGAGGTTGCTGAGAATGAGGTCGTGCTCCCACATTGTCAAAGGCCGACTTAAGGTCTAGCGCAAGCAAAGCGCGGGTTTGGACCCCCCGCGATGGACCCAAGACCTGCTCTTTCAACTGGAGTAACACGTCTTGCGTTGATAAGTGCGAGCGAAAGCCGAACTGCGTATGCGAGAAAAAAGACTGGCCCTCGAGAAACGGCTGCAAGCGCCGCAGTACAACGTGTTCCATGAGCTTGCCTGTACATGATGTAAGGGAGATCGGTCTGAGATTTTCGACAGAGATGGGTTTCCCCGGTTTTGGGATGAGGGAAATTTCCGCGTGTCGCCATGCTTGGGGTAGCGTGCCGTTCCGCCAATGCTCGTTAAACGTGTCCACCAGGCGTTGAAGATCGGCGTCGTTGAGGTTTCGAAGTGTCGTGTAACGGATGTGGTCAATACCCGGCGCTGAATTCTTGCGGATATCCTCTAAAACGGAGCGGACCTCTTGAATTGTGATGTCGGCGTCTAGAGCATTGGGCGAATCTGTGTCGTACGAGTACGGGTGGTACTGGGGACGCGCCCCAGAAGGGATATAACGCGCCTTCAATTCCTGCAGGAGACGGTCGGGAGAGTCCCTAAACAAGTGGGTGAGGACATGCAACCGCTTTTGTGTCTGCGTCTTGGTGCCCGAGGGGTCTATAAGTGCTTGGAGAATGCTCCGTGTCTTAGCAGTACTCAGGGTGCCGGAAAGACTGTTACAAAATCCCCTCCAGTTGTTACGCGTGAGAGTCTGGGCGTATTCCTGGGCTTCTCGCGTGATACGCGCAATCCGAAGTTTCAGTTTACGATTTAGGCGCTGCCGCTTCCAACGCTGCGTCAGTCCCTTCTAGCGTCCCACAAGTGGAGCAGGTGCGGGTCGACGTCGGGATTGATAGGCGTAGTGGTGATCGACCGCGTGGTGGCGTCGAGGTCAGCGGTAAGGGCCGCAAGCCAGTCGTCGTAGCCATCCACTTCTGGACTGGCAGTCCGAAGCTCTCGAAATTTAGCCCAATTCGTTATACGAACTCTACGTTCAGGACGGCGCGAACTGGTGAGTGGAAGGGCGGTTGCGATGATGTGGTGGTCACTCCCAAGAGTTTCGTCTAAGGGCCCACTAGATATGACGGCCCCAGTACCGCGAATCATCGTGAGATCGGGACACGTATCTCGTGAGACGCTATTCCCAACGCGGGTGGGTTGTGTGGGGTCAGAAATCAATGTGAAGCGCATATTACAAATGGTGTCCCACAGTTTCGTTCCCTTTCCTGTGCTCTTAGGATATTCCCAAACCGAGTGCGCGGCGTTGAAGTCCCCGCAGATCAACAACTTATCCCCGAGCTTGCTAAATTCTGTAAAAAGATAATGAAAATTGTGTGTACGGGCACGAGGGGAACTGTAAATATTGAGAATGAAAAGGCTATCGCTGCGCTTGATGTGCGTGATTCATAGGCGTATCTACCGGGGGGGGCAAGGGGGGGCTCTAGCCCCCCCCCACTGAGAAAGTCAGGGGGGCGGAGCCCCCCCCACTTTCGACAGTGGTCACTTTCGGCTGCACATTGGAAAACCATCAACTGAGGAGAAGCTTTACTTCTACACAGCAATCATTTATGTATATAATGAAATTGGTGTTTCGCTTCTGCTGTAGAGATTGTCTTTCGCGTATCACGACCACGCACTGTAGATTATCTGCGGTGCGGGCCGTCTATGCGACGTTTGCGCGCTGTGCGCTGCAGCATTGGATAATGGGCTATCGCTGAGTAGGGGCTCTATAACGTTGGAGCATTCTGTCTTAAATTTATTTTTACTCTGCCTGGCCTGAAATTTACATAATTGTCGACAAAAATATGGGCAGGAACCAGTAAACGTTTTAAGCACTGACACGCTCTTCTTGTTTCAGAATACTAATTTTCTTTGATCGGAAAGGAATTACATTACCGCTGCTCTGTACCCAATTTTCTATCAGTCAATGAGTGTGCAGAAGTGTTGAGTGTTTTAGTTGGGCCGCATTGGGGGGAGCTAAAAAGAATATTACCGCGTTATTTTCCGATTAAACTGCTCGCAATTGCTTAACATATGGTAGCTTGAAGCGATAGCGCCGGCTTGGAACAAGGCAAGGAATAAGGCAGTGGACTTCAGTACATCCAGAAGCCCAACTTTCATGCTTCGCCCGCAACTCGATCTACCGGACCAGATAAATGGTCAAGTTCTACGGTTTTCTGCAGGGGACTACGGAGACTGAATTGACAGTCGGGCTAGTTGGTCTTGTGCCATCTCAAATTGACTAGTACAAGCCAAAATACAACTCAGGCGGCAAAGAAGCACACATGCGCAGATCTGTTTATTTCTCTTCCTCCCTCTCTCTCTCTTTGCAAGGATGAGTTCACAGAGTTGAATACGCGCTCAAACAGCTCAACATCGTTATACTACAATTGAAAATGTTCATTATACTCGTATGAATCCGTCTCGCCAGCTGAGCTGCTATAAGTAGCCATTGCCAATCTCATCGGAGGGCAGCCTTCCTCAACTGCATTCAGAATGAGACATTGCCCGGCTACTCCAAGTGTTTAGCTATTGGTCAGCATAGTAGTGCGCTGTTTAGTATGCACACGTCATTTTAACACCGCCAGGTTTCACAGATTTGTGACGTCGCTTATCGAGCAAGCAATTTTATTACACGCCGACATTTTTTGACAAGTGGCGAAGAACCGATGATTAAAAACGTGCGCCAATGAAAATACTGTATTCTCTTATTTTTTATGCAGTCCTGCATCAGTGGTCATTACGCGATGGATCATATTGGGGTCATATGATGCATCACGTTACGAGCAGGTGCTGTGTGCATGAACGGGAAAATTTCGACCAATAATAAATTGCTAACGACTAATGCGCATGAAAACAATGCGGGGTAGTGTAAAGTTATAATTAGCCACATTTTTTAAAAGAAAATTTGTGGTTACATCGTTTGCACAGGCTTCTGCTGTGGCAAATGCAAATGTGGCAAATCCAAATACGATGAGGATAAAAAATGTACTACGCCCCTGATACTACAAATTTTATTGCGATAGCAATTATATGGACACTCTTGGCTGGTTTTCGCCGTCGGCGTCGGCGTTGGCGTCGGCGTCATTTGCCGTATATGTATATGTATATATATAACCGGCCCCGCCCGTCGTTCGTGAGCGTGAAAAGACGCGAGGGGGGGGGTCCCACGAGCGACCTTCGATTTTACGAGCGGGGGGCGCGCGCGTTATCTCCCCTTCTCGGTGGCCGACAGCGGGGGGAGGGGGGGGGGACCTTCGATTTTACGAGCGCGGGCGCGGGCGCGCGCGTTATCTCCCCCTTCTCGGCGGCCGACAGCGGGGGGGCCGGTGTACCCTTCTACGTGCTGCGCTCTCAACGCGAAGAGAATTCTCTTAAACAAGCGTTTTCTAGAGTTGCGTGAGATCGGATCCAAAAAGAGTTAGCTGCCAGCCTCACTTCGTATAACATTACAATTTTTTGCTATCGCATTCATTGCTTAACCCTTGCGGTGAAACTGTGACTTTTTTTTACTTAAAAAAAACTTGTGGTTCAGAAGATAAAAATAATTATAATGTAATAATAGTAATGCTAACAATGCGCTACAAAGATTATTACTAGGAGCAAACAAGACAAAATATAACGTACGAAAACCAGAACATGTGCAACAAAGTTACGGAAAAGAGAAAGTGCAGTCACTGTTACCAACATTAAAAAAACGACAACATTCGTGAGCAGCTCCTAGACGTTAACGAACATTCCTTAAATGAAATTAATCTATGCTACTGGCGACGCCGCCATCGACATATTGTATTAATGCATAAACTTGTGTGGGCAATGTATAAAAAGCGTTGCTTTTAATACTGTTGCATGCATAACACATGTAGCTATGGTTGTCCCAGTGTATGCTACGTAAAACTGACTGTACCTTTTTGTATGATGTTATTAAACTGGGGTTACCATATTCTATCTCTGTTTATGAAAAATCACATCAAATTGAATGCAAATGAAGTTCTGTCGTCTATATATATATATATATATATATATATATATATATATATATATATATATATATATATATATATATATATATATATATATATATATATATATATATATATATACACAGGGTGTCCCATTTATCACGCAGCACGATTTAAAAAAAGAGGAACGGCGTTAGGCGAGGCAGACCTAGTGCATAATGTTCCCAGTATACTGTAGTAGCCGCTACTATTTTTTCGTTAATGTGAATTAATTAATTAGTCCTAATTAATTTCGTAACTCCGAAAATACTCACCTAATTATCAAAGTGTCAATGAGGCAAATGTGGGCATGTTGAAATGACATCTATCTCTGCTACTTTCAACAACGTACTAATTGCGTGCTAATTTTTTCCTTTCGGCTTAGATTGTTGCTTTATGCATGGCCTCCGAGATTGTGCGCCGGCGCGCGACCTCGGAGGCCATGCATGAAGCAACAATCTAATCTGAAAGGAAAAAAAATTAGCACGCAATTAGTACGTTGTTGAAAGTAGCGCAGATAGATGTCATTTCAACATGCCCACATTTGCCTCATTGACACTTTGATAATTAGGTGAGTATTTTCGGAGTTACGAAATTAATTAGGACTAATTAATTAATTCACATTAGCGAAAAAAAATAGTAGCGGCTACTACAGTATACTGGGAACATTATGCACTAGGTCTGCTTCGCGTAACGCCGTTCCTCTTTTTTAAATCGTGCTGCGTGATAAATGGGACACCCTGTATATACATATATCCAATCGAGTGAGGAAGACTTGGCCCCCCCCCCACTCACGAACGAGTTGGTACGCCACTGGCGTGATTACTTCTATAATTTTATGGGGAACGTCAGTGGCGACCGAATGTATGCGTACCGTTAGGCGGTTAGACACAAGTGCCCCTACGAGACCCGAATCACTACCGTACGCCTCGAAGCCTGAGAGGGAAGGGGTGCAGTTGGGCTCTTGAAGGAGTATGACGTCGGGTGCCATTGAGGGCATGGCAATGTACTGCTGCAGGGGCCCTCCACTGCGGCGTCTGTCGTAATCATGTCGTGGTTTTGGGACGTTAAACCCCAACAGTTATTATTACACATGGTTCCGGCTCAAGTTCAGGGTTATATTGGGTACATATGACATTGGAGCTTAAATTTACTTAAAGGCCAAATAACTGTCAGTATAATTCATGAAAATTAATTGAACTTCATTGAAAGAGCAGATGGTTTTATTGTGAGAAGCTTGGATTGTTACGACACCTGGCGGAGCAGATCTCCACTACGAGCTTCTGTCAACGTGGACTCCGAGATGCGCATCAGCAGTGCGCCGAAACATAAAGTTCACCTGAGAAATACCAGAGAATACGAACGCCGTCATGCGAGTGGTCCTACCAGACGCCTAAATCAAGGTTTAAGGGTCGTCTACAATTTTTTCGTACACCCTATTTCATTTACATTTCTGTATGATCACTTCAGTACTGTTAAAAAAAATATTCTCCGTTGTGCTTTTCGTAGCTTCATTGTCTGTTGATTTCACCAGGTTGAGTGTAACAAACACAGAAGCCCCTCGAACAATCCACCTGCTTTTCTCTCATAACGAGGTGAGGTATTTAATCTAGTGTTTAGTCTCCTGACAAGGCAAATACAGCGCACACTTCACGAAGACTGACGCAAGGAACACGAGGCACAGGCGCTGGGCATAGTGTTCTATAGTAGTTCTGTTTAGTATTCTAGTGTTCGGTGATGTCTAGGACTTTCGGAACGCGTATGAAACTGTGAGGCACGTAAGCACAAAGGAAGGGGACTAAGAATGTGCGGCCAGGCTAAGAATAGAGCACGAGCGCTCTGCCTCATGTTCTATTCTATTTCTATGCCAGTATTCTAATGCCTAGCGATGTCTAGAACCCTCGAAACGAGTATGAAACAGTGAGGCATGTAAATAGAAAGGAAGGAGACTAAGAATGTGCAGCCAGGCTAGGAATAGAACACGAGGCACAAGCGCTGTGCCTCGTGTTCTATTCTATTTCTATGCCAGTATTCTAGTGTCTAGTGACGTCCAGAACTCTCGAAACGAGTGCGAGACAGTGAGCAGGTGAGGCACGTAAGTACAGAGAAAAAACACTAAGAATAGATAGCCAAACTAAGAATATACGAGGCACCAGCGCTGTGGCGCTCGTGTTCTATTCTATTTCTATGCCAGTATTCTAGTGCACAGTGATGTCTAGAACTCTCGAAACGAGTACGAAACAATGAGCAAGAGAGGCACGTCAGCACAAAGAAAGAAGATTAAGAATAGAACACGAGGCACCAGCACTTGCCTCGTGTTATGTTCTATTTCTATGCCAGTATTCAAGTTTCCAGTGATGTCTAGAACTTTCGAAACGAGTTCGAAACAGTGAGCAAGTGAGGCACTTAAGCACAAAGAAATAATTCTAAGAAGAGACAGCCAGGCAGATGTGCAAAGGCAGCAGAAACAGCCAAGCCTGGGATTGTGGGGAGCCACGTCGTTCACGCCAGAATGCTACAGCGTGGGTGCATATGCAGGAGGCAGGGAGAAAACAAGCCAACGCACAAGCCAATACTAGCCAAGCCTGTAGTCTCTAAGGGCGAACGGTGCGTATACGTGCGTAACTACTGGAGGAACGTGCCAACGAGCCAAGATACGAGCTAAAGGAGAACTACGATGCTGGGATATGGGTGGGCGGGCTAGGGTGGGCGGGTTGTTGGGTGTAGAGGGTGGGCGGGGAGGTGTGAAGGAATGTAAAGGGTGTTCCGGAGAGGGTCTTACTTGGCTCCTGAGGCTGTTTCTCGATCGAATTGGTGGCGCGGCGGACTTCGCGGTTCAGAGCGAAGTCCGCACCGAAGTGCGCACGGCAGAATTCGTAGGGGTCCGTCTCGGCGGATGCGCCGGTCGCGACGGTCTCCTCACCTGCCGGGGGAGGAGGAGGGAGGAGACCCAGAGAGCTCAGCGGTGGTTTTCGTCTATTGTGCTTGCTACGCGAAGGATGGGAACGGCATTCGAATAAGCTCTACCAAAATTATTGGTACGATGTGAGATAATATAGTCTGAAGATGTTCTATTTACAATGTCATAATTCAATGGTTCGCAGATAGAGGCCCGCGGACATCAGATGGTCCGTGAAACCCATTCTAAGAAAAGTAAGACGTGTTTTTTTTTGGAGGCACACCATGTCCCGTGACAACCGCTTCATCTGAATTTTCGGCATGCTTCACTGCACATCATTTTGAATTGCGGCGACAACGCGCTTGGTGTGTCCATATAATTGTTATCGCAATAAAAGAGCGGACAACAGCAACTGTTGATTTACTTCAGTACGTTCAGCCTCAAAAGCTAACATACTGCTGCGTCTGGGTTCAGGATGAATTTCCTTGCATCTTACGACCACATTTTCTCGTTGTTTTGACGGTGAAGCACGCAGTCGCAGCCGGTAAAGATCAAACTCTTTATTTGGGTGAACTTGAGCCCAGTAACACAGAAACTCAAAGTGCAACGATATCGGCGCGTACTATAGCGTGAGCAATATGAGCTGGAACACCGCATTCATGCTCATTCTACGATTACTTGTAATGTGCTGCTGTGAATATGATGTATTGAGTTGACAGAGATAATTTATCACTTGAGCACTTAGTGTCATCAACACTTTTGCTCTTACCACCTGCACTTAGCCGTCACGACCTGTGAAGTGTGATTTCCATGCTCCAGCTCATATTGCTCACGACTATACAGTCGTCGGACGTCGAGTATTCTGATCCACCAACGGAACGCGTCGCCTTCTACGCGTAAGTCGTCGAACCTTCCAGCGTTATCGCCGGCGCTCCCGCGAACTCTCGAATAAGCTTGACTATTCTCGTACGGCGCGTATTCTTAACAGAATGATCTGAAACAATCGCGAAGCTTCCCAAATTTGTGGCGCGGTCTCGCCAAGCATTGGCGAACAGTTTGTTTTGTGTGTGTGTGCATAAGCGTGCGCAGGGTTCCCCTTCAGGGGGGGGGGGGGGGCGAAGGTTCGTCGCAGCGCCCCCCCCTCCTTATTATGTCAATGTATGGGGCTGACATTGCGCCCCCCCCCCTGTCGCCCCCCCCCCCCTACAATGTATAAGGCTGGCTTTGCGCCCCCCCCTCTTCTCGTCCCCCCTGCCCCCCCCCCCCTTCCCCCCCCCCCGTGCGCACGCCTATGTGTGTGTGTGTGCGAAAGCCCGAATACACCAAAATAAAGAGATAAACGTCCGTGACATTGTCATCGCCTACATCTTCCAACATACATTTTTTTTCAGGCACAAATGTATAGGGGTACTTCACTAATGCATGTTGCCGGGCGAGTCGGTCGTACATGATTACACGAGGTGCTGCGCAAAGGAACACAGGGACAAGGAAGTGAACGAGGACGGGTGCAAATTGTCCCTGTGGTCCTTTGCGCAGCACCTTCTTTAATCAAGGGGCATTCATGTGACATCCTCATGCGCCATTTTGTTGTACGATTCACAGCTTCGCTGTTCTGGAGATAAGCAGATCAAGATAAGAAGGCGTGGCTTTCACTGTGCTGGATGTACAACAAAATGGCGGCCACTTTGAAGTCAGTGCATACTCCCTATAGACTATCTTACGGTTGCGTTTCGGTGACACCAGATTGGGGCTGTGAACCTTGCAGTTTTGTATCTTGAACTAAAGTAACAGTTATACGGTGGACGCGACGAATACCAATGAAAACGGTTTGGTTGGTGCATTGGACGTTTCCTGACTTTATTAACTCACGTCACGACACACAAATATAAGAAAACATTCGTTCAACAGTCCAAGGTGATGACACCCATATATATTACGTAAAATATTCTATACAATGGGGGCCTTCGAACATCATTCTCTCAAAAGCGTTCACGTTTGTTCCATGTTTGGCCGAACGCAAGCGTTTAAAGATCTAATACTTTCGTGGATGTCACACGCGGATGTACGATAGCCGGGGATGTTTGTGGCAAGCGAACAATGTTGCATTGAAACGCCCGGACCGTTCGTAGTACAAGCGTTCGGCTATCTCAAGCACTAAATCGATAAAAAATGAAACGTCTATGAGACGTATAACCTTGACCTTACCAAGCCCTGCCTCGCTTCGCAGTGGGATCCAGAATGATCAAAGGCTATATCAGTCTCGCGGCAGACAGCACGATGTATTCAATATGGCTACGTCGCATTACGCAAGGTGTTCGTCGCAGTGCATTCGCGCCCGCTTTGGATGAACCTTCGAAATCACTTGGGAATGCGCGTAGCAAATGGGACGAAGATATCCACGACGGAGCGACTATTGTGTGAAACGTTCGAGCACAAATGGGTCCACAGAAAATCTGGGGCACAAATACCTCCAACGCGTGACTGGGGTAAGTTTACAAAGAGCTTCACGGATTGCGCGGCGCTACAATCACCCGGCTTCCGAATAAAATAAAAAAAGGAAAAAAGATAAAAGCATAAGAAAACTACGCACCAGCCGTGGGCGGACAAGAAAGACTTTTCCCCGAAACATACATGCGCAATTTCAAAGTGAACACATTGCGTTTCATAGTCCTGATGTATATACAAACGATAGAGGTAGCGTAAGCCTATACGTCAATGCTATCTTTGAATTACAGACACCGTCAGATGCACACGTTGGACAAGGCTACGATAGCTGTTATATAAAACAACAGGCAGTTCAGTGTTGTTGGCATGTATGTATGTATGTATGTATGTATGTATGTATGTATGTATGTATGTATGTATGTATGTATGTATGTATGTATGTATGTATGTATGTATGTATGTATGTATGTATGTATGTATGTATGTATGTATGTATGTATGTATGTATGTATGTATGTATGTATGTATGTATGTATGTATGTATCTATCTATCTATCTATCTATCTATCTATCTATCTATCTATCTATCTATCAACATCATCTCCTTACGGTAACACAAGGACCTCACGCATATCATCATAATCATCATCATCAGACCACCACGATCATCATCATCAGCCTGACTACGATCACTGCAATGCAAAGGCCTCTCCCAAGTTCCGCCAATCAACCCGGTCCTGTGCTTTCTGCTGCCACGTTGTACCTACAAACTTCTTAATCTCATCTGCCCACCTAATTTTCTGTCTCACCCTAACGCGTTTGCCTCCTCTTGGAATCCAGTCAGTTACCCTTAATGACCAGCGCTTATCCTGCCTACACGCTACTTGCCCGGCCCATATATATGGTATATGGTATACATATGGTACATATATAGTATATCTCGCATATATGGTATATGAAAGATGTTCTGAGATTTGCGCTAACGGTAAGACGAGAACAGCTTAATAATGGTGCTAGTTTAGTATTTCCAACCAGTGTCAAGTAAAGATTCTTATGTATCCCCTAGCTGCAAATTCATCACAATGTCCTCGTGTATGTGGCACTTTGTCTACATTTGACGTTCTGATCATTTTAGATCACGTGCTTTAGAAATGATGTGCTTTTTAATGTACATTACTCTACACTATTGTAATAGCAACCGTAAGTCTAGAATGGGTCGCGTTGGTGAAATGTGATGCTGTATTTCAATTTTCAATGCGTTCGTACATGTATTCTCAGCTGTCTTTAAAATTGCTACTGTACGTGGTGATGTCTTTTCTTTTTCTTACTATTAGGCAACTCTGAAATATTTCAAATATTCATGCTTATAGGCAATGTTATTTTTATCTTGTTTAGAGCTTTACTGTTCAGCTACAACGTGTCGATAGTGGGTGCTGCAGTCACTCCCCAATTTTAGAGTCCATAATAAAAAAGAATTTGTTAGCAGATTTGGAATTTTTAGGACACAAAACGGTCATAAATTCTCGCAAAAAAAAAAAACACCGTAGAATAAAACATCTTATTCTCCTGCGTCACCATGGCACTATCTCCTGTTAAGAAAGATAAGATTTTAACAATAATTAGATATGTCAGTTCAGCCAGAACATCTATACAACAACCAATGTATAAACCCTTCATGCAGTAAAGGACTTGTCAAATTGCGAAATTGTGAACTTTGCATGCTACTGCTGATTGTTCTGTTGTGCTTCACTTCGCTCGGCTTACAAATGACCTTTTAGTACGAGCCAGCGGACATAGGAGATCTCCAAGCAATCAGAACTGGGCAACGTCAAACTTGGGTATCTCTGGAGGCTTATCACTAGAGACCGGATTATAGGCAAATGCCTATTTTTTTCCTTGCGTTCCTTTCGCGCCACTTTGATATATGAGCATGAATTAGGGGTAAAGGAGGGCTTTTATAGTATTTTTATAGTGCCTATAAATGCCTATTTTTGGGGTTTGTGCCTAAATGTCTATAAGTGCCCATAAATGCCTATTTTCAATATTGGTGCCTATATGAACGCTATTTAGCCTCAAATTTTGCTTTCGAGTACAGTTTGAGACCGTAATTCATGTTACCGGGCAAAATTGACGTTTCGAAACTTTATGAGGTGCAACAACCTATAGTTCCCTAGTTCAACAAACATCCGGGAAGCAACCGGTAGCAGCAGTGAAATGGGACGCGCCGGCCACCTTACCCCACCGCACTGACATGGCGCGAGCGGTTGGAGCAACCCTAAATGGGAGCACGTCCCAGGCGGGAAGGCGGGAAGAGGAGAGGGGTAGAAGAGGAGAGTGGCGTCTATGGCCGAGGAAGTGGCGGGCGGCTTTTACCGCCGGTTTTCCAGTCCAGTGTTCCCATGGAATTGAAGCACCTCCTTGAAGACTTGGGCGTGGTGGGGGGCAGAAAACAGGAGGTGCCTGCGCGCAGCAGCAGGAAAATGGAGAGCGAATGCGAAACCATGGAGTGCCGTCAGGGGAAAATAGAAAGTAGGTAAAAAAATCAGATGTGCACATGGCTTTTGTTTCGTTTGTAATTTACTCTTAAAGGGCGCTTCACCAGATCACATCAGAAATTTTAGTCAGATACTGGAAGTGTTCGCGTGCCCAATGAAGAGATTTGTACGACAAGAACATTTTAATTGGTTCATTACTAGCCGCGAAAGCATAATGCCGGTAGGTGAGCTTCAAACATTTTCCACTCGCAAGCCAAATTCCTTCCCTGCCCTCTTCGGTATCAGAGAAACTCGGAGCCGGAAGATCACACGACGTTGACGCATCAACACGCCATGCGTACGCAAGATTACGCTATGTGCACATGACATGCCCAAGCCAGGTCGTGCGCTCAAGCGGTGTTGTATCGTTTCGGCGTTCGCTCTATAGTGTACTGCCTGTTTCTTTGGGATGGATCCGTCTATGCGTTTGGAGAGGCTGGCATGGATCCTGTATCCTTACCACGACACAGCGCGTCGCACAGCTGGAACTGCTGTAAGGAACGATGAACCAAAAACATGCTAAGCGTTGTCAGGGCTGGCGCCGGCACGCCGCGGGAACGGCAAGAACACGAACACAAAATATAGGCAGCTAAGGCTCGCATCGCTCTCGATTCGAAGAAAAAACTAAAGAAAAGTGCGCACACATTCCGTTTGTATGTTTTAATATTTCTATTAACTTTCATTCTTCTATTCAAGCAACAGTTGCACAAATTACACATGTAGCCTCGAATAATTCTCACAGTTTCATGTACTACTGTGACATACACAGGACCATTCCTTGTTGAACTTCACCTACCCCACATTGGTGCGCGCGCCCGTGAGATAAAGGGCACGAGGCATTCAGTCTGACATTTCACCTCCTTCCGGGGAGCGTAGCGTTGCAAATCTTGGCGGACGTGATCGTTAGCGCAATGCATGCATTACACTTCTAGCTCGAAACGCTCAAACCTGGTAAGGGGCCCTTTATGGTGTTCACACAAAGAGGAGAAATTGACTCTGCGCTATTAGACCCGGCCAATACAAGGCTAGCAGACCCTTCTGGCCTTTTGGCAGTCTGGCTATTGAATCCTGTGCTGCCCTTCCCAGCCACGCCGAAAAGAAGCAGACCCAGGAGCGTGTTTATTCGATGGTGGACACTTAACTTACCATTCTGGAGAATAAAAGGAGAGACCGTGTTCTGTAAACCGTGCCCGAAAAGGGACCATTGCATGGCTATGTTAAATCATTAAGGCCTTTGTACAATCATAAAATATAACATTTGTTTGCTTTCCTGTCGTAGACCAGGTCGCGCACGTCCTTATTTGAAAATTTGAGTTTTTGTAAAAACTTATTGTGCCTATATTTATGATTTTGGGGGCCTAAAACTGTGTTTTTCCTGCCTATTTTTGGCGCCTAAAACACGATTTTTAGTGCCTAAAAATCCGGCCTCCACTTATCACATACAGTTGCTTGTTTTGTCAACAAGTCCGAGTCGATAGAGACATAGTGGTCACAAAAAGTTATAACAGGGATAATAACAACTAAAGAAAACGTACGCGTAGGCTGATACCGCGCACTCCGTGATCAGTAGACGTTAACAGAAGTGAAACCCATGCAGAAGCCGAAGATCAAAGGGAGACCGCGCGCGGTCTGGACGAAGTTGACGAAGACGAGAAACTCATCAGGTCACTTATGCATTCCTCTAAGACGATTCCAAGGCGAAAGCCGTTTTGTTTTTCTTCTCAGTCGATGCGTTGATCCTTCACCGCCCCCGTAAGTGATATCTCTGCACTAACGGGGATACGCACTGCCTCCAAGATTGGTGGCGTTGCAGGCTTTCAGGCGCCTAACCTGGTTTTGCATTGCCTCTGTGATCAGCCCACCTTTGGTCAAGCGGTGGCGCGATAAGATGATGTCATCACGTTATTTGACGGCGTCCTAGTGAAATCGCAAAATTTTGTTATCTGCAACCATAGGTCAGCGAACTCACTCATGAGTCGACTCACTCGGACTCAGACTCAGACTCAGATCGAGCCGTGAGTGTGAGTCTGAGTGAGTCCGGTTGAGTAATGTTTTGGTGAGCTTGAGCCCGAGTGAGTCCGGTTGACGAAAATTTTGGTGAGTGTGAGTCCGAGTCAGTTCGGCCCAGGAAAATTTGGTGAGTGTAAGTCCGAGTGAGTCCACAGCGCAAGATGTATTTCTTGAGTGAGTCTGAGTGAGCGCCACTATTTTTGCCGACGTATGTGCAACGTCATGACGACGTCATAAGGGGACGTCGTCACGTGATGAATTATTGCTTCTATCGTGTTGACGCCGTCGCATCGGGACGCCGCCGGACGCCGCCAAGGCCTACGGATCAATTTTCGCGTTTGATGAGGTATCTTCCTTAATAATAAAAAAATTAAGGCAGCTTCGAACTAGTGGTGCCAAGTCTGAAGGAAGTGCGGAGCCGGGCGGCATGCCTTGTTTCTCTTTATGTCTGTCTTTCTTCCTCTCTCTCTTCCTCTCTTCCTTTTCCCTTCTCCTCTTTCTCTTTGTTTCTTTTATCGCTATTTTTTTTTGCTGTTAATTTCTATTTCCCTCTCTTTCTCTCTACCTATTCCTTTCTCTTTCATTTCATTTCACTTCATTTTATTACCTTAAAGACCCCGTTTGGGGTATTAGGCTACATAAGGGGTGGTTAACATATTCGTACAATAAAAGCAGGTGTTATGGTGTGATACAGGTTTGCAACGTGTCCAGAAATTCGGAAGGACCTGATACGGCAGCAGCATGGTGAGGCAGGTCCCTTCCCTCTTTCTTCCCTTTCTCTCTCTCTATCTCTTTCTATTGCTCGGTTCCTCTTTCTTTCTTTCTCTTTCTGTGTTACTATCTGTTTTTTCTATCTCGTTTCTTGTGCCTGCTACTTCATTGTTCTTTCTCAGTCTTTATATCTCTTTATGTCTTTATTCGCTTGCCTTTATCTCTATTTCTTTGCTCTTTCTCTCTCTCTCTCTGTACTCGTTCTCTAGCCCATCCGAGTTATTGCATCCCACGCCGTACAAATCGGCGCACGTGTTCTGGGAGTGAAGCAGAAGATGAAAAGGAGGCCGAAGAGAGCGTTGGGGCGAGTGTTCATGTTGATGAAAGCTTTTTTCGCGCTTATCGGAGTTTGTCCGTTAGGCGCGAAATTTTTGTTTTTTTAACAGTCCGGCTGTTAAAAAACAAAACTTACACGTTAGGCTGATGCCCTACTGCGCACTCCAAGAGTGGTATACGTTGACAGAAATGTAACCCGAAGCCAAAGATCAAAGGGAGACCGCGCGCCGTCTAGATGAAGTTGACGAAGAAGAAAAAAAAGTTTTTCTCCCTGAAACTTGAGTCAGAGTCGCGGGTCGGGTTGGGAGCCTTTGACGCTGGCACGCTCCTTGAACCACGATGCTCTAGTTTAGCTATCTCGTCTTCACCGCCAACTTGGCGACGACATCGTCTTTCGCGTGTCGCAATCGACAACAAACAAGACCGCGCCGTGACCCGAGATTTAGCGTAAATGTCAACGTTTCTCTATGTTTGTTTGTTTGTTTGTGGGTGTTCTACTCGGCAAACACCGAACCTGAGCAAGCAGCCAGGCGTGTATATTGGAGTGAAAGAAAGTCCGATGGTTTTTGAAGAGTGGGTCCCATGGGAAGGAAGTGGAAAACGTACGGTTGGTGAACAACATAAACAAGTTCAGAAAACGGGGGGGGAGTGTAGTTGCGGGTGAAGCGTAATTTGTCTCAATGAAAAAAGCGAGTTGCGGCCTGCCATCTCTTCCTAGTTTCAAGCAATTGGTTTTTTTTTTCTTTTGTTCTTTTGTACAGGCATAGAACGAGCGTTTCTTTTCATTTTTTTTAAATTTTGTTTCGTGTCCTGGCGTTCCACCTCTTCGTGGCTTTTAGACCGAGCCAGAATCCGGCGACTGATGCTTCAATTTTAACGACCTGGGGGCTTTGCTTTATTTTTTTTCCCCTTCTTCCGTTAAATGCTGAATCGTCGTGTTTAATGGCCGTGACCACGGGCGAAAGTGTTTTTCCGTCGGTTCTAAATCGCAACGACGAGGTACCAATATTTCACTCTCGCTACTGCTACGTACTTCTTTAGTGGCACTGCTCCAACGCGTCATTAGTAGGATCTACCACTGTTCGTGCAACGGCTTCAAAGGCCGCAGTAAATCATGCCGAGTCCCCGGCAGATTCCATCACCTATAATATTTTTAAAAAACATTTCAGACGGGACCTGTGAAGAACTCTCTGCAAATTCGTCATATTTACAATACATTATTTCATAGCACTGTACATTTTATGTCATAATGCGTTCATCGACGTATTTTATAGTAATTACACTCTAATTCTAATTAATTAATTAATTATTCTGATCACATGCTTCGTGACGCCAGCAGCCAGAAGAAGGGTGTTCCATACTCGCCGTCATGCCTACTACCAACGCTGACTAACGCTCCCAGGTTTAAGTGCACCTGTGTACGCCATAACGTGGACGGGGGGATGATTGCCGCTGTAGCTCAGTTGCTAGAGCATCGGACGCGTTATTCGAAGGTCGCAGGTTCGGTCCCTGAAGCGGCAAGTTAAAATTTTGGTCCACTTTACTTTCTGCACATTTATAACATAATTACTGCAAATAACACCCCCTATACTTTCCTTGGCTGCCTTGTCTGTTAGTTCTACATAATACTTATTCTGATGTGATTCATGTCCCGTTTCTTCATAAACAGAATCAAATCTTAGGCAAAAAAATGGACTGCAATTGAGTTTTCAGTTGGGTTCATTTAGAGCAAAGTAAACTTACACTTTCGACGTGGCTCCCGGAAAGCGGCACGTCGAACGACTTACGGTATAGTGCTTTGAGCAAAGTGATTGTATGCAACTGTACACTGCAACTGAAGTTAAATGAGGACACATTTATGAACGCAGGAGGTTCAGTTCATCCAGACCTCAATGTATCTTGCTCTTTCTAAGCCACTAGTCGACACAACGAGCATAAGCAAGTTGTGCGAACAAATCTGTACAAATCGCCTCAAAGCGTTATGTGCGCAAGCCACGCCATTCACCCAGTTGCTGTACCCGGCGACAACTTTTCTTTACAGTACTGTGCAAGCCACAGAACCGAATCGCACGCCTGCCACCGCGCCAAGAAATAGTACTTAGGTTTACTGATAATTTTCTCATATTTACTTGCTGAAATAAATGCTGCTTTATTTATTATGACACCCAAACAGTTGCGGTAAGTCGTAGGTAAAATAAAGTTATTGTTCACTTTGCAAGAATGCCTTCCTTTTCCTTCCATTTCTTAGACGGCGCCACCTTTTCAGCATGCCCATTTTACAAAGTCAACATGGCGTCCATGACGTAGTGGGTCAGTGCGTGGCAGAAAACGCACTGTTTAGTTCTTCAAAAAAGATATACTCGTAATAAGACACCAAAATGTACACTGAACCATCGAAATGTTTCTCCCATTCACATTTTGCGTGTATATAATTTTCTAAACGCGTTAACGGTGCGAGCGAACAAAACCTAATTCAGCCGCAAGATGCTGGACTACTTGCGGAGCAACATGAATGTGCGTAAGCCCCGCCTCCGTAGCCGACGCTCCACTGTCAAAATAAGTTGTCGCCGGGTATAGCAGTCGGCCTCAATACCTCAGTCGTTTGGTTTGATGCCTTGGCGAGTGATTAGACGTTTTCCTTAAGCAGTTACATATCGCTTTGCTTATCTAAATGACTGTCATCGTCGTAATTTTACTGCACTCCACCGCACACCAAAGGCCCCTTTCTGACAGCGTAACCAGACGCAGCCCCGGTCCGCTACCCTACGCTGAGAGAGGCAAATCGGCGTGGAGAGAGCAGTACTGGATGCAAAAGAGCAAGAACTCTACAGTTGGTTACAACCTAAACATAAATACAGGCTCCGCCCCCAGAATTGCCGAGTGCTTGCCATTGATTTGTCGAAGAGAGTCGTGTTCGCGTTTTCCATCGCAACCGTAAGTACTTTTTCACTCCTATTGTAAATACCACGCACATAATTAATTAAAAGTTCATCATTCCTACTTAAAAATGTTGCATATAACTCCACAGTTATGTCGGAGTCTTCACTCTAATTTGCCGGGGAGTTCAATCCCTTGACCGAAAACCAGTGCCATGAACATGCGTCTGTATATATGCGCATCAGAATCATCTACCTGTAATACGCGAAATGTGTTGATGTCACTAAAATGTACAAATGCCATTTTGACAGCGATAGCTGTGGGTGGACCTTGCATTTATTCTTATGTTGTAATAGAGTATAGCGTGCGCAATATCTATAAGCGGTAGCGTGGGGCTGCCGGGAATTGATATAGAGCAGGCACCGTCGAGTACAATGCGTGAATAATTAGGGCGATAAATATTTAGTGCCTGGCTGCTCGCAAGCGTTACAACGAATGGACACCGATCATTTAAGCTTTACCTCAGCGCCTGAAATGCTCTGTAGCCCGTTTTTCAATATCTCACTTCTAAGGTTGAGCAAGAAGCAACATGTATATATCTTCTAGAAGTGACGTGATTGCGCAAAGTATAGTTTATGAGTAGTACTCCACCATCTGCGAACATTACGCTCGCGGCGCCATCTGGCCATCGTCTCCCCAAGCGTCGGTGGTCGCGGCGCTTAGAAATATATAAATATAGGAAGGTCATAAACCAGATTTACATTGTACGGGAAGAAGCGCTGAACGTGAGCGATGACCATATCGCCTTCTAGTCGTGGGCGACTCTTTTTCAAGTATCCGTTCACGTTCGCTCAGCGCCCTGAGGGTACCTGACGAAATGTAGAGGCATACCCATCTATCTGTCTGTGTGTGTCTCCCAGACATAATGCGTCGGTCCACGAGACACTACGTCACCGCTCTATGTCGTGAGGCCATCAATTTTCGTGTACGTAAACAGACATAAAAATAACGGAAACCATCAGTTCACTCTGTAGCGTGTTCTCCCAGCCAGTTCTACTTTGCCGCTCGACTTTTCGTTTATCGCTGCATTCTGACCCAACTGTTATTAATCAAGTCGCAAGTCGCGACTGCCCTTTGCGATCCCGTGATGAAACTCATGCGGTCGGGGCTCTTTCGGGGGATAGGTTGATGCGCTTGAAGCGTTGCCCGTAGGTACACCACGCGGCCAGAATAGTTGATCGTGCCCTCTTGATGTTGCTTCGCCGCAGTACACTAGTGTAATGTGGAGAAAAAAAAAACAAATTCAGGAGCTCTTGCCCTCTATCGCGGAAATGGGAGCAAGGGAAGCTTGGCGCGTGCGTGTCTGACGAACATTTTTCTTTCTTTCTTTCTTTCTTTCTTTCTTTCTTTCTTTCTTTCTTTCTTTCTTTCTTTCTTTCTTTCTTTCTTTCTTTCTTTCTTTCTTTCTTTCTTTCTTTCTTTCTTTCTTTCTTTCTTTCTTTCTTTCTTTCTTTCTTTCTTTCTTTCTCTCTTTCTTTATTTCTTTATTTCCTTCTTTCCTTTTTTCTTTCTTTCATTCTTGCTTTCTTTCTTTCTTCATTTCATTCTCTCTTCCTTTCTTTCTTTCTTTCTTTCTTTCTTCCATTTCATTCTCTCTTCCTTTCTTTCGTTCTCTCTCTTTCTTTCTTTCTTCCTTTCTTTCTTTCTGTTTGCGCACTCTTCCCTCTTAGCTCTTCCCTTTTTTCGTCCACGTGCCTAGCGGCGCAACACTTCAGTTACTACAGGCAACAACGTCGGTCAGGCGTTCATATCCAGGCAGTAATACAGTAATACGTTCTGGCAGGCTAGTTGGTTCATTGCTGACGAAGACACAAGTAAGAAAACATATAGAACACCACTGCGCTCGTGGTGTTCCATATGTTTTTTTCTTACTCGTGCCTTCGCCTTCTCGCGCATTTTAAGAACGTTTATCATATCCAAGGCAACAACGAGATGCGGTGACGGGAAATGACAATTTACCACGAAAAAAAATAAAAATATCAGATCACCCTCTCAGAAAACGTCTGGTCGCCGAGAAGTCCTCGATCCAGACAGCATCAAATACCAGGAAAACTGCGCGTAGAAATACGCACGCGATCGGCGAATTTTCCAGGGCTGCATATCTGTACGCTCGCCGGCGCCGCGGTATTTTTCGTACAACGCCGCCACTGAAATCTGTGAGTGATAACAATATTCTCTCGCAAAGGTCACAAGGTAGTTAGGCGACAGCGCCGGCCTGAGAGAACTCTTCTCAAGCGATCTTGTCGCTCTGAAGATCGATCGCAAAACCGGCGCCGTGCGGATGTGAAGAGAACTTTAAGTTAGGCTAGCGTTTCCGTGACAGACATGGAGCGATCGTAGACTGTGATTGGTTCGTAGATAAGCACTAAGTATTCGGGAGAGCAGTCGGTACACAGGTCAATTTGCGAGCGTAGCGACGGCGTCGAAAGACCCGTCGGGCGTAATTGATTTATTGATGGCCTCACAAATGTGAAGGGCTCGTCAGAGGTATCTCTTACTTCCTGAAAATGAGTTTTAGACTTTGTCTATTAGTTAAGATATCGAGATAGTAAGTCGACCAGACGATGCTTGTTGGAAATGTCAGCAAGATATGTCAGCTGTTCGGTATTTTTTTTATACATTTCACGTTTTTCATGCTTGTAGCCGACTCTAAGTTCAGGGCACGTGCTATGTGCAGCCTTGGTAACGTTTACATAATTAATATTTCTGCAGCGTTCATAACGACGCAGTGCTAGGCTAAAGCCACTTAAATCGCATAATGTAGGCTTGACATTATGCGCGTTACGCGTACAAATGACATTAGCAGACGCTTTCGACTTAATGACAAAAGAAAAGGCTCATTAGACTGAAGGCGCGTCCTTGTCCTGCTTTATGTTTAATCAATGCCGTTAATTAGCGTTCATTAGCGACACTAATCTGCTTTCTGCTTCTGTTACGAAGTATGCTGCCGACACGACGCGACCGTAAGGAATCATGCATATGCAATGCTCTGTCGGAACAGTCAGTGCTATGCTTGACATATCGCATATACGTACGTAGCTGCTTAGGAACATTGTTCTGGGTTTCTGCTAAGTGCCACCAGACAGTCGTGTGTTCGCGTGTGTTTGTGTGTGTTCGTGTGTGTTCATGCGCACTATTCACGCATGTTCGTGTGTGTTCATGAGGTTTGTGTGTGTTCTTGTGTGTTCGTACATGTTCGTGCGCGTATAGCGTTCGTGTGCATTCACGCATGTCCATGTGTGTTCATGAAGTTAGTGTGTGTACGTGCGTGTTCGTGTGTGTTTATGTGCTCGCGTGTATACAGGCGTCTTCATGTGTATTCGCATGTGTTCGTGAGCGTTCGTGTGGGTTCATGTGTTCATGCATAATTCATTCGTGTTCATATGTGTACTGTGGGTATATGTGTGCGTGTTCATGTGTGTTGATACGTGCTCCCATGTATTCGCGCTTGTTCATGTGTGTTCATGTGTTTAGGCTTTGAAGAGTGAAAACTTGACGATGTAACACATCGACGAAAACAGAAGTCAGACAGGAAGCACGCTCACCTGAGCGTCCTTTCAGTCTGACCTATGTTTGCATCGATGTGTTACACCGTTAAGTTTTTGCTCTTCAAAGCGTAAACATGTTTCACCAACTAGCCCTACAGTTCAAGTGTTCGTGTGTGTTTATTAGTGTTCGTGTGTGGGTTCATATGTGTTTCATGTGTGTTCGTGTGTGAGCAAGCGCAACGACAAAAGAACAGTGAAGGTGGAGGTGGCGACTATACAGTGGTGGTGATGTCCTGACGAATAATGTTTTTCTTTCTTTTTGAGAGGGGTTGTGGTGCTCCTGATATGAAACACTACGACAGACTGACAGACAATGGCATTATTGGTTTGACATTCACAGCCCGGACATTTGTCACTGTGTTTTCAGAGAGAGAGAGAGAGAGAGAGGTTAAGTGAAAGGCAGGGAGGTTAACCTGAAAAAAATCTTCGGTTTGCTACCCTGCACTGGGGAAGGGGTAAGGGGGGAATAGAAAGATAAGGAAGGAAAGAAAGAGATAGAAAAGAAAATTACGTTAAGTCTATGCAGGAACACTTGCAGAAATTTTGGTTCCAGATCTCGCTTCTACGGGCAACTTGGTGTACGCTAAACAACACACGCGAAGGATAGCCGCAATAGATAACGTCTTTCGCGTATACCGCTCCCCTTCAGCTGTGGCCTTGAGAGCACTAAAGACATTCGGTAAATTGTTGCTTTGCGACGCGAAAAATTTTACTGGTGCTGGCAGGAAAGAAACACGCATGCGCGTACGATCCTAATCGTGGTGATGTGGCCCATATTAAGCCACACATAGTGCATGCGCTTACCGTGCCGAAGTTAACTAGTTCTTCGAGAGAGTTCGTGTGGTCGCCATGTGGCGTAGCAACTACCCTCATAAAAAAATGATGGTTTCACCTCAAGGGCGAACCAGTGAATGCGATAGCAACAAATTGTAATGTTATATGAAGTAAGGTTGGCAGCTTACTCTTTGGATCCGACCTCGCGCAACTCTACAAAGCGCTGGTGTAAGATAATACGGCTGCTCCAGTGAGAGGAGCGGAAGTCGCACATTCTCTTTTGCGTTGAAAGCACAGCACTTAGAAGGGTATACGAGCCGTGTGCTGATGCCTACCGAGACAGCGCGTGTGCGCCAGCGATCGCGACCGCGCCCTTTTGATCAAAGTTCACAGTTGCTGCTAGAGTGATTCAACCCCCCCCCCCCCCTCCACCCCCCTTTTTTTCACGTTCCTTCAAGACGGGCGGGGCATTTCCTCTCTGCTTGAGTAGCAATCGGACAGCAGGCCAGCAGGCTTCGCACGCGGGGTGATGTAAGCGCATGCGCATTCTGTGCGACGCAGGTGGGTCGGCTCGTTTCATCTCGGCTTCAACCGCGTTCGTCGCCCCGATCGCGCGCTTTTTCCCGTGGGTAGAACATACGATGACCGCGGGATGCTGTCGAAATGGGACTTTATGCGGGACATGACGGCGACGGCGACGTCAACGACGACGCTAACGGCAAAAACGAGTCGAGAGTATCCACATAATTGCTATCGCAACAAAACTAAAATAGGTTTGTTTCAAAGTGAGTTTGCTAAAAAATGCCTATTCACTGAGTTATAACCAAGTTTACTGAGTTGCAACCCTAGTAAGCAAAAGTGGTTGCTCAGGAAACTTGTTAACTACACCACGCTAGCTGATCCCACTTCCTACATCAAAGCGAAATCGGTGAGCGGTGTGAAGCAATCCTGCCATACTAACAGGCGGCCCACTCTGATGAGCGAGTTAACAAAGCGACTAAAGTTCGCTGTTTAGAAGTTGGAGCAGCTTTTCACTAACTAATCGTACTTCATCCAAGTTCGACAACTGAGTATGTTTATTTATTTAGTTCTTCGTTCAACACGCACTAAAGTTTAGAAGGGCATTAAATGCCTGAGGAGATACAGAAAAAGAAATAGGCAACAAAACAATCAGTAACTACGGTATAATATAGGTGTTATGGTTAGTATTACCAGAATTGGAAAAAGAAATGACACAGAGTTTGTTGCGCTGTTCCGCAGTGATGGAAGTGTTATTACAGCTTAGTCAGTCAGGTCTGCCTGCGTGACGCCCACAGAGCTGCGGAAGCGTCTAGATTATCTACTACGTTCACTAATCCAACAAAGCAAAATCAGTAACAGTGCTATCACTTGATAGATCAGCTGCGCGTTACAATGCGCAGGAAGAACGAAGTGAAAATTGACGAACTGACGAAAAGATGAAAGATAATTGGGTGCTAAAAATGTAAGTTTACCCGCTAACCATTCGAATTTTGCTTGTCCAAGTCAGAAGACAAAGTAGTATTTATTTATTTATTTATTTACTTATTTATTTAATACAGTATACAAACAAGAGATGGATGAACTAGTCAGAAAATAGTCAAAACATCTACGGTGGTTCGCTTCGAGATTTATTACAGCGGTAAAAATCGCTCCGTAGGGCATTACGTTTTTTTGCTGTGATTACCTGTTTACTGGCGACTGCTTAGTGTACCTAACGCTTCTCTTTTGACGGATTGCTTCAGTAAAAACCAACGTGATTATTAGCGGTTGTTCAGTAAACTAGCTGAGCATACTGCGCTAACTAACCAGACTTTCTTCGCCAAAGCCAGAGAAATGAGCGGTGTGTCGCAGTGTTGCCATGCTCACCGGTGAGACTGACTATCTGTGTTAATACATTGACTGACAAAAAAAACAGGATTATTAGCTACTAGAAAGGATTGTGTTCTGCTAAGTAATCCTACTTGTACTATCCATGTAAGATGACCGTAGATGAATTTTTGTTTTATTAATTAATCATTAAAAATCAGGGTGAAAGACATGCAAAATAAAAGCAGTTATGAACAAAACATACAATAAATAAGTTAATAAAAATAATAATTTCTGGTGTTTCACGTGCAGAACCACGATATGATTTATGAAGCACGACGTAGGGGCGCACTTCGGATTATTTAACGATCACTTGGTCTTCTTTAACATAGGCGTGCGCACGAGGGGGGGCAGAGGGGGCGGCCGGCCCCCCCTAGTCACCTAAGAACCTAAGAGGGGGGGGCGCGCGCAAAGTCTGCCCCATACATTGATTTAATAGGCAGGCGCTGCGACGAACCATGTTAGGTGCACATGGTGTGTCATGTAGTCATGGGCAATTATAAAAACGGGTATGTGCCACAATGGGCAAATTCCACTAGTCGCTACTGGTCCACTAAAAATAAAGATGGCGGCAGGTTGCGCATCAAATAGCCGACGACGTTAGTGAAGCAGAAACACCCCTTCCCCACATGGCGTAGGGAACTGAAACCGGGCATGTAGGGAAGCAGAAGAAGAAGAAAAAGAAGCACCTTAGGGTAAGCTGCATTATGACGCAGTTTTTCGACGACGTTAGTGGAGCGGAAACACCCTTCCCTACATGCCCGGTTTCAGGCTTGGTACCACAAGTGCCTCAACAAAGAAATCTCTCTCAAAACACCGCATGCTTAGCCCATCCCCAGGTTTCACGTTAGTAGAGCTGAAACACCCTTCCCTACATGCTTCGCCCCTCCTCAGTTTTTTTACATGTCACTGGAAGGTGACAAGTGAATCAGGCAACCTTCGATAGCCTTATCACAGGCAGAATAATTATAACCAAATGATGGCTTGCGGATTGTTCGTGATTAGTAAACCAGTTTTCTGTTTCTTCTCTTTTTTTTTTGCCCCTTTTTGTTACCTGGTACAAGCGAAATGGTTTCGTGTCATCGTGCTTTCTCAGTTTCTATTTATTTTGTTTCGATAGAGATCAAACTCTTAGTTGCGAGTCAGTGCCCGCGCTAGTCGTTTCTTGCTCGCCCTCGTCTTTCGCACTGTTCATCTCATTCAAGGTGGTATCCTTTGATATGTTACATCAACTTGCCCCAAAGAATCGCTCTTCTATGTTACGTTCCTTCACGACATTCCACAGACACTGAGCGGTGTACAGACAGCGGTGAAAAAAATTGGCCGCGTATCTGCGTGCTTCGCTGGAAATGTCGTCGAAAGAGGATAGTCTTGTGCCGGCCGTACTCGTATGTTTTGCCTTGTCTCAGACATTGTCTACTCTAGGTTGAATTGGCCGCATCTGGCTGGCATTGATAAAATAGAGGCGGCGCTGCGCGAGATATGGACGCCATCGAAAAACATGAGCTTCTGCTGAACCAAGGGCCACTGCCAGCGGCTGGACTTTATCGTCGGCAAAGCGCTTTTTCGTGCAAAGCGTCGCAGTTCATGCACAGCTTCGCATTTTCAGCACAGCCTAAAAGACACTAGGGTCTTTAGAATTACGTATATGTGTATTCTCTAATAAAAGAACACACGACCTGATACTTACATATTAATGTTGCGCCTCAGGTATGCGTAGTATTTGCTTTTTGATCGAATATGTTCACAAGTATGAACGAAAACACCAGTTCAAGATGGCTGGGCGTTCAGAAATTAGTTAAACTTTGGCCCTGTAGCTAGCTGAATCGGGTCACGGACAGACAGACAGACCAAAATTTTTGCGTTTAAGTATCTCAAGAAAGACTGTCGTCTTTAATACAGTGAGTCGTGTACTCACCGGCGACGCTGTAAGGCGACGCCTCGGCCATGGCCTCGACGAGCAGCAGTAGGCAGAGAAAAGTGGCGATCCACGCTAGACACTTGTCCATGATGTCGGAGACGGCCCGACTGTCAGCCTGCGGAAAGCAACGGCAAAAAAGAAACTGAGACGCCTGCGACGCTCCGAGCTCCGGTCGGGAAACAGCCGTGGGTGGGGCACACCCCCCACGCCTACAACACGAAAGCGGAAACAGAAGTTGCATGCAGTGTGGTGCGAGCGTTGAAACGCTTTACAGACTCTCATCACCGCGTTCCTGGTAAGAATTGAAATTTTCTTTGAAACGTTTTAAGGGTGATGCTGATATTGCGGCAGCCTGAGTCGACCTGGCATTCACGAGTGGCAATTGTTCCCCTTGACCGAGTGCCTGATAAACCAGGTCCACCTATACCCACTCCTCGTTCTTTCCTTCTTTTTAATTTATCTATGGAACCTTGAGTGCAGAGCAACATTGTGCGGTACTATCTTCGTTCAAAAGAGCTTCTGTCGGGGGGCTTCTTGGAACATCACGGATAAAATAAACAGCACTTCAAAGTTCACAACGACGGCACACAAAAACGACACAGACGAAGTGAATCTAAAAACCGATTTAATGAAACGAATAGACTAAAAGGTGTGGACAAAGATACAAAAGGAGAAGGCATTGTGGGCAAAGAGCGCATGGGCAAATATAAAAGCTACCAGCGGTAAAACACACGTGCATTTTCCATCTGGGAAATTTAAGTTGACAGCATGTCCATATCCCTATCCTCGATCAAACATGTGCGGCGATCGAAACTATCTCTGTTTGCCTAGAAATGCCACTTGCCTGACACCGTAGCCGCTCATTTCAGCTTCGGCTGAAGCATCTCTACAAGGTGCTTCAGCGGTACGTACAACGAGAGAATACTATAGTCGGTGACAGCCTAAGAATAAATATAGGCTCCGCCCACGAGGCTGCATTGCCCTTATTAGATGTGAAGCATCTTATGGCGAAGCTTAATCCGGTGGTGGTGGTGGTGGTGGTGGTGGTGTGCCGCGTGCCCACCCTTACTGCGCATGCGCAAACAGTTAAAAAAAATAAAAATAAAAACCTCCTCTCCCCCTCTCTCTGCTCTAGGCATCCCTCCCCGCGGCAACCACACCCACACTGCGCATGCGCGTCCCCCCTCTCTCTCCTCTCCTACGCTCCCCCTCTCTCCTCTACGCATCCCTGCCCACGGCGTTCACACTCCCACTGCGCATGCGTGTCACCCCCCTCTCTCTCCTCTCCTACGCTCCTCCCTCTCTCGCCTCGCGACGCCGACGCAGGCAGCGTCTGCTAGCGAGTTTCTTGGTTGAAAAAACCGACTGCTCGCGCTGCACAACCGTTCACTGGCCATCCCGTATATATAGCAATGGATCTTGACCTCCAAGGTGGTGCCGGTGGGAGATTTCTCCTGTGCGTTGTTGAACAATAAAAATTCGCAGCGTGCGCGTTAACTAAAAGCGGAGTGCGGGTCTCTGTGTCCAGTCGGAGTCTTCGGTCTCTCATTGCCCATTAGCAGCGATTGGCATGTTCTAGTAGGAAAAACTGCTCCATCACTGCCTGCTTTGCGCCTCCCCAGTTTTCTCTCCTGCGCAACGCTGCGATGAGCGCCAGCGTCAACGCCGCCGCCAGTGTAAGCGTTAGCGCCCGCTGCTTCACATCTACACATGGTTCCCTTTAGCGGGAGATGGTGTAATTTTTTTTCATGCTTCCGCCGTGTTGCTACCTCGCGCTGTGGAAACGAAGGAACGCGATAAAGCGCTTGCAAAACACTCCGAGCTGCTGCCGCACTTCGGTGCACGTCAAACGCGGCGCAATCACAAACTTCACTGCATCGAACGACGACCGACGAGGATGATGCCGTGTACGCGTGGATAACAGTTGAACTTTTTATTTGTTCGTCGTTAACATTACGTCATAGCAAAGGGCAGCTCTAGTTGGACGCGCATAACATAAATGGATAGTGGTACACTTTGTACTTTTTATTCTTAGCTTGTCACCGACTATAGGTAACGGGAAAGGCAACGGCGGCTGCGAGAAGACCCCGAAGTGGCGGAAGCCCTGCACGAACGACGACACGCATACCGTAAATGTATGGGAAGTGCGAGCGCTCATTTTCAGCGCGAGTTTCTGTCTCAAGAGTGTGGGCATCCGTGTCGTGTCTGTGACTGTCTGTGGTTTAACTTGAACCTCTCTGCGCTGAGTGCGACCTAGAAACAATCTAGCATCGTCTAGTTAAAGCCTAGCAACAACCTAGAGGCAACCTAGAAACAACCTAGCTTCATCTAGCTAAAGCCTAGCAAGAACCTAGAAGCAACTAGATAAGACTTCAGAATCGTCCAGCTTAGTGCAATGCCGCTTAGTGCGAGCGTTACCTTTATTTATTCCCCCGCCCCCCCTTTGCTTAATATAATTATTGGGGTTTTATTGCCCAAAACTGCCATATGATTATGAGGGACGGCGTAGTGGAGGGCTTCGCAAATTTTGACTACCTGTGGTTATTTAACGTGCACCTAGATATAAGTACACGGGCCTCAAGAATTTTATCCTCCGACGAAAATGCGGCCGCGGCGGCCGGTATTCGACCCCGCGACCTTGGCGGGGTCAGCAGTCGAGCACTATAACCACCGTGGCAGGTTCCCCTTCGCTTGTTCCGAATCAATGGCTCACAGTATTTTGAAACAAAATAAAAATAAGAATGTCCGGTTAATAATGAGTTATACTAATGTGGAACGAAACTGCAGTGTCGAACCTGCTGACAAACTGCTTACCATTTACAACAAACAAACGGCGTGAAGTACGGATGAAAATTAGTACGAAAATGCCCTCTATATGCCAGTCATGGCTTGTGATACATTGTAGGAAGCACAACGCAAACATACAGTAGAGAACTCTAAAAAAGAAATTAGATTCTGCGGCATTCCTTACAAAGACCACGATGTGGTTATGAGGCACGCCATATTGCCGAAGTACGGAATAATTTGAGCCAGCCGGAGTTCTCTAACGCGCGCAGAGATTTAAGTATAGTAGTGAACACATCTTAAACTATTGAAAGTTCGGCGAATTAAGCTAGTCAGCTTAGGAGAATAAGTTGTACGAAGCTAGCGGGACATTTTACAGAACAAGTAAGTGGAACATCCTAAAAGAACGAGTTCGAAGAAGAAACACATTTAAAGAGAGTGAGAGTTCCGCTAGGAAAGTGGAACATCTTGTGACAATAAAAGTTTTCATTAAGGAAGTGGGACATACTGTTGAATCAAGAGTTCCACTAAGGAAGTGGAACATCTTAAGGAAACGCGAGTTCCAGGAAGAAAGTGGGCCATCTTGGAGAACAAGATTTCCCCCCAAAAAAACTGTACCATCTCGGAGAATGGGATTTTCCTCTAAAGGATGTGTGACACCTCAAGAATGTGCGAGACACTCTAAGGAACTGGGAAAATCTTGAGTAAATAAGAGCTTCATTAGAACGTGGCACATAGTATAGAGTAAAATGTTGATTAAGTAAAATAAACATCTCGCTCTTCTTGCACAAAGGTTTTTCCAAATGGAACGCATCTGCGAAAAAGTTATATCCACTTAACGTAACATGCGTGAAACGAGCTAAGGGAGTGTAGTGCACGCAACTAGTGCCCGAAGTGCGTTACGACGCTGGACGCGCACCAGACGTCAATGGGCCCTCCCCCAACAGCGAAGCAAACACACACAAAAAAAAAAACGTGCAACAGTGAACGTGCGACCTACGCACGCGTCGCCTGAGTTTGTGCCGCGACTCCCCTGGGTCGCAAAGGGTTTCGGCCTGCCGTTGCAACACCTAAAGCTGAGCTGACAAAAAGAGAGTGAGAAAGACGTCGCATACATATGCTCCACTTTACGTGCGTCTGACGGCGTTGCACAAAGTCGAGGCAACGTCAATACGTTCCGTCTGCCAGATCCAACGCGTCTTGTTCTCCGAAGAACTTGTCTTTTTTCTTTGCTTTACTTCTCACAGCCGGGTTCCTTGTTTTTCGTGGGTCTGGGGTAGATTGAGTTAGTACCCTCCAACTACTGCTCCTTCTCCACCCCCCACCCCCCCCTTTTTTTTATTTGCTTTCTTTTTTGTTCAGACTGCGAAGTCCCCCGTTACGTACGGCCACGTCCTACACCTCGAGTGATTGATGACATAGACTAGCAGTCCGACGTCACGAGCTTTCAACGAGACAGGCGAGTTCTTTTTTTTTTTTTCGATACCGGGAACCAGAAGTCAGACTCGGTTTGATCTGATCTTCTGGCGGTTGCAACTCTTTATTGAGGTTAACTGTACGCATCAGCAGTTTGTGCGCCGAGTCTATATTTGGAAAAAATTCTCTCGGTGAAAGTATGGCCAGTGGGAGAATATAGTTTGTCGAGACTTGAAGGTCGTCCATGCATGTTTTGTATGTTTGAAACTTTCCGAGGAAAAAAAAGGAGAAAAATAACAGGTGAGTATGAAGCTTGAGAGAACTTGTTTCTCTGTGGAGAAAAGCGTGGCTCGTGCTAGCGTACGGTTTGAAGAAAGTTGAAGAAGGTGTTTATGTGGGTCTCTTATTTTTTTTTTCTGTTGCACATATCGCGGGAAGAAAAAAAAAGAGGTAGGTAAATCTACAACGAGTAGCAACGTGGTCTACCTTGTCGTGAACGCTGTCTCCAGAAAACTTTAGGGATAAGTATACATCTGGTGGAACTTTGAAAACTTGAACCGAATGGACGTCGCGTCTAGCTGGGAGTGAAGTCTAGACTAGGCAGCCGTTGGCCTCTCAAGTTTGGTGGCACAAGTGCTTGCTTGGTAAGAGTCTTAGCCGCGGCTATATCAATGACAGAACTTTGCACAAGAGGCTAGCTGTATGCGTGAGCATTTTCATGTAGCTAGGCTCACCCAGGAAGTCCGTTCGTCAGTACGTATGTCTGTAACATGTACAGGGGGGTTCAAAAGTTCGCAGGCCACTATCCCGTGTATTTCTATGGAAGCGTGGCTTATGAACTTTTGACCAGCACTGTAGACGACGTAGTATATTAAGAATTTAAAGAGCTATGGAAACAAGAATTATTAGGAGCTGTTGCTCTGTCAGGAAAATGGGGCTAAGAGCGAAGCTTGACGTGTGCGTACCTTACGTACTTTTTCCTTTCTTTCTTTCTTTCTTTCTTTCTTTCTTTCTTTCTTTCTTTCTTTCTTTCTTTCTTTCTTTCTTTCTTTCTTTCTTTCTTTCTTTCTTTCTTTCTTTCTTTCTTTCTTTCTTTCTTTCTTTCTTTCTTTCTTTCTTTCTTTCTTTCTTTCTTTCTTTCTTTCTTTCTTTCTTTCTTTCTTTCTTTCTTTCTTTCTTTCTTTCTTTCTTTCTTTGTCCCTTTCTTTCTTTCTCTGTTTCTTTCTCTCTCTTTCTTTCTCTCTTTCTTTCTTTCGTCTCAGCCTCTGGGCTTATGTTCGCCATCTCTGGATAATGTTGCGTAACTGCTGCCTCAGTTGGTCGGTGTTGGCGGACTCGTTGCTCTATTTGTGCGTATTGTTGTCTACTAAGTTGGCTTCTGTTGGCTACTGTTCCCGGTGCAAGGTGCGAGCCGCCAAATCTCTGGAGGCTCGATAGTTTAAAAGTCGCGGAAAATTTTAACAGGAATGTATTTTATGCCGGGGTCTACCAAGACTTCACTGACGTTATTTCCGTGACGGAAATGTCGTCCGTAGACTGCACATGAACAGAAGAAAAGGAAGAACAAGAAGAAAAGTTCCGCTGAAGTGGATGACCCAGAAGATGAACCGAGGACCTTTCTGTCTGCGGTGATAGGTGCCGGGCTGTCTACCCTTTGAACAACCAAATTTTTTTTTTGTGTTGTACCCATTGAATGTACAAATGCGTTGTTCCCACGCATAGTGCTCCAGGCTTTCCCGCTGAAAATTAGCAGTAGGCTCCACGGAGATTTCTCGTTTCCAGTATCTCGAATAAAAGTGAAGAAAAAATTCAATAACAGAGAAACACCTTTGATTATGGGCAAGACTACTTTAATTAGGAGCTCTAATGAGAGCATAGATTAGCATGCTAGTTTTGCATATGCTGTAAGACAACACACCCAGTAATTACAACCACTTTCTCGGGTCAGGTGTATCCATTAATGATGATTAGAATACCATTACCATAAACCACTAATCACTGCATGCTTCACATGAGGCTGCTTGCGTATAATGGGGCTAAGTTTCCTAATTATGGGCCTCATTGTCGAAGCACTTAGAAAGGGCACTCCCATTACGAAATTCCCGCTAATGTTGTGCGCATGAGTTGTAGTAACGCTGACCTTTAATGTCGAGGGTTGCATTCTTTGCGAATTTCAAAGATATTATTCGAATATACAGGTATGCACCTGATTAGCGGGTGGAAACCCCTTTACGCAATTGTGAACCTAGTGGACTGATCGCTATTTTTGCAGCCAATTTGCGCCATACACTGTTATAAGAAAGCGAGGCAAAAGAAAAAAAAGTTTTATTCGTGTAAATAGTCTAATCAAGGTACTAGGCCGTTATTTATTCTTCTTTGCGCTAAATGATCCAAAAATTATTAATTACGACAACAATGGCAATGTCATTCGCTTCGCGAATCTCGTGGCCTTTCGCAACTTCTCGCGAACGATGCCATCTTTATGCTTAAACGGAGCACGGATCGATGAAAGACACGGTCCTGCACTTAAAGGAAAAAAAAAATGTAATCCTACGTCTATTAATAAGTCACCTTTCTACGACATCATGATAAATCTACTAATATTGCGTGAAGGGGCTTAACGATCCAGAAAAAACAGTCAAGGGAAAACGCAGGAGGCGACACCCACGTGAGCTTTGAGCAGTAGCGAGTGGTGACGTCAGAAATTTCGACACCGACTGCTCGAACCTGTCTCTGTGCTATTATCGGTAAGGAGTAAGACAATATTTTAAACAAACCAGGAGACTGAACTTTGCAATTCCGAAGGGAGAAATTTTCGGGCGTGTTGGTAATAATAACATCTGGGGTTTTACGTCCCAAAACCGCGATATGATTATAAGGCACACCGTAGAGGAGGGCTCCGGAACTCTTAATTATCTGGTGGTCTTGGACGTGCTCTGACATCGCACAATACACGGGCCTCTAGCATTTCGCCTCCATCGAAACACGATCACCACGGACGGGACCGAACCCGCGACCTTCGGGTCAGCGGCCGATCACCTATCACGGCTGCACCATCGCGGTGGACTGGGCGTGTTGGTAGTTGATCGTACTTCAGATACCATAACGCAATAAACGAACACGAGAGAAGATGACACGTGTCCATGCGCCTTCTTTCTTTCTGTCTTTTGTTTCCTTTCGCAGTTTCAGATGCGCGTTTAATGTGCTCAGGATCTGCAATAAAAGCCTTAGTTGAAAGTAAGCCCTTGTTATGTCGTCATATTGTATCGTGTATGGTGTAGGTATGTTTCATGAGTGAGTATGAGCGAGCTCTAAAGTTCTTGCCGACCTTATGATGGCTGGATAATGAAAACCTGACTGGAGTGTCAGCAACGTTTAACAAAAAGCGATTGAGGACGTGACCCTGACTAAGGCTGTGCTCCCGTACACAGAAGAACGAAGGTGTGGGCATTCAAAATGGGGGCGAAATCCCACACATCCTTTAAAATCAACTAAGCATGAAAAAAAGTGTAGTCAGTTCACCGCCATGAAAACCGTCGGACAGGTGTGTTGTTGTCCCTTTCATTCACTCCCTTTAGGTTTCACCTTTCGTTTCACCCCGTACTTCGAAGTCTAAGGCACTCCTCGTATACTACTAGCTGAATCCTGATTGGCTGAATCTCACTCTACGTCACGCTGATGCCACCCTTTATCAACCATCATAGAGGTGACCCCCTTGCGTTACGCTCGCTCTCCCTTCAGCATTATGTAAGCTTCATCCCATCACCATCCCCCCCTCTCAGTTCGCAGTTTGAATCGCCCGCCTCAAGGAAGCTTCGATCACGTGACCAACTTTCCCTCTCCTCTACTCATCAGATACCCTCGTCTCCACCCTGGCCACGTGACCTCTTTAGCATGACCACGCCAACAATATCGACGGCACTGGGTCGCCATAAAGAGCCTCGCTGTAAAATTGCGACATTGCTAAGCACAACTCAAAACAACCGCTGAGGCATAACTTCAGGGCAGGAAGAAGTTGATGATGATAATGCTCCTTCTAAGTTTCTGAAGTCTCGTTGTTTGACGGGATTACAGGACACAAAGTTACAAACGGTCAAACACTTTGGCAAGGAACAGAAAACAAAGTGTATTACGTAAGAGATTAACGCTCCAAGCTTATCAGAAGCGACAAATACTTTCGTCGATCACGCTTCAGAAGCTTTCGCCGGCTTTCTTGCTCGCTCGCGAAGGTTCTCAGCATGATACTTAACATTTTTTTTCTTTGATGGTGTAAACAAAGGAACTCCTCGCCGAATGGTTAGGGGAAGTAAGGCGAATCGGCATCTGTTCATGACGCGAGAAGCGTGGAGATCTTCGCACAATCTCGTTAATATTTAATCGAGTTCCCTTCGACAATCCGATTTGGAAGGATTGGAGGATGACGGACTGAGAAGCAGAACACTGATTAGGCAGCCTGTTCTCGAAGATATACGATGTTTTTCTTTAAAGAGATTTCAATAACGACTTAGATTCGTGAACCGAGCAAGTGGGCAAGAAAGAAAGAAAGAAAGAAAGAAAGAAAGAAAGAAAGAAAGAAAGAAAGAAAGAAAGAAAGAAAGAAAGAAAGAAAGAAAGAAAGAAAGAAAGAAAGAAAGGAAAAAAAAGGGAAAAAAGGAAGAGACAAAGAAAGAAAGAAAGGGAGAAAGAAAGGGAAAAAAAAGAAAGTCTTACTACCCTGAGCTTTACTATGGAGCAGAAAATTAATGCTTCTTCGCGTGTCTCTGACAAATGGGAGACATTGCGAATACTGCAAAAATCACTGCAAACCTCTGAAATCTTTTAGGAATACACATAAAACTTGGGAATTCATAACAAAATATATAAAAAAAACTGATTTTTCGACAAAGGCGATCTTATACGGCAACTATTAGCGTTGAAATGCTCAACGTGCAAGAGCATGTGTATTACATGAATCTTGGGAGCCACAACAAGAGCGCTTCCTGCGCGTGCACCCTTGCTATGCTAGGAAGCAGACAGTCAGGCACACGTCCTCAGTAGTTCTGTCCAGAATGGTCATTACGGCGGTCAGTGAAACTTGACAAATTAGCTAAAGTCTGAAAGTTGAAAGTCTGGAGAGTTGATGAGAGGTTATCTTAACGTTTGAAGCAGCCCGCCGAAAAAAAGACAGAAAAAAGGAGGAAACAATTGGACAGGAAAACCAGTGTACAATCGTTTCTTCCTTTTGTGTATTGTTTATGCGCTGGTTCACGGGTTCAGATAAAAATCTCGAGGGTTCTCACGCAAGGAAACTACTTCGACTGTTGCCTGAAAAGTATCTTCAGAAAAAAGGCGAACATCTCCCTGAAAGACTTCTCAGTGGACACTGGATTGGGTAAGCGCTTGTAATGAGCAGCTATGTGTTGCTATATATAAGGAATGGTGTGTTAGTTCACACACTAGAACTAGAAATGTGTGCGTGTGAACGCTTTATTGCAATGTGAACTCCTGCAAGCGAACTGTGTATTACCATGTTATTTTTTTTTATCTTGCGTCAGGTTGTTATATCTTTCTTTTTCTTTAGTTCCTAATGTTTTTCATTTTGGGTAACCCCTTCTTTTTTCTGTTTTCGCTGCAGAGTTTATAGCAATGCCGTATCCGAGGTAATATAAACCTATATAAGCCGAGGTAATATAAACAACAAGCCAGTTAAAACAGAACAGGACTGTTTTTTCTTGCCACGTGAGATGGTGAGCAATCTTATAAACCACCGCGTGTTACACGTGCCTACACAAATGTTTGCTTCCTCAATTACGTAGAAGGAGACGCAATGCTTGTCTACGGGTCAATCCACAAACTACGTGAGAAACTACTTGCGCGTACTACGGCGATCGAAAGAAACGCGAGCAGTGCGGTATCTAAGTTCTCTACTGCTTCGCATTTCTTGTCAAGTGGTTGTAGCCTGAATGGTAATAAAAAAAAAACAATACAGTCCTCCATCATACAATCAAGAACCACTCTAGCATCCTTGTATTGCCACCAGGGGTGAGAGCACCATAAAAACAGCGCGCCGCGCTGTTGGCGTTTCTTTCCATCCCTCCTGTAAACAGGAGTTAAATGATTTTCTTTCAACAATCAGCATCAATATGGCCTCTCTTTCAGAATAAGCACACCACGTACAAACTTCGGAATGACATAAATGTGTTAAACTATAAGAACATGGGGGATTAAGCACTCACGTATTTCGCTCTAAGAAATGAAGATGAACCGAGTAACGAGGTTTCGAAGCGGTTTCAGTTGAGTCCTCTTGAGTATCAGCAACAACGTCCTTTCAGGAAGCTAAGTCACAGATAACTGAGGTACAACCTTCCACACTTCACAGCAGTCTTTGGAGGGTGATGACGAGTACCAAATGTACCAAGGACAGCAACAATGTCCTTTAAACAAGCCAAGTCAGATAATTGAGGTACAACCTTCCACACTTCACAGCAGTCTTTGCAGGGTGATGACAAGTACCAAAAGTACCAAGAAACGGGTGCACACTTCAGTGTTCAAGGCTAAACGATAATAAAGTACAGATATCACGTCGGGAGCTACACTGGTCGCTGACTATGACCTTCGTCGATCTCACGATGCGTCCCTCGGGTTGCCTTCTTCTGGTGTATGTTTTGCGCGAGAAGTCAAAACAAAAGACCTCGACGCACGTGAACTTCGTCAGAACTGGCCGCCCGCACGCTCTTTTTGGAAAACACGCTTCCCGCTCAGTCCTCCAAAAAAGTCTCACCGCACCACACCGCACAGTCACGCGATGTGTAGTATCCAGTCACTTCCCCAAGGCGGACGAGTTCTTCCGGGTACAAACTGAAAAAGGAACTTTGCTCTTGTTGCACGAACTGGAACGATGCGTCGACAGTCTGACACTTCCGACGGCAGCGCGGAGGGTCATCTGACTCTGGACCGAAGGTGCACACGGTGTGGCATAAGCGAGGAGGTCATTGGACAAGCTGACCCGTGCTTCAGTGGAGAGGCTCTCTACTCTACTCTTCGAAGTGGGGTTCCTTGCCGAGCTGCAAATCCTACTCCGTGAGAGTAACAGAGAGAGAGAGAGCAGGGGGGCGTTGCCTGGCTGAGGACGAAGTGGAGAGGGTGCCTTCTCTCCATACATTTTCCCTTTCCCCGAGTTTGAACCCTCTTAAGCCTGAACTACCCTTTCCTGCTGGGATGCAATTCCTTTCCTCAGAGATCCTCCCTTCCACTCTCTGAGGCCAGCGAGAGTGTCCGTACACAAATGATGGATGGATGAGTGAAAGGGGGTCGCGGAAGAAGGGAAAAAGTGAAAGGATCAGCGGCTGGCGAGGAGGAGGGTAAGGAGAGAAAGAGAGATGTTGTTTTGGCGCCCCGTGTGACGGCCTTGCAAGCGTGGCAACACGCAGACTCGCGAAGTAAAAAGTCTAGAAAGTTTATCTCTTTTTTTTTTTTACTTTTTAGAAACTCAACAAACGAGCAAACGATCGCGGGCCTGGCAGTTCTCCGAGTGGGAACGAAAGCCGCGGTTCGTTTAGCCCGTCGCTTTCACTACACGTGACCTGACCCTCTTCTAGTCTTAGCGTGACACACCCGCTTCTTCTTAGAGCTCAGCTCACCTCCTCTCCCCCTCCCTCCCCTTCACACTCTCTCCCTCTTTCTCCTCTTCTCTTAAGTGTCGTATCCTTGCTCTTGCGCTTCGGCGCAGCTTCGCTCAGTGCCCCTGCTTCGCCGCGAGCGTTTCGAGTGGTCGACCCGAGGTGTTTTGAGAAGCTGAAACCCACTTTATATTCCTTTTTTTCTTGTGTCTTATCGTTCTGGTGTTTCGGGAAAAAGTGTCAAAGGAGGCCGGACGGCTTTGTGGGGGGCCTTTTCGGAAGCCTATACCCGTTTCCCTGTCTCTGATCCTGTGACCGATAAACGTGATGGGAAGCGACTTACCCTAAAGAAAGAAAGAAAGAAAGAAAGAAAGAAAGAAAGAAAGAAAGAAAGAAAGAAAGAAAGAAAGAAAGAAAGAAAGAAAGAAAGAAAGAAAGAAAGAAAAAGAAAGAAAGGAGTGTTGAAAAGAAGGAAGGTAGTTACGCTTATTGCCAACGTTTCCCATTGTGGGTATGTGCCACCATTAAGAGGATATCATCATCATCATCATCATCATCATCATCATCATTTCCGAACCCCCCCCCGGTGCTACAGACAAATCAGTTCAAATGTTGGAGGCACAAAATTTTTGTGTTTCTTGAGCTGATTCTTAGTACAGTGCAATACATATAGTGTCGCAATGATTACTGTATTTTGTGGCAGTTTTTTATAGTTTTGTTTAGAAAGAAAGAAACGAAGAAAAAAGAGAGAAAGACAGAAATAAATGTTGGTAATATAAAAGCAATATTAATATATTCAGCAAACCCTATACCCGGCTTATACGCCAGCGCGTATGGTAATCCTTGTGTCGTCACCTCTTTCTGCTGTGACAAAGTGCTGACGAAAACTTCCTTCGCTTTCTATCTTCTTAAAAAAGCTCGTTGCAACTTACGTAAGTGTGCTCCTTTGGACGCTTTTTTCTATTAGGCTGGGCTTTGAGCAAAGGTATGTGTTGTCGTGGCGTCGACTGATTGAACGCTAACTAATCGAGGAAAGTTTGGAAAGAACCGCAGAGTGTGAGAACGCTACTGCTACCACAAGAAAGAAGCAAAATGCGTGTTTACAAGAACAAACAGTTGAGAAGTTGCAGCGTGAGCTAGATTAATCGACCTCGTTAAGCTGAGCATGCAAAATACTTCCTGCATTTTGTTTGCTTATTCTTCGCTTATTTTTCGTCCCTTTCTGGGGTCCAAGGTAAAAAAAAGTTCAAGTCTGGGGTTATCAAAAATTAAAAACTAAAAATTTTCTTTCGTTCTTGCTTCTTCTTATTGCCTTACAGTAACCTTTAACCTCTGTTAATGAGCTGTGAAACGTAAGCAGAACCTCAGTGCATAATTTCGGACTGCCCTGCGAAGGAGCACGTCGCTTTTCCCATTTACGAGAGACGCGAGGTTGTTAAGTGGTTACGGTACTTGACTGCTGACCCGAAGGTCGCGGGATCGAATCCCGTGGCCACGGCGGCCGCATATCGATGGAGGCAACATGCTTGATGCCCGCATACTTAGATGCACGTGCACGTTAAAGAAACCCAGGTGGTCGAAATTTGCGGAGCCCTCCACTGCGGCGTTCCTGATAATTATAAGGTTGTTTTGGGACGTAAAACTCAAATATTAGATTAACAGAGGTGCAAGGTTAGTAGTTTGTGTACTTCTTCCTCTAGTACTTGTACTTTCATTCTTCGTTTAATTTTTTTTCCTCTTGCTTATTTCCTTCATTCGTTCCTTCTTTCATTCTTCTTCTTTCCTGCTTTTTTATGTGTTGTTGAATTTCGCTAACGTTCGGTGTTGTTAATTTTGTAGCGCTGAATTTTTATTGACTGTTGATATTCACGCCCACTGTAACCCTTTTTTGTCACAAGTTTGCTTGTTATTTCATTGTCACCCCCCTTATCAACGCCTTGAGGCCTGTCAGGCATTTTTCATTAAATGAATAAATTGTATTCACCGAAGTTTCTCCTTAAATTATTTTTCTTTTAAGTGCGGAGAACTTTAGGGGGGGCAGGCGGTCGTATGCCGTCGTCGTCGCTTGGCGTAACGCAGGCAGAACCATATATGGCATAGTTAACTGTAGCATATTGAGCGCGCGCTCGCGCTGAAGAGAAGTCTTCTTCCTCTTGTTGTTCCAGCGCCTTGACTATGATATCAAGTGCGGACATTACTACTACTGCTAGGGAAACACGACAGCACAAATCACGTGTAAAAATTGAAAGAGGAAGCAAGCAAGAAATAGAAACAGAGAGAAAGAAAGGAAAAAAAAGCAATAAATAGAAATAAAGAGAGAAATGCACAGAAAAAAATTGGTAAACAGAACAGGAACGAAAAAGAAGACGAAAAAAAAAAAGAAAGCTGGAAAGAAACAAAGAAGGTTGCCCGGCTGCATTCCTTCAGGCTTGGCACCACTAGGGCGAAGCTGCCTTAATTTTATTTTTATTTTTACTTCACGATGACCTTCCTTGTTCTGTCGTACCAGCCGCGGTAGCTCAGTAAGTAAGATGTCACGCTTCCAAGCTCGAGGGCACGGGTTCGAATCCCGGCCCCTGGGGCTGCATTTCGTTGGAGGCGAAATGCAATAACATCCGTGTACATAGGTTTAGTCGCACGTTCAAGAGCCCCAGGCTGGTCAAAATTATTCTACGGCTTGCCTCGGCTTGCCACTACGGCTTGTCTAGTAATTATGTTTTGGTTTTAGCACGTTACAACCCAGAAATATTTCCGCGAAACAATGGAACACTTTACCTTGTAGCATCACACCTTCTACACCATAATATTTGTATAAGCAATTTCCATTCGCTCATCTAGCTAAATTACCAGAGTGACCGAGATAACAACAAAAAAAAAAAGTTTGTTTCACACACTTGTAGCAAAGCTATTGTAATTTTGTGTCTTTACTTGTATTCATTTGTATTTATTTACCTTGCAGTTCAATACTATCCACTTTTGTTTAAAAAACGGACACCGGCTAGAACCCTTGAAAGTGCAGTGGGGATCCTACCTGGACAATGTTAACCGGCCATTACCTCTATAATAAAGGATATAAACGTATCGATTGATTGAATGATTGATTGATTGATTGATTCATTCATTCATTGACTGACTGGCTGACTGACTGATTGATTGAATGCTTGATGGAATGATTGATTGAGCAAATTATCCTTGTTTCTCTCCTATACATTTTGTTTTTGAAGTTCATCTCTTTCCTCAAGGTTTCCTTCATTGCTTCTCTAATTTCTACATCCGTTGCTCTTTTTCGTTTCCCGCCTTTTTATATACATGAACGTTACTGCCACGTATGCAACCTCAAAATAAAGCGGAAAAAAAAAACTATTTTATTTCGTGACCATAATAAGCAACTCGTGTCCAACGCCATTTTGCTAATAACCATCGGGAGCACCGGATGTCTTCTGCATCTGCACGTTTTCTAGTTTTTCTTTCTTTTTCTTTTAATAAATTATCACTGTACTCTATAGCACCCTTGAGAACTTCTATAAAACAGCCACATGCGTAATCTTGGGGAAATAAATGAGAAAAACTTTTTTATGGTGTTATAAAAGTTAAAGAAAAAGTAGTTGGTGGTGGGGGATGGGGTCCTGAGTTGTAATTGCTGTTCCACGGCGCTGTAGCTTTCGCGATGTCACAGCATGGAATGAAGGTGCGTCATCTGCAAAACGCCATCAGTCTCACCTGGGTGACGGTCGCATGTTTTAATCCCCTAATGTTTTTTTTAAATATTTACTTCTTAATATCAGAACATCAGAGGTAGGCAGATGTGCACCTAGTGCACTCTTTAATGCTCCATTTTTTTAATGTGGTCCTTGCGGCGTTAATAGCTTCCGCAATGACGACAGTAGTGTGTTTCCATACGGCTCGGGTTGCAGGTTCTCGTAGCAAAGATAAACGTTCACAGTTTGAGGCTCGGCGTATCATTTAGGAGAGCGCAATGCGCTGCTCTTTAATGTCGCTGACTGTAACGAGTATGGTGGGGAACTTTTGCGTGGTTGGTTAGGTTGTGCTTCACGCTTTCTAATGATACGTCCGACACATGGAGTCATAAAACCGATATGGCTTCAGTGAGGAACACGCGATGTGGTAGTATATCAGTGTTACCAAGTACGGTGACATTAGCGTGAAATTCTAATTGTGAGCTCAGCAACGTTGAAATGTGGATACATTTGTTTGTGGTTCTAGGTTACCTTATAGTGACCGTAATATGTTTCATAAACATGCCACATCACCGGAGTCAGGTCTGTATCCGGAAAGCTCTTTCAGGGAGGGGCGGGGGGGGGGGGTTCGACCCGCCTGTATGTATGGGTTCGGGTGTGTGTTTGTATGTGTGCACGTATGTACAGAACTACAAATGTAAAGATATTGCGGAAGTGACACCTCCGAAGCACCACAGAAGGTTGGTACTGTGGTGTCGTTCGGAGGTGTCACATATTCGGGCCTGTGGCTATGTCACTGGAAGGACTATGTTTTTTTTGTTTTTTTTTAAAGTCGTTACACATATGAAGTACTCGTTACACATACTGTTTAAAAGCAAGTAAAGCCGAATGGCGCGCAGGCAGTTAGAGAACAGTGAGTGACGTCTAGCGCTCTCTCCTTCACTATTATTTGTACAAAAAAAAAAAAAAACGTCATGTGTCACTCCTTACATCAGCAAATTTGTATATATCAATTTCTGCCAACCATATCATCACAATTTTAATTTATGACACACCCTATTTTCTAGTTCACACCTACATATATATATATATATATATATATATATATATATATATATATATATATATATATATATATATATATATATATATATATATATATATATATATATATATATATATATATATATATCAGGTTCTCGAACCCCTCACACCGACGCTCAACAGGGTGTTCTTGAATATAGCAATCGGTACCCGTGCTACAAAACTAGGCTGAGGATGATGATGGTGACGTAAAAGCACTTACTACATCTGGCAAATGCTCAATGCCGTTGGTTATATAAGCGCACCCTCCAAGGAGAGCCCATTTCCTTTTCAACTTATCACCCGGAGTTGTCGCTGAGACCCAAATCACCGACCTTGGCGAGTAGCAGGGTCACCCCGAGAGGGGCCTGCGACTTGTTTTGACTCAGCTTCCACCGCAAGTGCCGGGGGCCCCGGAATTCCGGACTCGGACGCGACCTGGGTCGCAGCCTTTCCGACTCGGAAATCAAAACTGGAGCGCAAATGACGTCATTCGTCTGGCGAGCTTCAAGCTTTGTCGTCGTGCAGAGTCCGTTTCGTGTTCCTTTTTGCTTCTCAAACTATTCTGACGTGCAGCTCAGAAAAACTCGCAGGGTTCCTTATGCATCCTCATCAGGCGACTATACTCCATCTCACAACTACCTTGCAGCACTGTGGAAGCTGCAGGGCTTGTTAGCCAATAGGAAAGCCGAAAGCCCCCCTCGAGACGTGTTCATCCGCGTCGCGTCGTCTGCTCGTCGTCTCTTTGGCGTCGGCTCGCCTACCTTGGCGATACTTACTCCCTCCAGTTAGTACTAAACGCAAAAACCTCTGCGGGAACGCCACCTCGCCGTTTCTTTATGTTCAGAAACCCACTCGTGCAGGGCGTGTTCGCTGAAGTTTGTGAGGAACGCGGTTCTTTTTATAACAGCGTTCATACTGGCGTTTTCACCGAGTTCTTTTTTGTCAGCACGGTCGACGCCCTTTCAGCGGCAATCACGTACCATTCTTGAGTGGGACAGCAAATCATTGGCACAGAAAACAATATAGACATTCAGGGTGTTTCGCATCGTCAACGCAACACCGACGCTAATGTTGTGGCGACATCTGCTCAGTTAACATCAGACCACTTTTACGGCTTGGCATCGCCTCAGTAGTCCTAGCAGCACCAAAACAAACGAGCGATATAAATAATTGCGAAAGAAGATACCTGATTATTTGCCCTCAGTGTTTGATTAGACGAAGCGATGACAGATTATGCCACTTATTTCTGGCTGTCCGGACAGGGAGCCAGTAAAAAGCACGAATTCGGATCGAAGCGGGTGGTCTGGGGTGTACGGGGGCTGCCATGTTGCTGCACGTCACTGCGGTTAGGGTGGTTATTACGGCTACCAGCCGGTAATCTCTTCATTATTTCACAAATTTCGAAGTGCATGCGTGAAGGGCCTAACGTACCACGTATCGCCGTAACGCGTCATGCGAGAAGCACAGCTAAAGCACTTGCACCTCGTTGATAATGAGAGTTAAGTCCGGGACTATATTACGTGCTGCGCAAGGACACTGCCTGTTTACTCCTCGTAGCTTCGGCAGTGCTGCAAGGAACTTCCGTGAGATGGAGTATAGAAGGCGAAAGCCATTTTCTTTGTTTTAAGGGAGAAGCACCTTAGGGGCGAGGCTTGTTCCATCCATTTGGCGTCCGTGCGCACGGCACGGCACAGCACAATGCACGCTGCCTTGAAAATACGCGAGAGGGCCCCTAAAAAAGGTTTTACAATAGACTTCAACGTAGACACAGGCTAATTATAAGGTAAGAGATCGGTGTTCCCGGCAAAAATAACCTATCGAGAAGAGTATTGATGAGTTGATCTCTACTGAAGTGTGCCTAGATGTTGAGGCTTCTCAAGGAAACCTGTAACACAAAGGCACACGTCGTGCACTATATGCCCCAACACATTACCCACATTAAAATGAAGGAAACAAGTGTATGTTCCCAGGGCCAGTTTTGCTTTGTTAAACAAAATATTAATGACAACTTGATGCAAAGGTATTGAAATGGTATCTTGCCACCGGTAAGATGACGTGTTCTTGGATTCACTTCCGAGGGATATCCTCCGCTCCAGCAATTTTCTAAATCCTCCTTGAATTGCCTAAGACGACTGGAAGGCGAAATAAATTTACATTTGTATATACACTTTATGTCACTGAATTTACATTATATGGACACCGAACGATCCCCAGGTGCTTCGTCCATTCGTCATGATTCACTTCGTGGAGATGCGTGGATTTTTTTTTCTCAGTCGGTTTATTGATCCTCTCCCGGCGTCCCCTCCGAAAGCTTTCTGCATACAACGTGGTTTTGCATTGCCTCGGTGATGGGAGGCATTGCAAGCTTTCTGCGCCGCACCTGGTTTTGCACGGCCTCCGTGATCGGCCCCCCTTTTGAGGAAACGACGACGTCATGCAGTGCCGCATCATACGACGTCACGTTTATGTGAAGTCGTGATGACGTTATAGTGACGTCATGATTGCGTCACATATTCTGGATATCTGCGCCGTCACGATGACGTGTATGGTGACGTCATCAATTGAAGATGCAGCAAACTGGGGTGTTGCGCGGCGAAGCACGTGGATAGAGGCCCAATGCGCGGCATGGAGGAAGGAAAAAGTTAGGAGGAAGCATTGCGCAATGTGATACAAAAGAGAAAGAAAGAAAGAAAGAGAAAGCAAGAGAGAAAGGGAAAGAAAGAGAAAGAAGGAAAGAAAGAAAGACCGAAAAGAAGAAAGAAAGGAAAGAAGAAAGGAAGAGAGAGAAAGAAAGGAAGGAAGAAAGGAAGAGAGAGAAAGAAAGGAAGGAAGAAAGAAAGAAGGAAAGAGAGATAGAAAGAAAGAAAGAAAGGGAGAGAGAAAGATAGAAAGAAAGAAAGAGAAAGAAAGAAAGAAAATAGAAAGAAAGAAAGAGAGAGAGAAAGAAAGAAAGAAGGAAAGAAAGAAAGAAAGAAGGAAAGAAAGAAAGAAAGAAAGAAAGAAAGAAAGAAAGAAAGAAAGAAAGAAAGAAAGAAAGAAAGAAAGAAAGAAAGAAAGAAAGAAAGAAAGAAAGGATTTTTCGCTACAGGCGCGCAGACACAAATCTTCGCTTGCTCCCATTTTCCCGATAGGGCAAAGGATACTTATTTTTTAATTTTTTTTATATCAACCAGGCCTGAAGCTTAACGCCTTCCTGGTGCCAAATTTAGCGCGTGACTTCTTCTCCCCCATCTCCCCTCATATTTAAAAACTATGCTTCTTCACTTTTTTTTTTTTTTTGCGCCTCACTCTTCGAGATAGCGACTGTCATGCTTCGTGGTTTCTACGTCCTAACCCGTGGTTATGAGTCGTGAACGATTTTTATTTCTTTCCTTGTTGCTGCCCTTTGCGTCCTTGTTCTGTTTGCCAAGCACTGCGCTTAAAGTTGCTCGACTTGGAGAGGTGAGTATCGCAAAGCCTGGTTACTTTTCTGACTCGGATGACACCGCAGTGACTCTCCCATGCTATAGATTATGGGACCAAACAAAAAATTATAACGGAGGAACCAAAGATAAGCAATACAAATGTAAGACTGATGCTCAGAGTTTGTTGTTGGAGCTGGCTGTTTGGGAACGTTGTCGAAAATAAGAAGAAGATGGAGGAGACAGCACGCATGAAGAGGTGCTTAGAAAAACTGCAATGGCTGTGACGTCAGTTTTCTTGGTAGGGCCTTTTTAACTCGCGTTACATTTTCATTTCATAGAATGAAAGAGAGGGCATGGATCAAGAGCTCGTTTCCTTTATAAGACACAGCCTAACGGAGCCAACGGTGAAGCCACTGGAGGTATAGACAGTGATGGAACTGACATTTCGCTTTTTGTAGAAGATTCTGTAGCAGAAAAAAATGCTGCTTTGGAGAAGCCATAAATGTTTTTGGAGCAGATGGCAAAATATTCAGAGACTCCTGTAGCTTAAAGCCCCGTTTAAGCATTTCGTAAGTACTACATATATTATTAAACATATTGCGCATACAAAAATCACTGAAAATTGCAAGAACCAAATAATTAAGCAGATGAATGGTGATTGAACACTAAGATTAGCTATATATTTGAAATACCAGCACTTGTGGCTGCAATGATATAAAAGCGATAAAGTTGAACACGAAATTACGAAAGTAACCACAGTCCCATATAAATGTTGCCAAGGCAGCAGCTTATAATCGGTACGAGATCAAAGCAATCTGTTATTTTCATACTTCAGCAAAATAGCGTGCACTGAATATTAAAAAAAAACATTTAAATGAGCTCTAAACTTCAAATGTCAGTTCTTGTGGCATAAATGAGGCCAAAGGTGGTAAAGCGATAAATGTCAATCACATATAATCTTCGCCAGAGCAGCAGTTAGTAATCAGTATGATATCGAACTACCCTCCCACACATTTTACAAAAACAGTGGGCTTGTCAGCTAGAATAATGCAACTAGATCAGATATGTTATACACAATGCTAATATGCAGCTTCTATACAAGCGGAATACTAGTATGAAAGTAGACAGCTTGTATTTCGTTTTGTTTCGGCTCGTTTTATGGTCACATGGTTAAAGTCCATTGTTTTCACTTTCCCAGTGCAATTTCGAAGCAGTTACTCCCAAAAATTGCTGTTTGGAGTAGCATGTGGCATTAATTCTGTTTTGGAGCAGTTTGGAGCAACTGGAGCAGCGCTTCCATCACTGGGCCGTATAGGGGACATTGTAATTCTTGCTGTAGTGCGGTAATATAGTACTTAAATGTAAAGGAACTGAAGTGGACGAAAAGACAGCTTGCAGCCGGCGGACATTGAACCTGCAACCTTCATGTGACGCGTCGGTGGCGTTATCCGAAGGTTGCGATCCGCTGTGTCGTGAGCCGTCGCAGCGGGGCGCGACGAATGTGTTATCGCAGGTCTTGCGAAGAAACCTCAATGGACGACTCCGTAGGACAGACAAGTGCCGCACTGGGCTGTGAACAGGACTGTGGGCGTGTTCCCTGTTTCACTCACTCACTCACTCACTCACTCACTCACTCACTCCTCACTCACTCACTCACTCACTCACTCACTCACTCACTCACTCACTCACTCACTCACTTTCACCGACCGACCGACTCACTCACTCACTCACTCACTCAATTTCAGCGACCGACCGACTCACTAGCTCACTCACTCACTCACTCACTCACTCACTCACTCACTCACTCACTCGCACACTCACTCACTCACTCACTTTCACCGACCGACCGACCGACTCACTCACTCACTCACTCACTCACTCCCACTCACTCACTTTCACCGACCGACCGACCGACTCACTCACTCACTCACTCACTCACTCACTCCACTCACTCACTCACTCACTCACTCACTCACTCACTCACTCACTCACTTTCACCGACCGACCGACTCACTCACTCACTCACTCACTCACTCACTCACAATTCTTATATCTTTAGTTCGAACCCCCCACATCGAGAGCACAGTACCGAAACCGGATATTAGCTCCCATGAAACTCCCCCCCCCCCCCCCATCTCCTTTCAGTCAACTGTCGACCTCTCTCTTACTGTTATCGTTCTCACCGTTGTTTCGGACAGACTGTTGCATCATACGACCACTGCCGCTCATAAAGCCGTCCCACAAGACTTTCGACGCACTGTTGGGGACCCAAAGCACCCGGTGTGCGAGATTCACAAGATATCTCACTTAACCCGAGAAAGTATCCCCCCCCCCCCCCCCCCCCCAAAAAAAAAAAATACCTTGTCTTTGCACTGCATTATGATCATAAGGGTCTCAGTGGGAGGGGTTGGGAAAAGGTGGGTGGGCGCTGTGGCGCAACTTCACCCGCTTCGTCCTCCCTCTTCTATAAAGGAGAAACTTGAGTGCACCTGTGCCTACAGAGGTGCATGTACAGTCTCCAGTAAGCTTAACACGAACGCTCCGACGCGTGACCTAGACTGCTTTGACTGATGCCAACCGCGAAGCGCTGGGCGCTGTTGCCGAGATTATACCTCGGTATGCTTGGATAGTATGTCGGCATGCATGGGTAACATCTCGGCAACAGAACCCAAAGCTACGCGGCGCTAGCGTCAAACTGTTTCAGGACACGCTGCGGAGCGTTCGTGTTAACCTTGCTGACGACTGTACATCGAGTGATTACTGACGCGTGTGTGACGTCATAGTTAGATCAGAGCTCCCGTACGAGCAACAACACTTTCGGCTCCCAAGAACACTCGCTTAACTTTCAGCTTTCCTTCAATCGTCGCGCCCGCTTTCTTTCCCCTGAACTGCCTATCGCCACTGACACCTAGGTGTAACCGCGCACACCTCGCACGCCTCGCCCCATCCTCAACCTCTTATTAACTTAGAAACAGCCAAATGCGTCCACGTAAGGCGAGGGAAGGCGTAGGGAACATTAACTGTTGTCTTTCAACTGTAGCGTAGTAATCACTACGTAAACTGAAACGAATTCAGAGTAAACGAAAGAGCACCCTTTCCGTCGGTGGGATCCGAATTCACAACCTTCGAAGTGTCTGTTGGATTCGTTTGCTTAGAACCAACGCACGTGTGACGCGATCGTTAGCGCAGACTCCGAGCAACAAGACCTTCGGATCCCCCCAAAACACTGATTTTTTTCTTGCTTTTCTTCGCTTCTCTCGTCGCGACCGTTCTATTTCCGCTCAACTGCCTGCCGACACCGACACCTTCTAGACGTACCGCGCACACCTTTCTACCCCCCCTCACCCCCCCCCCCCACCTCCCACACACTTCAGAGCTGCGAAAGAGTGCCTCGCTTCGTCGGTGGTGTGTTGTGCAGATAGGTGTGTACGTGCCAGAAGCGACGAGGCACCGGTGAGGTCGGCCCCACACGTTCCGCTTATAGACGACCCAAAGAGGCATCGGCAAACACCGTCGTCGTCTCTTTGCCCCCGCCGCCGTCGCCGCCGTCTCAACGACCGATCTCGAGCGAGGTCTCCTCGCCGTCGCCGCCTCCTCTGCGTCTTCATTTCCTGCAGCGAGCCGTCTCGTTCGCAGAGAAAGCTCGCGGCTTTTATCCCAGAAAAGCCTGGGATTCCCGGGAGCGTGAAACCACTCCCGGAGCTTTATCTCCCTTTCCATCTCTCTCTCCCACTCTCGGTTTCTTCCTCTGTACGTCTATCTAACTCCCTGAATCTCTGTTTTTACTTCTATTTCTTTGTGTCTTTATCACTCTCTCTCTTTGATCCGCTCTCTACCTTTACATTTAGGGTTAGAGCTGCTCGCAATTACTTCGAATTTTCTTTCGGCACCCACCTGTGAACACTACACTGCAGATTTGGGTCCGTGGCTTCAATTTCTGTTCACTGTTTTACTAATTCCGTGCAGTGCAGAAACAGCTCTCTCTCTCTCTGTCTCGTTTTCTTTCTCTTTTTATCTATTTCCTTAAATATTTGCTTTTATTTCTCTCTGTCTCTCTTAATCTTTCTCACTCGTCCTCTCTGCACCTTTAGATTTAGGCATGGAGCCACCCGATTCCTTCGAATTTTCAATCTTCGTTCACCTTGTGATCACTGCACTGTGGATTTGGGCCTGTGGCCACTATTCCTGTACACTGTGTCATGAATTCTATACAGTGGCAGGAACAGATACTTCTCATTTTCCTTCTCTGTGTTTACAAGGCGAAATCTTTATTGGCCCCTCGAGGGAACGCGAAAACGGATCGTCGGTGTCCGCGTCCAGCTGTGTCAACAGACACACACACAAAAAAACATAATTCACGCAATGACGCCACTGTAGGACGTCATCGTGATGTCACATCTTGCCGAAATCTGTGACGTCATGATCCGATCATTACGTCACATAACATGACGTAACACGATGACATCATAATGGACCACACCGTCGGAGGGTCAAGCTGGGCCAATCCCAGAGGCACGGCCAAAACCACGTGAGGGCCGGAAAGCTTTCCGGCTATAGACCATTTTCCGTAAGACATCTGGGCGCCGCCATCTTGGGCTGCTAAGCCAATTTTTCCTTGTTTTTGTATATCGCGACGTGAATTAACAAGGCCATGAAACATCGCATGCACCAACCCAACCGTTTTCATGCGTATGCGTCTACCGGAACACTGTTCGTTTAGTTGTTAGAGATAGAAAACACGAAGGTTAACAGCTTAATATGGCGGTGCTCTAACCCATCCTTAAAATAGTCTATAGATACAGCTGAATGAGAATAAGGAGAAAAAGAAATGCACTAAGCCGCTCAAGGCTTGATGCGGCGAAACTGGACGATTCTGCAGACTAATCTGGTTACTTCTAGGTTGCTTCTAGGCCTTGGCTAGGGGATGCTAGGTTGATGCTAGGTTGTTTCTAGGTCAGGCGGTAGGCTTCAGCTAGGTGATGATAGATTGTTTCTACGTTGATTCTCAGCGCAGATAGGTTCGACTTAAACAACATAGAGTCACAGACACGACACGGATGTCCAAACTCCAGAGACAGAAACTCGCGCTGAAACCAAAGCGTTGGCACCTTTCATAGATCTACGGGCACGACGTCGTTGGGGTAGGCCTTCCATCGCTTCGGGGTCTTCTCGCAACCGTCGTTGCTTTTACCGTTCCCTAGTATTAGGGACTTTTAGCAAGTTACGGAAATACGGTACGCAAATACGGTACGGTATTACCGTAGCACTCCTCCTTTCCCGGTCGTTGACCTTTTGCCAGTGAAGGCACCCCAACAACACAAAAGCTTTTTCAAAAATTACTGTGGGGTTGTCACGCCCCGTTGTGGCGTGTCAGCCTACGCATTGTTAACGAGGAACCTGTCGTCAGGGGGATGCACTGTCACTGGAAAGGAGGAGCGCGACCGTACTGCCTTTCCGTATTTGCGTACCGTATTTCCGTAACTTGCTAAAAGACCCTAATATCTCGCTGGACGTACTCGAGGTCTTCGGCTCGCCGCCGTCGCTTCGCAGCCATTTGGTTGGGCTAACTGTTGTCATATTCCTTTTTAATGGACCAGGCAGTGGAATTTACCCAATTTGTGTGGCACATGCCCGTTTATGGTGATGATATTTTTTTGGTTCACCGGAAAAGGAATGATTTGCTAAATAGCTTCACTGTTAAATAAGTATGTGGTTGGTATTGATTACGGAACAGTTATCTTCAATGGGTCGGGGTTTATGGAGGACAATGAACATCAACGGGCTCAGACGGTTATATGTACCATAGCAATTTGGTTTCATTTCGTAAGGTTGAATAGGTCCGTTGAAAACCCGTACTCCTTGCTTTAGCGCTTTATTATTTTTTTATTATTCTGGACCCGAATAAATGTTACTATCTATCTATCGACACTCGAAGCCTGTCTATTGCTGGTCTCAGTGTTTGTGACTAACAGGCAATAATAAGCATCATGTAACTACATCCTAATGCTCCTGATATAACCTCTACTTATATGATCCCCCATCACAAAATGCTCCGATGTAGGAACCTTTGAAGGCGGTTTAACTAACTAACTAACTAACTAACTAACTAACTAACTAACTAACTAACTAACTAACTAACTAACTAACTAACTAACTAACTAACTAACTAACTAACTAACTAACTAACTAACTAACTAACTAACTAACTAACTAACTAACTAACTAACTAACTAACTAACTAACTAACTCTCCAGTGCTGGCCATTTAAAAACTCGCGTCAGCTTTGCACCCCTAACGCTTTTGGAATTTCAAAAGCGTTGTGATTCAAAGCTAGTCTCGGCGTTGCGAACATCTCTGGGTTATTTGAAGGCACGCTAAGTCGTGTCTATCTTTTTTTTTCTTTTTTATAAATTATAGAGCAGACACAGGTCTCCGCTTGTGCTATATACGTAGCATTCACTTCATATGTCTTGGTCATCTGTCTCTCACACACGCACGCACACACGCACACAAAGCAAGGCACTACGTTTCCTGCAGGGCCCAAGAAGTTTATAAGACCACTCGGCTGCCGTTGTCAACCATTATGAATTTTTTACCTAAGCGCCACAACTGGCATCAACAATGAGACGAAAGAGAAAACAAAACTGTTTCAGGGCAGCATTTCACTGACAAGCGAAGTTTTTCTATGAAGTGCTGTCCAATCATTTTCTTCGATTTCGCACCCATATCCTATGTCTATGTTATGTCTATCAGCTGCTGTCTATCATGTACGTCTATATACATCTGTCAGCTGCTGCATTCGAAAAAAAAAACAGAAGGTAAAGAATGCACTGCAATGACCACCAAGCAGCTAGACTGCCCAGCCATCTATCTTCATGCAGTGTCCCTCTGCGCATCGAACTAGAGCAAACTGAAGTTCCACGGCGAAGATCAGTAGCGTAAACTGAATGCCTAATTGTTTCCTCTTCCCTAAAATACCCAGTCAGACGCCCAAACTAATACGACTGAATATAGCCCGTCGTAGCCCCTGCTGCACTGCACACAATTATCGAAACAGAATTCTGACTAAGGCGGGCTCTTTTCCACGCATCGCACTTCGAGGGTCCTTTGATCTGGACTCGAGCCGCCTCGTCGTCCTACGCGGCATTCCTCTACCACTCTCTTAAGGTATCTGCTATTCCTCGAATCTCCCGCATTCCGTACTAAAGATTCTTCCCGCTTTCATCTCGCCTCTTTACTTCGTCTGTCGGCCGCCATTGATGCACCAGCCATTAGCATCAGGTTTCGACAGCACGCCGTTCCCTGGGCCGCTTACTCGCGCTTCATCGGTGATTCGTGGGGTTTGCGTCATTGGCCGTGTTCCGTACATATGTGAATAGTTCCCTTATCTCTCTCTCTCTCTGTTTGCCTTTGTCTCACTATACTAGTCCTCTTTTCTGAGGGTCATGTGACCCACAAGAAAGTTAGCGTCCCTCTTTAAAGAGAGTCATACACGCGGCAAGCCAGAACTCTCAAAAAAGAGTCAAATGACTCTTTTTTTTGTATGTGTAAAAAAGTATGTGTTGCTCCCAAAAGGAGTAACCCATACTCTTTTTTGTTTTTAGGGGCGAAGCTCCTTAGGGTGTGGGGGTCTGTCCCTCCTCTGTAGTAGTAGTAGTAGTTGTAGTAGGTAGGTAGGTAGCCACGTATAGTGGAATGTACCCACTCCACGTGATAAAGATGACGATGACGCAGTATGGTGGAATGTACCCACTACACGTGATAACAATTACTATGACGCTGATGACCATGAAGTATAAGCGCGTTCCTCTGTAGTAGTAGTAGTTGTTGTAGTAGGTAGGTAGCCACGTATATTGGAATGTACCCACTCCACTTGATGAAGATGACGATGACGCAGTATAGTGGAATGTACCCACTACACGTCATAACGATGAAGTATAAGCGCGTTCCACTATAGTGGAATGTACCCACTACACGTGATAACGATGAAGTGTAAGCGCGTTCCAGTATAGTGGAATGTACCCACTACACGTGATAACGATGACGATGATGACCATGAAGTATAAGCGCGTTCCAGACCACACATTCTCTTTCTGCCATGGATGAAAACGATCGAGCTTCGCCCACTCATCATCATTCACTTCGTGTATATGGCGTGATTTTTTTTTCTTAGAGAACACGCAGAGTAGCAGGTCAGTGATTTGTGTACGGCGGTTCAATTTTCTACATTTCAATAAAGACTTATCTCTCTCTCTCTCAGCGATTGAGCTCTTACAGAAGCCTCCATATGGAACGGAATTAATTTCCTTCGCGCTGATCAAGTTTCGACAGACCCGACGAAGTGAACTCATCTCGCACACTCCATTTTCACTCCTTTCACGCTCGACGAGTCCGTCAAATGGAGCAGGCGGCCGCACTTTAGCGGCAGCCATTTTCCTAATTATGCAACCAGCTTCGATTTACATTTCATGCAGTGCTTCTTATTAGCTGTATAAAGTTTTCACGAAGGAAATCATTGAACTGTATCTTTCTTCTTCTTTTTCTTGTAAGTGATCTCTGCATATTTTTTTTTTCATTTTATTTGACTTTTTTATTGCCCTTCTTTAGCGACAATTTGGTGAATGACAGGCCCCGACAGCTAATCCCTCACGGTGAAGGGACGCTATCCTCGCGAAATTAGCATATCTTGCGCTAAAGGCTCCTTTTATTTTTCGGATTTAAGCGAGAACTCATTTACGTAAGGACCTTGTACTCGTGAAAAGGAAAAGCTCTAACTTAAGTGGGGCTTCCTCACGTAGCACACTAGCCCGAGGTGTAGTGAGCTTGCCGGCGACTGAAAGCCATGTACAGTCGTGAACAATGTGAGAGGGAACGCCGAATTCATGTTTAGTCAACGATTACTTGTAGCGTGCCGACACGAATGTGACGTACTGAATTGCGCGAGATACCTTTCCGCTGGAGCATTTTAGTGTTACTAACACTTTAGCTCTTGCCAATTGCGTTTAGGCCGCTATGACCTCTAAGAGGTAGTTTAAGTGTTCCCTTTTACATTGCTCATGACTGTATCTACTTTTTTTTTTTGAACACGTGTAGCTTCTGCAATAAAGTTACTGTTTCGCGCAAAAGCGACTCTCCTGTTGAATAATGCTGTCAGCATTTGTTGCATAGTCAATCGGTTTAATTAATGATTGGGCTGCTTCTCAGGCTCAACGGCGTCCTATCAGGGGGTGAGAATAGTGTTGGGGATAAAATGGAATTCCCAGAAAATAATCTCACATTGAGACATTGCTCTTCATATGAGTGTCTCAAAATGTTTTTCTTGAACATCAGCGCAGCAGGAAAGCGGAAAACCCTCGTCATCAAGGCATCGCGATATCATGAAATCAAGTCACGATGACACAGGTAGAAATGTCGGATATGATGTATTAACAGAGTTAGTTTGATGTGTTTATGTGTTTCCTAATTTATTATCCCGCAATTTTTTCCGTCCATTGCCCCTACATGTTTTCGACCATGCTATCTTCGAATAGGTAGTACGTTTCGTAAAATAATAGCGATAATTTATGGTACATCTCTCTCTCTCTCTGTTGTGCATGATCTCCGATGATGAGGCATGTTACATGACACATGACAAAGGTATAGGCTGCTGATAGTAATCATGAAATTCTAAAAGACAGTTTCAGGCCAAACAAAACTGAAGCTATCTCTTTACCTGCGCTCCTACCCAAGGAGTATATTCGTTAAGAAGATTCGTATTTACTTGAGCAAAACAGTACTATGGGTCCCGTAGTAACTAGTTTACTTAACTATTCACACGTGAATATTAAGTCCATCTAACCAACGTTTCTACAAGCTACGCGTTAAGGTTAATTTACCTAATTCAAAACTCCACAAAAAACATCAGACTTAACGTAACGCACAACTTCGTTATATGCTTCACATAGTTAATAGTTAATATTCGCCAGTTCGGTCCTCCAAGTCTTTCAAAAGCTGCTGCCGTTAGCAAAAGCTTCGTCGAAGAAGTAAAACGTGAGACACGATAATATTTTCCCAAAAACCACTTTTCACGAGACCACTGCGGAACTTTTTTCACTCATGCCTATAGTATTCAGCGAAAAGGAAATACTGCCCCGAGGCAGCTTGGCTTTCAACAGACGGGGCATTTCGCATGAAAGATTCAGCGAAATCCGATTCTGTTCCGCCGGCCAACGTCCGGCCGCTTTCAGTTCGAAAATTGGCCGGACCTTCTGTTACGCTTCAATTTCGTTTTTCTTTTTATTAAAAATTTTTGCTCGACCGGCTTCGTACGCGTTCTGAATTCCTTCGTTTGAGACGCGTCGCCATACGATCATCCAATTTGCATTTAGAGAAGCTCTATTACTTCCAAGTGCGCGTTCGGATCGATCGCGTCATACGGGCTGACCATAGTGGACTATGCGCCAGCTTGAAGTCATACGAAGACTACCGCTCAGCCATGCAAGGGTGCTAGCGGGGCCGGCCGCATTGTGAACGTTCGGCGACATTTCTCCATTGCCGCCGGTGAACAGGCACGAGAGTGCGAGCTTTTGCACGAACGATTCGAAAGTGCTGGAACCTTTTCGAAACAGCCAGATTGAAATCTAAATCCCCGGTGGAATCGACGTTATAATGAACGGTGCCAACGCAGGTAGCAGACTGTAGTGCAGGTAGAGATAAGGCTCCAGGACTTGTCGTTAAAAGCTAACCGGGTCGCTTATGCGTTAGTCTAAGACGACTCGAAGGGGCAAGCCATCTTTTTTTCTTCGCAGTCGGTGTATTGATCCCCATAGGCGTGCGCAGGGTTCCCCTTCAGGGGGGGGGCGACGAACCTTCGCCCCCCTCCTCCCTGTTATGTCAATGTATGGGGCTGGCTTTGCGCTCCCCCCCTCGCAGCCCCCCTGCCCCCCCCCCCCCCCGTGCGCACGCCTATGTTGATCCCCCCTCCCCCCTCTGTCTGGAAGCTTTTTACACCTGACGTGGTTCTGCACACCTTGCAGGATCGGACACATTGCAAGCGTTCTTGCACCTCACCCCTGCGTTTGCATGGCCTCCGTGATCGGACCATCCTCTGACCAAACGACGAGGTGATGGCGTCATCATGTGCCAGTCACGTGATGTCACGTCATAATGACGTCATGATTTCGGAAACTTAAGGCAATCTGTGACGTCATGATGATGTCACGTGGTCACGTCAAAACGTGATGACTATTTTTTGCATCACTCGCGTTGACGCTCACGCCGCCGACGCCGATGGTGAATTTTCGTGTTTGATAAGGCGTCTAAGGCTTCACCGTAAAAAAAAATCACCATCCAAGAAATCCGTACAGATGGTCAACGGCGAAGCTGAAACGTACGGTACCGGTGCTTATTACTGGGTTAATCCCGACGGTTCGTGAAAGTCTTTCTCAATTATTGCTTGGCTCTGTCCAGAAATCTTAGTTGGCGTTTGCGCCGCTCGTGTGTTTCCTGCTTCATTTTTAGTGGACAAGTTGTGAGTAGTAAGATGTGTGCACTTTCTGCGGTACATACGAGTTAGGAGATTTTAAGAACCGGGAGGATGAATTCGCTTTCGCCTAGCCACTTGCAGCTTCGATTTAGTACTTGACTGAAATGTGTTGATGAGTTTGATTGATTTTTAGCACTATCAGGGATAACGGGGCGTTCCAGAGAGTAATGGGATGATAAAAATATGGTTGTAATATTTCTTGTAGTTGACATGGTCGGCGATAGCAGTGACGATAATAATAATTGTTGAGATTTTACGTCCCATAACCACGATATGATTATCAGGGATGTCGTAGTGGAGGGCTTCCGGCAATTGAGACCATGTGGCGTTCTTTAGCGTGCTCCTAAATCTAAGTACTCGAGCTTGGATCATTTCGCCTCCATCGAGATGCGACCGCCGCAGCCGAGATTCGGTCCCACGACCTCCGGGTCAGGAAAGGAGCAGCTGAACCCCTCTAGACCACGGGGGCGATTAGCGCTGCTGATACCAAGGTGGTTCAATTAAAAGCGGATTCGGCGTTCCAACATTGACTTGAAGGCCCACGTTTGACCAAACATGCGCGCACAAAGCGGAAGTTCTTTCGGTTTCCAGTTAGCGGAGTAAATGACATAGACAGGAAATTAATTAGGACTAACAGACAAAGATGCCAAGGAAAGTATAGGGGAATGTTATTAGAAGTAATTGTAATGTAAATGTGAAGAAAGAAAAGTGGACGAAAAGACAACTATCCACCGGCAGGGAAAGATAACTTTCCCTGCCAGTGGAAAGTTATCTTTTCGTCCACTTTTTCTTCTTCATATTTACATTACAATTACTTCTAATAACATCCCCTGACAGTGGAAAGTTATCTTTTCGTCCCATTTTCTTTCTTCACATTTACATTACAATTACTTCTAATAACATCCCCTATACTTTCCTTGGCATCTTTGTCTGTTAGTTCTCATTAATATTGCGTTTGAACAAAGCAAACCAGCCCTTAAACTTACACTTCTTTCCCATAGATAGGAAATGGTGCTTATGTAGAATAAGAACAACCGAAACGCGTTCGTGCATAACCGAAAAGGCCTAACCACGTAACCGCAACCACCGAGCTAGTGCGCCGGCTCATGCCACGTATTCCGCAACCGCAGATTGCCGGTATCCGACGACAATTTCGAGGCGGCACGTTCCAGTGGCTGTTACGAGCGTGTCGCCTGCAGTTCCAGTGTTGCCGGCATTTGGACCCGGGCGTTCGCCTGCACCGCGCGCTGTTGGTCACCCGGCAACGCGCACGTTTGTCGGTTGGGAACGCCTCTCGAAAAGAGACTTCGCATGTCGCTGCGGCTGACAGAAGCCAGCGGCTAACCGCACTGCGCGGCGCGTTCTGTGTACCGCACTATTCTCCATATAACACCCGCTGTAACTGAGAACGTTCCACACTGAAACTTCGTTTACTTCCCCAGCTGACCATGTTGCGCATTGGGTCCGTCATGTTCCATGCATTAAGTGGGATTAAAGCAAAATCCGTCCGCAGGTGGGACATAGGAAGCATCTAGTGAACACCAGATATAATTGAGCCACAAGTTGAAGTCGTTTTGAGGAAATGTTGCAGTAGCAATTAGAGCTGTGCACGGGCCTCATTTGCAAGCCCGAGCCCGGCCCGGGCCCACTGACTGCGTCGAAGGCCCGCCCGAGCCCGATCCTAAAGGGCTTCGAGCCCGTCCGGCCCGGCCCGACGTACAAAAACACAAACCCGGGCCCTGTCCGGCCCGACACTATGAAAGTTTGCTGCGGAGACAAGATGTCACGTTTTGATCATGGGTAATTTTATTCAACTTATAAAAGTTAAACACATGCAAAGGACACATGTTAGCGTGTATACATATAGATTACAAGTTGTGTAAAAATAAGCTGTGTAGTGATTCGGACTTCAGGGAAGTGTGGCGCTCCTGCATCGCATATTCCGTCGAACTGAAGTTCCTTTCGCTGCTCGCACTGGTAGCCGGAATCGCAAATATCTTTTTTGCAAGCATAGCAAGCTTGGAATAATTAGACTCTTTGTTCTTCCAGAAGTCTAGTATCTCTGATGCAGGACAGGAGGATGATTGCATGGATGAATAATCACAAAGGTGATCTTGCGTGCTCATCGCTAAGTGCTAGAAAACAATTCCGGCACAACGTCTATATTTTCGGTTTGATGTGGGCTTTAGACCTGGCCCGGCCCACCCGATGCCCGAGATGGGTAGCCCGAGCCCGGCCCGGGCCCGAGATGGGAAGACGTCGGCATACCCGAGCCCGGCCCGCGGGCCGGGCCGGGGAACTCAGGGCTTTCGGGCTACCCGGAGCCCGTGCACACCTCTAGTAGCAATAAGGGATAAATTTCCTTTTTCTGCAATATACTACGAGATTGAATGTGACGTCCTTGGTCGCATTTCTCTGATATCAAGCAATATTTTGCAATATTCACGCAGAAAGCATGCTGAATGAACCCGTGGCACAATCAATCAATCAATCAATCAGTCAATCAATCAATCAATCAATCAATCAATCAATCAATCAATCAGTCAGTCAGTCAGTCAGTCAGTCAGTCAGTCAGTCAGTCAGTCAGTCAGTCAGTCAGTCCAGTCAGTCAGTCAGTCAGTCGGTCGGTCGGTCGGTCGGTCGGTCGGTCGGTCGGTCGGTCGGTCGGTCGGTCGGTCGGTCGGTCGGTCGGTCGGTCGGTCAGTCAGTCAGTCAGTCAATCAATCAACCAATCACTCGATCGATCGGTGAATCAAAGTGCCCCAGGTAACACTCCAAATTGTCCAATTTAAGTGGCTGGGTGGCTGGGAACATGGCCGATATTCAACACTTTACTTTACGTCTTCGAACAGAGCATGGTAACTATATAAATACTGAGTGGAAAGAAGATGTAGTAAAATATTACTTCAGAATCACAATCAAAATTCACTTTACAACACACTTCTTGGGTGTCTCCCCGGCAAAAACCTGTGCAAACAGCTTGACAGGACGTGGGGGCCTACAGAGAGCAGCACGTACCGCTTGATTGCGCAAGAAAGTTCTAGCGTAACGGAGCAAATAGATGAAACAAGAACTGATGCGTGTAATACACAAATACACCTGCTTTTCTTGGTCATGGCCAATAAGAAAAGCAACCAAAGCCTTTGTAACATTACCATCCCAACAGAATCGCGGTAAATGAGCTGATCAATGAGGCTATATAAACAAACTAGACAATGTAATATTAGCATCACAGCCGTGAAAGAAATACACGAAACTCTAATCAGAGGATCTCGCCTCATTCTCTGTGCCACTGTCATGTGTGAATAATCGTGACTCCAAAAAAAGGCTTTTGGATCTCAATCAACCTCGGACATTACTTCAGTTCAATCTATAGGCGGTTGCAGATCGGGTTGAAGTAAAGCTTAAGTGGATCCACACGTTGAGCTTTTATGTTAATTATTTATACGTTGGAGTAGAGCACATATTTCCTGCTGTTCGATATGTCAACGCAGACAACAATGCAACACAAAAGAACTTCCCCGCCAGATGATGACATGAAAATTTCAACCGAAAAATCTTCACGCCACCGCAGAACCAGATTTACAGCGCAGTAAAAAAAACCTTCGCGAGGCTACTTTTTTTTATATTGCTAAATATGAGCAGCAAAGACGTAGTCACCGGCTGTTTCACCATGTGATTTTTCGCCAACAACATAAGTGATAAATTGTAGTTCCTGAACATAATTATTACATTTCGTGCTGCTCTTCTTGTTCTTCGGACTAAGACGGCAGTACGTTGCAATCTTTCTTTCTTTCTTTCTTTCTTTCTTTCTTTCTTTCTTTCTTTCTTTCTTTCTTTCTTTCTTTCTTTCTTTCTTTCTTTCTTTCTTTCTTTCTTTCTTTCTTTCTTTCTTTCTTTCTTTCTTTCTTTCTTTCCACCGCATTGTACAATGCTCCCTCCAAACTGTTTCCTTCCTCCACGCCGGGAATTAGACCTTCATCCACGTGCTTAGCAGCGCAACACTTCAGTTGCTACAGGCAACAACGACGACCATGCGTTCATATGCAAGCAACAACGAACTGTGGCAACATGAAATGACAAGTCATCCTGATAAAAGATCGCATTGCCGTATAAGAGATGGCTGAACGCCGACAAGTCGGCGATCGAGACAGCATAATTTACCGGAAAACGGCGCTAGAAGTAAACACGTAACCAGAGAATTTTCGAAGGCTTCATGTGCACATCACCAGCTATGTGATGGCGGCGGATATGTCACACGCAAATTACGCCGCTTCCACAGAAGTCTGTAAAACGTGGACGCTTCGCTGAATAACAGCTGTTGAATCGTGCCTATACGAGGGTGACGTGCTAAGCGCGAGATTTCACGGTATGTTCCTCTCTCGCAGTGGAGCCGCGTTCGGCCTGCCTCGCCGTCCGTGCTCCCTGCTTACATTTAAACGTCGCGTCGCGTTGCGGGAGTATAGGACGCTTTCTGGGTTGACGCCTTGCAACTTGCCAGTGCCTCGGAGAGGCGCGGGCGCAACAGTTTCACCCTCCGGCGTCTGGATTACGATTGTTTTATTGTCGCTTCTCGCGCGGAACCCCCTCTGTGACCTTTGCAGGGCTCTCCGCTGAGGCAGTGCATAGACGTCGCCTCGGCGTCTCCTTTACGACGCGCAATGTCGGAACGCAGCGCGTCACTAGTTGCCGGCGTAATGCCGCGTAATGCCACGCCTGTACTGCGCCACGCCGTGTCTTGCCGTACGACCGTTTTGTGAGAGTTAGTGCCGCTAGGTGGCCCCACGTCCGCGGAAATCTCGGTTGCGGCTCGCTGTGGAATTAGCGGTGACGAAAGCTCGCTCCTGTTTACGGCAGCAATAAAACAAACGTCTGCGAAGAAGTCTGAACTTGTTTCAAACTTTCAGCGTCATTCCGTCTATTCTGGGCACAAACTCACCCCACATATACGCAAGTTCGAAAGCAAATTCAGCCAAAAAAAAAAAAAAAAAGATCTGAATGTCTGCAATCTCTTTCAGCCATGAGCTCAATTTTTCCAAAGTGGTATTTGTCGAGCGGCAGATCACAACCTGTTGCGCGTGATTATCGTGGAGACGAAGATGCCCTGAACCATTATGTTCCTTCTTTATTCCCGGTTTTACAACATACAATTATGAAATAATATGAAAAAAATTAAAATAACCAGCTAAAAAGCCACATATGCATTAATAAACATAACAAACAGTTGCAAGGCTCGTAGACACTGCCATATTGCTATGCAAGATGACAGTATACATAACTAAATAAAACAAAAGTAATAAGTGTCGAAAGCAAGCTCCTTCCCTTCATTAAAGAGAATACAGCAAAAGCTCGTTAATTCGAACTCGAAAGGGACTATAGAATTGTTCGAACTAAGTGGAGTTCGAGTGAGCTGGCGTGCACTAGAATGAACGGACATCGTGCCACCCTGTGTGGGCAGAACCTAAAGGAGCCACCTCTGGACTCGTTTTCGCGAATCAGGCGCTACCGCACGCTTGTGGCAGTTGATTCCGTAAATTAAGTTCTTGTAGCTCTAACAGTGAACAGAATCGATCAGTGATACGCCAGAAACAAGCAGTGACATGCAATCATGTGAGCAGTGAGCATTAATGTGGAAATGTATGACGCTATTTACGTTCCCAGACACTTTTATTTACAAGCCAGAGTTATCGCGATCAATAATAAAGTAATCAGTAATTTGCTTTGGCTTGCTTTTCTACTCTCGCGACCCTGTGAGCACGCTTTGTAGCTTTTCCGAGAGCTCCAGCGCAGCGTCAGAATTCTCATCTGCTGAGAAATGCTGCTGTTTCGTTGTTTTTGCATCTCTAGTAAATTCGGTTTGGTTTGGATTTTGCAACACATTTTGATAACTATGGGCCAAATTCTGCCAGGAGCGATGAAAACCAGGGGCTCCCAGTTCGAATTAACCGTTGTGGGTACCGACGCGTTCGAATCATCGGGAGTTTTCCCCCCATGGAAATACACAGGGCTTGTGCCGGGACCAAGGGCGTCAGTTCGAATTAACGGGAAGTTCGAATTAACCTTGTTCGGATTACCGAGGTTTTACTGTATTAGGTTTCGACGTCAGAAACCGAATTATTTTACCCGCGGAGTAAAAACACAGCGATGTCTGTTTTTCAGTTGGCAAGAATAAAAACGAAAACGTTATTATCCCGACAGCAATCTTACTCGCCTACGCATTTCAGCAAAAAAGAAAAAGAAAGCTTTCTTAGAGAAACTAAATCTTGAGGCCTACCTCTTGTAGAGTGAGGAGATGGACAGAAAGTTAAAAAAAATAGTAAAATAAAACAGTCCAGATAAGAACGAAATTGCCTAGTTAGACAAACTAATTACCCAGCAAGGGAGACGCCAACTTTCCTGGTATCACGGTACAGGAATAGCTGACTCCGCCAACTGCGGTCTCGTCTCAATCTTCGCTAAGCAACTGTGGGTATATATATCAACGATAGAGGGAACAGGAATGTAGTAAGAATTCCTTTTCCCGGACCCGCTACTCCCGCTCATGGCGAAACCCAGCGAAGCCTGGGAAATGTCTGCTCTTCCGGAAGGATGAGCCGCTATACCGTGCCGGCGTATGTGCTACGTCAGGCTCGTAATTGGATCTGCTGGCTCGTGATGTCAGTGAACCTGTACTTGCGGTAAGATCGCCCACATCGCTGTTGTTGAAACCGATATATATATAAAAAAAATTAAGGTAGCTTCGCCCTAGTGGTACCAAGCCTGAAGGAAGTGCGGAGCTGGGCAGCGTTCTTTTTTTTTTTCTTCGGTTTTCTCTTTCTTTCCTACTCTCTTTCTTTCTTGTTATCTTTTCCAGTCTATTTCTGAGCTTTTTTCCTCTTTATTTCTATTTTTTCCCTATTTTTTTCCTTTCTTTCTCTTTCTGTTGCTCGCTTGCTTCCTCCTTCAATTTTTATACGTGGATTGGGTTGTCGTGTTTCCCTAGTCATAGTAATAATGTGCGCACTTAATAATATCATCATAGGGCCTAATATCATCATCGAGGAGCTCAAAAAACGAGAGGAAGAAGACTTTTCTTCGGCGCGAGCACGCGCTCAACATGCTACAGTTTGCTATGCTATATGTCAGGGGTCTCAAACTCACCTCAGCCAGAGGGCCGCAGTCATGCAATTCAGTCCAGCGAGGGCCGTGGCAGTGAAGGAGGTAAGAGCGGGGGGGGTGGGGGGGGGGGGGGGGGGGGACTGTATTTTGTAAAGTCTACCAGAAAACGCCGCCATTGAAAAGAAAAATTTCCCATACCTCACATACAGGTCATTTTTGAACGAGCTGTGGAGCAAGGATCCCAGCAACAAGTTGCTACCGATCTCCCAAATGACTCCAATCTGGGCGCCGATTGTGAAATATATAATTTTGGTTTCATTGTTATGTTTTAAAACAAGGTGATCGCATCGGATGCCTCACGGAGACAATGCCTTATACCAGTCAGGCCTGTGTAGCTCACAAACAAGCTTAATACGAAAATAAAAAAAAAAAATGTGGGGCGAAGATAATCATGTGCGGGCCGCAACAGAGAGCCTCGCGGGCCGCATGCGGCCAGCGGGCCGCGTGTTTGAGACCCCTGCTATATGTGGTTATACCTGCTTTAATATCACAATCAAGGCACTCGAAGAACAACAGGAATAAGAAGCGTTAATATAACATCAAGGTGCTAGAAGATAACTTGTAGGCGCTCGAAGAACAAGAGGAAGAATTATTCTCTTTGGCGTGAGCGCGCGCTCGAATATGCTACAGCTGGCTATGCTGTATGTGGTTTTGCCTGCGTTACGCCAAGCGACGACGACAGCATACGGTCAAAGCATCCGACAGCCCGGACCCCTAATGTGCTCCGCACTTTAAAAAAAGAAAAAAGCGACTAACGTGCTCGTTTGATAATTGAGTGAGTTTTCTTACAACTCTATTTTTTTTCGAAGCGCGTATAGTTACAGTGTAGTAATCACTCCTCCGCAGGTGATATTTATAAGAAGAAACTTCTTATGAACGCGTAAGCAAAGCCTTAGATGCCTCATCAAACTCGTAAACCGACTGGCAACCCCACGTCGGCCGCGTTGACATGACAGGTGCAAAAAGTCATCAACACGTGAAGACGTCATCGTGATGTCACAATCGCCTAATATTTGTGACGTCATGATAACGTCATCGCAACTGAAATCACATGGATGACGTGCTCGCACACCATCGCTTGGTCAAACGTGGGCACATCTCGGAGGCAGTGCAAAACCACGTGAGGTGCCTCCTGATCCCTGGAGGCAATGCAAACCCGCATTAGGTGCAGAAAGCTTTTGGAGGACAGTGGCTTAGGTATCAATGCAGTCGACTGAGAAGAAAATTACTGCAGATCCATGAAGTAAATGGTGATGATGGAGCGAAGCTCCTTGGAAGCCAGTCCACGTCATTTTATTTTACTAATTGTAGCGCCATTGGTCGATGCGCTAGTGCTGCACGGTCTAAGTACGAGCGGCTTGCGAGCAATGCAGCGTGCTGTACACGGGTGGTATGCGCGGCTAGGTACGAGCGGCGCCGGCGCAACGTCTATGCGCGGTCGGTATGGGCGCGCTGCGTGCGCTCTGCGAACGGTTCTGCGCCTGACGTCGTGCGCCTTGCTCGGAGAGGGGTTTCGGAGCGGCGCCGCCGCAGCGAAACACCTGTGCGTGGTCGGCATGCGCGCTGTGGTGCGCTCTACGGACGGTTCTGCGCACGACGTCAATGACCTTGGATCGATACGCTTGCTCAGAGAGGGTTTCGGAGCGGCGCCACAGCTGTTCCGACGGGGACCTACGATGACGACGGCGACAACGGACATCGTGCGAGCCTAAGGAGCTTCGCTCCTAAAAAGAAGATGTCTTTCGCCTTCCAGTCGTCTTAGGTGTAAGAATAAGGGATTCTGAGAGCTAACTTTTTTAGGGGCGAAGCTCCTCAAGGTCGAGGCTTGTACATCACTCCCCCGGTTTAAGGTCAACGTAAAATTGACGGACCCTTTCACTGTTTGAAAGGAAAAATTTGAAATGTTAACATTCGTGCGTTAACACACACACATTACGTTCTATTGAAAGATTTCGTGTTAATAAGCTAGAAGTAGCTTCTCTGCAAGCGTTCCCTAGCCTCATTCTGTTCTGGCTAAAAAATCGAGTCATGCTTTAAATTACTCTAAACCTTTCCATTACAACACTTTTTTTTTTAAATTTTACCCTTCAGTGTCTCAACCATTGACTTCCTGAAGTTGTTTACGCGAAAATAAAATTTATATAGAACTTCTCGAATCCCTATGAAACACCGAGCGTAGGGGCAGTGAGTCCCAACCGATTAGCAACACCCGAACATTTCACGGTAGCTGCCCAATGAAGCTATATACGAAAAGCCTGTGGAGGAATTATTCGTGGCTCATTAATGCGAAGAATTCTATAGAACGTAATCTCGTACAGACAGATTCTATATAAAGTGATGTGTGTGTTCGTGTGCGCATGCATGCGTGTGCATGTGTGCGCGTGTGTGTGCGCATATGTGTGCGTGTATGTATTTGTGTGTGCGTGCGTGCATGCGTGCGTACTTTAGGTTAGGGCACGGTTCTTTCGACGCGGCCATCGTCTTCCGATGGTTACCTTTGTTTGTTTGTTTTTTGTTTTTGCCGCACGGGCGCGTTGGCAGTTTAATTAGGAGCCACTGGAGCAAGATAGACGCTAAATGGTTCCGTTCGGGACAAAGTCAATCAAGCGGCGACAAGTCACCTCGGTCGCGGAGTGGTCTAATTTGCATATCGCCGCCGACGGTACGACAACGAAGACACAAAGAGAAGATGCCAGCCACTGCGAAAGGTGTATCGAGATATAAAGAAAAATAAAGAGCAAGAAAAAGAACGGGAAGCATAGGTAAATGAAAGAAGCAGTGGCTCTGCCGAACTAGGTTGCAAAGACTGGCTGAATGGACGGACTATTCAAACACGGAGGTAGAGTCTACAGAGTGTTACCTTAATTAATCGCGCGTGGGCTTTCTTTGAAGCAGTTCTAGGAACTTTCCTTTCTCTTTAATTAAGAATCAGTGCATGGCCCTGCCGGGTCCCGTTGTCATGGCAACCGCATCCATCTATTTCTTACATTATGGGGCAGGAGGAACAAGCAGTAATAAGGCGAAAACATCAAGCGGGTTTTGAGGTGGTTTTCGAGGCGATAAACAGGCGTGAAGTACAAAAAGTCACATGACCGCACGAGTGAAAAAAGTGTTCTGGATAACGAATGTAAGTAGTAATATTGAACGGACAAGTGCGGGTATTGCGTTAATAGATTAATGGTATGAGGGCATTAGAGCTCAAGCAACATTGGGATGATCGCAGATCATTAGGAGAATAACTTCTCACAGCTGTGATGATGGTGATGATATTGATGTTGATGTAGTATTCTGTTCCGGTAAAAAATAGAGGCTCTTGTAGATTCGCGAACGAGTATTGTTACGCGATTTACAAAGAAAAAAAACTGGGATGTCGCTTACGTTGAACGCCATCTTTTATATATTTCCCGATATAACGGCAATTGATTAGGCACCTAACTGAATAGATACACAGTATCATGCCTCAAAATCTTCTGAATTCATGACTTTTCACCATCTCTCTATCTCTCTTACTCTATAATGCACCTCCCGACGTGTGGAATAACAAACCGGGCAAAATCAAGAAAATGTTTTGGTCTAGCAGAACTTTGGTTTGGGCGAGCTGGTTCATCGCCCATGGTGTCTACTATGTGTATCTGTCCGTGTGTTCCTTAACGCTGACCCCCCCCCCCCCCCTCCCCCTGAAAAAAAAGACCTTGTGGCTTTCGTTCGTTCCTACTCGCCACGGTGGTCTTGTGGTTATGGCCGCTGATCCGGAGGTCATGGAATCGAATCCCGGATGTGGAGACTGCATTTTGACAGAGGCCAAAGGCTAGAGGCCAGTGTGCTTGTAGAATAAGGCGCTCGTTAAAGAACCCCAGGTGGTCGGAAATTTCCGGAGCCCTCTGCTGCGGCGTCGTGGTTCTGGGGATATCGTGGTTATGGGACGTAAAACCCCGACAGTTATCTTTATTACTACCATGGCATGTCTCACGACTTTAGTTGTTTAGGCGCGCAGAATCAATCAATACAGCTTTTCTTGTAGTATTCGTCGTGTTCTTGGATCTAAAAACACTATACCGTTCAATAGATGCACTTCTTCCCCTTGGTCCGCCTCGGTGGAACAGTGGCTACGGTGCTCGGCTGCTGACCCGAAGGTCGCGGGTTTGATCCCGGCCGTGGCGGTCGCATTTCGATGGAGGCGAAATGGTAGAGGCCCGTGTGCTGTGCGATGTCAGCGCACGTTAAAGAACACCAGATGGTCAAAATTTCTGGAGACCTCCACTACGGCGTCTCTCATATTCATATCGTGGTTTTGGGACGTAAAAACCCAGATAGTATTATTACTATTACTTCTTCCCCTTGATAGAAAACAGTATTTTGTTTCAGTAAAATATAATAATTATATCTGGGGTTTACTGTTCCAAAACCACGGATATAATTACGAGGGACATCATAATGGAGGGCTGCGAAAATTTCGACCATCTGTTGTTATTTTAACGTTCACTGACATCGCACACTCTACACCGGGCTCTAGCATATCGGCTCCCACGAAATGCGACCGCCGCAGCCGGGATCGCAATAAGTAAGAGATACAATTTCTCTTTCCGTTGATAGACGGGCCCTAATTGAAAATAAATTAAAAGCACAGCAACCGGGCCGCGCATATGGTTTCCGGCGAGCTTTCTGCGTTCACGATTACTCCCCAGGTGGCGGGCCCTAATACGCCTGCTTAATTTCGTCGTATCCGCATCGACGTGCATCCACTGACGTCGCTTCACAAGGAGACAAACAAACAAACAAACAAACAAACAAAAAAAGCGAACCTATGGCGGCCACACACGATTGCTTTCATTCGTCTGAGCCCGCTACCGGCGGCAGATATGAATAAATTACATAACGAGGGCAGTTCGGAGAGGATTAGTTCCCGTGTTGAGCACCAGGGGGGCGTACCGGCACAAAAAATGAAGCCTTTTTCCGGCTAGCTCCCCCTCCACCCCTCAACCGCATGGACTGACTTCGCGGCCCCCACGAAAATGGATTACGACCTATTACGGGACCCGAACGATGCATCAGCAAGCCCGCAATATCGGATTCTCTTATGTATGCCTGCTTGTGTTTGACGGTGCTTGCTTGTTTTGTGCTGGGAAAAAGCGGTGTTTATTGCGTAGCAGTGTTGCGTGGCGTCTGTGTGTTTGTTTATAGCGTGTCGGGGGGGCTATTTGGCGGCGGTCTCTGTGGGCGTGCAATACCGGGAGACGGCGGGCCGGACCGACGCCGCGTAGCACGGAGAGCGTTGCGTATAGGGACGCCGTCATTTCATTAGTGGCAATATGCGAGCGTTTCATTATTCTGGTTTTTTATTGTTGTTGTTGTTGTTGTTGTTAGTTCTATGCACAGCACTAAAGCATTGCGGGAAAGCCGGATTTACTGAGGTTTAATTCACTCGAAGGCCGGGGTCAGAACTGAGAGTTCGGGAATGCGTTTAGTGAGCTTTTTTTTTTTAAAAGACGATAGTCTTTCTTGTGATACTTGAACGCAAAAATTTTGGTCTGGCTGTCTGTCTGTTTGTCTGTCCGTAACCCGATTCAGCTACTCGGCCAAAGTTGAACCACTTTCTGAACGCCCAGCCATCTTGAACTAGTGTTCGCATTCATACTTGTGAACATATTCGATCAAAAAGCAAATATTACGCATACCTGAGGCGCAACATTAATATGTTACTGTCAGGTCGTGTGTTCTTTTATTAGAAAATACATAGGTACGCAATTCTAAAGACTCTAGTGTTTTATCAATGCCAGCCAGATGCAGTGAATTCAACGTTGAGTAGGCGCTATCTGAGGCAAGGCAAAACATAGTAGTACGGCCGGCACAAGACTATCGTCTTTCGACGACATTTGCAGCGAAGCACGCAGATACGCGGCCAATTTTTTTTCCTTGGGGGGGGGGGGGGGGGAGTGAGTCTCGTTTATTTAATTTACGTATTAAGGCGAAGGCATTAGTTGCCGGATTAAACACAAACTGTGTCCATCGGCGTCCCGCGGCGTCGGCGTTAACACGAATGATGCAACAAATCGTCCTCACGAGATGACGTCTTCATACGACGTCATCCCGACGTCACAGATCACAAAAATTTCTGACGTCACCGCGAATTCACTATCGCGTCACACGACGACGTCACACGACATCGGAGCTTCGTCAAAAAGTGGGCCGATCACGGAGGCTGTGCAAAAGCAGGTTAGGCTCAGAAAGCTTGCAATGTCTCGAATCCCGGAGGCAGTCAACAACGTCGCCGTTGTTGGCTGGCGTCGGCGTAAGTGATACAGTGAACGAGGACGAAAGAGAGTGAATGCTGGAGTCTGTCAATATCACTAGGCACGTTAGGTGCCGAAACTTTTCGAAAGGGGGGGGGGTCAAAACATTGACTGAAAAGAAAAAGAAGATTATGGCTTTCACTATAGTGAACTAGTTCTAGTTCTACTTTTAGTACTTCTAGTTCACTACACTTTCACCTTGGAGTCACCTTAGGCGAATGTATAATATGACCTGTGAGTTTTCATTTGGAGCGCTGCTCTTAAAGGGGGTACTGACACAAAATTTCGCGGCCGAGACAGCCTGCGGGTTCGATTCCCGTGAACATGTGTATATCATCTGCAAAATATCAACAGCGAATATAGCTTGGAAGGTATTTTAAATTAATTTTGAAGTTTGCGGGAGCGATCGACTCCGTCGCTCTACTGACACCATCAGAGGTGACCCTCGGTGACCCCCCTACTTCCCTCACGTGACCACGCTGCAACAAGTTAGGATGACGTCATAGCGGCCATTTTTCTTTTGCGCGTTTGTTCCGGCAGTCTATACTTCTCGGCCGCTGGTCGCGAGTCCGTGGCCGCGGCGCACGCGTTGGAAGTTTTGTGTTTGGCGGCACTGCTGTCCCGTTTCCTATTCGAAAGGACTTCTTGATGCGGACCGTGCGGAAGTGCGTCACAGTTCCGTGTGCTGACGTGATCGAGAGCTGCGCACCCTAGGTGGTGATAGTTGCACCCGGCGGCTTGTCGTTTTTCGAGCTCTCTCAAACTGAAACTGAAACTGGTCGGTAATGAGGAGCCTGTAATTAAATATCTGTCGCGCTGCAGAAAACGAGGTGCCGTGTTATGACTAACAGGCGCCCAGCAACACATTGCAGCAAAAAACGCGAGGCCAAAGTTTTTGTGTCAGTACCCCTTTAAGGTCTAACCACACGTACCCTTGCAGCGCGTCAGCGCGTGGCTTTTTGACGCGGCGCCGCGCCCTCTCCATATCAAGAGAAAGGGCGCGCAGCTTCGCGTAGCCATGCGCTCTCTCGCTTCATAGGAAGAGGGCGCGGCGCCGCGTCAAAAAGCCACGCGCTGACGCGCTGCAACGGGTACGTGTGGTCAGGCCTTTAGTCGCCCGTTCCTGCGTTGAGTGGCGTCGCCGTTGTTGGCTGGCGTCGGCGTAACCGATAGAGTGAACGAGGACGAAACAGAGAGAACGTGGAGTCTGTTGATATCACGAGCCACTGGCCTCTAACTTCACTTTCTTCCTCTGTCCCACGCGCTGACTCCTCGGTCGGAGCTCGTGCGCATGCAGGGTTGGCACGTGCACTGCGGCTGCCTTCGCTTGTCGTAACGGGGCTGTCCGCGTTTCGCTTGGTTTGCGACGCCTGCAATACACAGAATGGTGTGCTTAGCACTCGAACGCTTGCAGTCTCTGTGGCAATATGTAACGAATGTTACATTTCTAAAACTGCGGATAGCCAACACTTCCAACACAGTCGGCGTTGCCCCTACAGAAAGCTGCGCTCAAGAATTCCCATTAGGCGAGTGCACCAGTGTTGCCCGACTCTCAGACTGCTCGCGTGTTTGTAAAAATATTCAATTATAAATTAAGTGCTCCACCAAACGCGCTAAAATTTCGCCAGCTTATCTGTGAATGCTCAAGGATTAACCCACATAGCACAGATTGTGATCGAAAATTGGGTGTCTTGGCCCCTTTAAACAAAAGTTATACACTACTGTGGCCCGGCCGTGTGGTCACCTCATCGCACGGCACTTTCAGTCATTTCGGGTAAACGACTTCACCATTACAAGATTATCGCCCAAACACTCCGCACAGATGATTAACCAACAAAACTGAATCGTGAGGCCCTTGTGTCTATCGCTGGTTAATTTTGACGGTTCGTTGAAGTCTTTCAGAATTGGTGGTTACGTCTGTCCGGAAATCTCAATTGATGTTTGCCACCCGTGTGTTGCCTTCTTCGTTTTAGTGAACCAGTTGTGAGTAGTGTGATTTGCCTAATTTCTGGGACACATAAGCGGTAGGAGTTCTCGCGTAAGGGACGAACGAATATTTGTTTTGCCTAGCCAAGTGAAACTGTAAATAACGCAGCTTCGCACTAGTGCTGCCAAGCCTGATGGAAGTGCGGAGCTGGGCAGCCTTTGTTTCTCTTCGACTTTCCCATTTACCTCCTTTCTTTATTTCTAGCCTGCGAAGCAGCTATTTCACTAGCCTGTGTAACGCTGTCCCTCCGGAAGTCCGTACGAACGCGCCGCAACGCGCTCCCCTCGCCGCAGGTGTTGGAGCGGTGCCAAGTAGGTCACGCCGCAGCTGCGCGTTGACGTCACGCTCCCCTCGCAGTGCGCGCTGATGTCACTCTCTCCCTCGCCTGCCGCGCGCTCGCCTCGAGCGCTGTCTCGAGGAGACGCTGACTGATTGCGGCGAGGCGTGTCGACGCGCGCCTCTTATAGTCGCGGGAGACTTCAACGTTGACGTCAGCGGAGGAGGAGGAGAATGGCTCGTCGATTACACGCGTGACGTGCACTCGCTGAAGTGCGTGTCGGCGGAACGGAAACTACCCACCACGATTAGGGGAACGTGCATCGATCTGGTCTTTGCCAACTTCGACGTCGAATGTCCGCAGGAACCTCTCAGCGTGAACTTCACCGATCACAAGGCCGTGGTAGTCAAGGCGAAACGCGCGCCAGCTCCGGTCCAGCGCCCGTGTCCACTCTGAAGAAACGACAAGACCTACGCCAGCCATCGCTTCAAACGAATCTTCCAGCGCTCACCGCAGCACCCGCGTTAGCGCCGTTCAACCCGTGACGCCACCCGTGCGCAATGCTGCTGCTTCGCATCCCATCAGGGTTCCCTTTGGGAAGATGGTGTAAATTTTTTCTGTGTTTTTCTCTTTTTTTGGTATTCATTTCAATTGTTCTTCCTATATTTCGTTCATTTCTTTTTTCTCTCTTTCCATTTCTAGCTTCCTTACGAGGATCATACCGCTGTCCCTGTCATTTGGGCCACGAAAATCGATGTGTGCGGATAGATGAACGCCCCTCATCCGATCCAAAGTTAGAACAGCATTTGTTTTCACACTCTATTCTCTTGTACTTTGTCTTTACATGCGGTGCTCGTATTTTCATTCATTCATTCATTCATTCATTCATTCATTCATTCATTCATTCATTCATTTTATTATACTGTCAGCCCCATTTGGGCTATAACGGGAGTGGAAAAAACAAGCATATATACACAAGAATTAAGCACTCCCTACATAAACATCTATAATACATAACAATGATTGACAAAGGATAGCCAAAGTGCTTTGCTCTGGAGCACGGCAAATAAGCATAAAATAAACTATACGTCCATCAACATTACGTCACTTAGGAATTTTTACGAAAGAAGGTACCCACTCAGATAAGACAGCGGAGTTCGGCAGCCTATTCCACTCACTGATTCGCCGCGGGAAGAAACTGAACTTAAAACAACCGCTGTAATCTACAGGGGGGGTTCAAAAGTTCCCAGGCCACTATCCCATGCATTCCTATGGCAGCGTGGCCTGGGAACTTTTGACCCCCCCCCCCCCCCCCTGTACTTAATATGCCGGTGCCTCGATGTTTCCGCAGTTGTTATACTTATATACTTTTATTTTATTTTATTTAACAATACTGAAAATTTCTGCAGAGATTATAGCAGAAAAGGCACATTAAAAGTAATATTTGTTTACACAAAATCATACACGGTTAAAATCACAAAAAAGTCAAAATGACAGAATGACGTATACAAAATCATACATTATACATTCCCATTAGATGAACACACAAAAGAATTTTAGTAACAAAATCATGGGTGAGATTATTGCTAAAAAAATCACGCCATATCCACGACGTGAATGATGATGAGTGGGCGAAGCTCGATCGTTTTCATCCATGGCAGAAAGAGAATGTGTGATCTGGAACGCGCTTATACTTCATGGTCATCAGCGTCATCGTCATCGTTATCACGTGTAGTGGGTACATTCCACTATACTGCGTCATCGTCATCTTTATCACGTGGAGTGGGTACATTCCACTACACGTGGCTACCTACCTACCTACCTACTACTACTACAGAGGAGGGACAGACCCACACCCTTAAGGAGCTTCGCCCCTAAAACAACTGCAAAAAGATAAGAAATACATTTGCAACATGACCTAGGATCAGCATGTACACATTACTATTGAACTTTGATTTGTCAAATTACCTGTTTTTTAATAATTAGAAAGTTGATTGTGTTGGACAGCGTCGATTGGACGGCGCGTTTGGAAGAATGAGCTCTCTATTAAACGGAGATATGAAAAAGACTTAGCAGAAAAGGAACGACCGGAAGATGGCTTGCGCCTTCGAGTCGTTTATCTGAATGCATTAGGGACAGCGTCACTTGTTTTCTTTTCCTCACCCTGGACAGCTCGCATCTCTAAATACAAGTTATATAAACAACCCGTGAGGTTTATTATCGACGTGAGCACAATGCCACTCACACCTGCAGGTGTCAGATGCAGGTCGTAAACACACGCCCGTGAGCATGTACCTCGCAGGCTGCAATGTTTGGAGGGACGTTCGTCCTATTTCGCGGAACATGCATTAAGCAACAAGACAAGTTGAAATGCGGGCTTGTTGGTCATTGATTTGAAACATTTCTTAATACAATCCTGAAAGGATCCACTTAACACGATCGCGTACGATTTCTCCTGACGTCACTGACCAGAGACCCCGCTGAGCGTGCCCCGCCGTTCAGAGACGCACTGCACGGCACAGGACTCCTTTCTCGGAAAAGCAATAAAATAAAAGCAACCATTCCGAGCATGTAGGGTTCAACAACCGTGGTTGTCCCAGAATAACACTTCGATAACGCGCGCGCACGCTGTTGCCATCCCTGCTTTCTCCGAAGCCTAACCGAAACCTCGACCCTTCGTCAGGGACTGCAAAACATGATCCCGTGCTCGTCAAGCTGGGCCCTACCCTGGACGAAACGCTCACTTCCGACTTCCTAGAAACCTTACACTCACCCTCTTCTTCCTCCTCGTCCTCCTCACCCTCGCCCTCACGCGTGCGAGCGAGCGGGGACGACCCCGTACGGCACAAAACTGCAGTCGTCTCGCTTGCTAATCTGAACATCTGTCGAGCTGCAATGCGAAAAGAGATGTACGCCTGTGCCCCGTAGCACACGCAACGGCTTACTGAAGTAGCGTGCAGCAGACACTAGCGCTGGTTCGTTCTACGCTTAGAAAAGTAACTATGGTAGTTCTGACGATAAAGTATACGGCAGGACGACCGGCGCCATAGCTCAATAGGGAGATCATAAAACGCGTTATTCGAAGGTAGTAGGTTCGGTCACTGCCGGGGGGCAAGTTGTCTTTGGGTCCGCTTTAATTTATTCGCATTTCTGTCATGATTCCTAGAAATAGCGTCCCCTATACTTTCTTTGGGTTGATTGTCTGTTTGTTCTCATTAATGCTAGCTCACCGCAACGTAAGAAAGGACATCAAAGAGCAATTACAGGATTTACTAGGACGGACGCGTCCCTCCGGAGCACTTTCTTTTAAAAGGCAGCCAAAGAAACCCTGAAATGCGCGCGCGCGCACGCACACGCACACACGCACACACACACACACACACACACACACACACACACACACACACACACACACACACACACACACACACACACACACACACACACACACACACACACACACACACACACACACACACACACACACACACACACATACACACACACACACACACACACACACACAAACACACACACACGCACACACACGCACACACACACACACACACACACAAACGACCCGCCATGGTGGTATAGTGGTTATGGCGCTGGACAGCTGATCTGAAGGTCGCGGTTTCGATCAGGCGGTCGCATTTCGACGGAGGCGAAATGCTGTAGGCCCGTGTGCTGTGCAATGTCAGTGCACGTTACAGAACACCAGATGGTCGAAATTTGCGGAGCCCTCCAATACGACGTGTCTCATAATCATATCGTCGTTATGGCATGCAAAACACCACCAATTATTATTACTTCCTTTCCATTGTAGCTCATTGCAAGGTAAGAACGGAGACCAGAGAGCAACTTAAAAAACCAAAAAGGATTGCAGCTATCCCTCGGAGGCATTTCTTTTCAGAAGAATAACGTTTACATCTTTATTATCAATAGTAATAGTAGTAGTAGTAATAATAATAATAATAATAATAATAATAATAATAATAATAATAATAATAATAATAATAATAATAATAATAATAAAAATGCGCGTATCTCGGCCTCCGCGTTCCGAAATCAGAATATTCATCATTATGAGGCACGGCGTAGTGGAGGGCTTCGGAAATTTCGACCTTCTGGTGTTCTTTAACATGTATACTGACATCGCCCAATAGACGGGTTTCCAGCGTTTCGCCTCCATTGAAATGTGACTGCTGCGGCCGGGATCGAATCTGCGACCTTCAGGTAAACAGGTGGGCACAAGGCATGTTACTTACTAACAAACAGTTGTTTCACGCTTTCCCGCATGTCTTGTGGTTATTCATTGTGCGTTCGCACTTTGCGTTAACCACCGTAAGTACAATACAACCTGTTTGTACTTCTTGTGTTTGTATTTATTTCGTTTATTATTGCTTATTATATTGCACTGAACCAGTCCACACATAATTGTGTCATTTATGTAGCAGCAGAAATATATGAATATATGCTTGTATTGTTTTGCTTCTGCAGTTGTCCGCTGTTGTCTACTGTTCTAACGGTGCCAGGAGCCTATTCAGGCGTGTATAGACACGCCTTTTGCTCCGGCGCCACGGTAATTCATAAGCCATGTATTGTTGAAGCTGCAAAGAAACTTCAAGCTTCAAACGCCCACTAGCCCAGAAGTGAGCATAGTCCAGCTAAGAAAAAGAGGTTGGCAGCGCCCCGTTTCCAGCTATCGCCACACTGCACGGAACTACGACGGAGACTGCGTGGACTCTCATTCCGGCACTCTGACACCGAACGCTTGCTTCCTCGTGTACACGCTCGTCTGCGCACGTCGTCTCTGGTTACTAAAAGAGTGCATCACGTGATCACAGTTCCCACAGTCGTTGGTTCCCCGTTGTTATTGTACATGTTTTCATCGCCACGTTTGTCGTTGACATGTGTATTTCCTTCGTACGAGTCGTAAGCGTGTTTTTCTTGCTACCCAAGACCTTCCACTGCGGGGTAAACACGGTATTGTTGGTTCACCGTTGCCGTGATAGATGTGAGATCTACTTCCCACGGAATAGGGCAGCCATCTTTGATTTCCGGCACCCGGAAGACTCGTGAGCAGTGAGTGTAGTCTCTTTGAACAGTACTGAACAAGGGCTTAGCAAAAAAAAAAAGTTTTTTTTTTTGGGTGGGTATGGGGAAGGGATAGCCATCTTTAATGAATAATAATAATAATAATAATAATAATAATAATAATAATAATAATAATAATAATAATAATAATAATAATAATAATAATAATAATAATAATAATAATAATAATATCTGGGGTTTTACGTCCCAAAACCACGATATGATTATGAGAGACGCCGTAGTGGAGGGCTCCGGAAATTTTGACCATCTGGTGTTCTTTAACGTGCACTGACATCGCACAGTACACGGGCCTCTACCATTTCGCCTCCATCGAAATGCGACCGCCGCGGCCGGGATCGAACCCGCGACCTTCGGGTCAGCAGCCGAGCACCGCAGCCACTGCATCCTTAATGAAATTCCCGGAGTTGTTAGCCTAGGTTTGTTGCCTGGCCTGCTGCCCGAGGAGTTGGGTGATGACTGTGATATATACAATGATCACATATACCTCCCCCAAATAGTACGTACAGTCACAAACACACACCTATACACAAAAGAGTCGCTCACAAGCTTTACCAAAGATGAAGGAGGGGGGGTTCTACCGTTATTGTGTATGTGCATCAAAAAGAACTCTTTGACAACGATGTGCTTGTTATTACTGATTATGTAATGTTGAGAACCACGCCTAAGAAAGCATGGCACTTATTAAAGCATCACTTATTAAAGGAAACCCGGCATAAAAGGCGGATACGTCCCTCAAGACTGTCATCGTCCCTGCGAAAGTTACACAGGAACTCCCTCAAAACATCGCCGTTTGTTTGCTCGAAGCCACTTTGAAGGGTACGCGAGAACTTCGTTCCTCCGTGCCCGTGTTGTTTCTATAGGCCGGCCTTTTTATATTATTTTCATCGTACGCGGCGTTAGGGGGGCATGACAAAGCACCGCGCTTAAGCGGTCCGAAACGAACAAAGGGTATAGAGCCGCCACCGGCAGCTTTCTATGCTGCATGGGTAATTATGTCCCAGAGGGACCGGCAACACACAGAAGCCCCGTATAGTGTTTACATCGCGTCCCGCAGTCGGTAATGTGATAAGGTTCATAACGAAAATCCGAGAGAGAGGCGTTAGGCCTAATTTAATATCGCCTGATGTGATACTCCGTAACGCGATAACGAAGGGGTACCGGGGAAAAAAAATGGTGGAAAAAGGCGTAGCGTTGTTGACGATATGTGCCCTATAGATGAAGCCTACGGAACATTGTTGTTGTGCCCAGGAAAGGAAGTTATTAAGGGCTCGAAATGAAAACTCTTCAATATACCACGCAGTTATGAAGGGCCACCAAAACACTCTGAGTACAAAGACGAGAGAATGGTTTTTAGATGCGAAACAGCTTAGAGCGGAGTTCAATCCGGTGGTGTGCGGCCTGACCACCCTTACTGCGCATGCGCCAACTCTCCCCCCTCTCTTCGCGTGAGCGCGAGGAGGTCGGAGGAGGTTGCGTGAGCACTGCCTCCGCTTCGTTCCTCCTCTCCCGTTTCTCTCTCTCCGGCGCCGCTGTGCGCTCGTATATAATGCGACGCGCGCTCGCTCCGTTGCACTCTCCTTCGCAACGGCGCTATGGATGTCAATGTTGGCGCCAGCTGTAGCGACATCGGTAACGTAAGCTGTGACAGCAGCGCACGCAGCGTAAGCAGCACCGCTGATACACAACTCCACACGCAAATGAAACATACACGGAAACATACAAATCGAAACACAAGTGAACACCAGCGCTGCTTCGCATCCCCACATGCTTCCCTTTAGTGGGAGATGGTGTAATTTTTTTCTCTCGCCTTCACTTACCCTTCCTACAGGCGCCATCTCCTCCTCGCCACTTATTTTTTTCCCAGAACGCGCGCACAATGTCAGCACTAAGTGTTGAGCCTGGGTTTCGCGCTTTTGGGTCACACGCTATTACCTCCGTTTGCTCAGCCGAAAAACGCACAAAAGGAAGTGAAATCACATGATCACGTACGATAGTCATGCGAGACAAAGCAGAAAGGGTGTGTGACTGCATGACAAAGCAGGGTAGTATACTATTAACAACTGATATCTCGTGTATTGGAACAATCGAGAGCTTATTTCTGCATCACGTCACGTGAACAGTCTGCAAGCGTCACGGATAATGTTGAAAATGCGGGAAACGGCCAGAGAGAATAATTCGCTCGTTCTTTCTATATTCAGAAGTTGTTTAAGGGCCCTTTAAGAACGTGTATTACTCTACATCCTCTCTTTACTATATGCTAGATCTCTCAGCTTGCTAATAGACGTCAGATGACAAAAAAAAAAAATGTGCGTTACCTACTCGCCAACATGGCCACGGGTGGCGCTGGCTAACACTCCAAAAGCTTACACGAACGGAAACACCCAGTAAATGTGGACAGGGGAATGACTGCCGCCGTACCCGTCAACTGGTAGAGCAGACCGGACGCGTTATCAGAAGGTGGTAGACTCGGTGCCTACCGAGCGTAAGTTGTGTTTCTTCCGTCCACTTTAATTTCTTCCCACATTATGTAATAATTACTTTACTACAGTTAAAAACTACAAATAATACCCCCTATGCAGTGGCGTAGCCAGGGTGTGGCCCACCGGCCCCGTGCCCCCCCCTGCCCCCCTTCCCGAGGTTTTTTTTTATTTTTATTTTTATTTTGCCATGGCACATTGAGCACAATATGGCATTCGACCAGTGCCCACGCCACAGAAGTGTCAGCGTATTTGTTGATCATTTTCTCTTTTTTTTTTCTTCTTGTGCTTCTTTCTCTCTGTCTCTCTCATCTTTCTACTCCCCCTTTCCCTTTTCCCCCAGTGTAGGGTAGCCAACCGGACTGCTATCTGGTTAACCTCCCTGCCTTCTCCCTTTTGTATTCCTTCCTTCCTTGTCTGCCCAGCTCCCAGTTCGGTGTCCGGATAGTGTGTGGAGCTTCTTGAGAGCCTGCTATGAAAGATCGGACGTAGTTATGCACCGATTATCAGTTACAACCTCGGAATGGATACCAAGACATGGGACGCGTGTTCGTGGACGGCAAAACGTTAAGTGGAGCTGCAGAATTAAGAAATTTGGAGGCACGAAGTGTAATGAGCTCGGGCAGGTCACAGTGCATTGGAGATCATTGACATAGGCCTTCGTCCTGGAGTAGACGTAAGATCAGCTGATAATGATGATGATGGTGGTGATGAGTAGTACACCGTGCTTGTTTGCTTCAGTATCACTTCAGTACGAAGCCTTCGCCAGAGGATCATCTCTTTTCTGTTCTTAAGGCGAAAGTCTTAGGTGCCTCACCAACACGAAATTTTTTTTTTGTACCTTCGGACAGCACGCTTACACCTAACTTGTTTGACCGTTTTTTCTATATATAGCACAGTAAAGGCGTCAACTGTGCGCCGGTTTCTGAACACAAGCAAGAAACACGTAAAAATATAATGAAAAGGTCAGTGCTAGTGTCGCGCCTTATCTACACTCCGTTTCATACAGAGCAGTCAACGCTGGGGAGGCTAGCGATACTTCTCGCAGTAGACGTGTTCGCACCATGAAATCGTTCTTTCGTGTTTCGCCTACCCAATGTGCTTTCGTTCACTTTTATGGGGAGTAACAAATTATCAGTTGTTCTTGTGGCTTAGAGATAAACAGCTCTGATATATGGCTCTCGACATGTCCTCAGTCTCTGAGCGTTTCGTAATCTTCGTTTCTTTGTTCTTCATTTAAAGCGTCGCGACTCTTGACGCACACGCTCTTGCGTGTCCTCTACACAGCATTCACTACTATGCATAGAACGGAGCATAGTACGCCCCCCGCACGCTCCTCTTATCGCTGGACTAGAGCGTAGACCAATTAGAGCCCACGCGGACTGTTTTACTCGCTCGAACTCTAGCACACAACAGTCTCTGATCTCACTCCGACGTGTAGGGTGTTGTCATCTTTCAGGCGTCTTATCTGAACGACACAGACCGTCGTGCATTCATATATGAACTTGTCGTCACCGAAGGCTATTTCGTAGCCCTATTAAAACTGTGCACCGCGTTGCCGGAGATAAGAGTTTCGAGATAAAGGTCTGGTCTTTGACCGTGCCGGCGGCACTGCGAAATACCGATATGACGGCTTGATGACGTCAGACATAGAGATAAAAACTCATAATGTTCAGTGTTTATTTATTCATTTATTTTTTGCCTGTTATGATAATGTTTTAGCGGTAATAATCGTATTTGTTGGAGTTTTACGTCTGAAAAACTTGACATGATTAGGAGGAATGCCGTACCCTAGTAGCACCAAATTGTTGCCACAACGTTGAAGTAACTTTCTGAATGTTGAGGCAACGTTGTGTCAACATTTGGTGCTACTAGGATAGTGGAGGGCTACGAAAATTTCGACCACCTGGCGTTTCATGACGTGCGCCTTAATCAAGTATAGGGACCTCGAGCATTTTCATCACCATCGAAAATGTGGCTGCAGCGGATGGGATTCGATCTCGCCACCTTAGGGTCAGCAGTCGAACACCACAACCTCTAGAACAGTGAGGCGGGTCATTTGTTGGCGATTTATATGCCGAACTGTGCGGTATTATTCATATTTATTATGTATTTCTTAATTGTAAACTTATGCAGCTTCCGAGCAAAAACTCGTTTACTTCTTTCTTTTGTATATTGTATTTATCTTAGTCCCTTTATTTACGTTTTCTTGGTCAACTTGCTATATCTCCTACGCCTTTCTGTTGCTCAATGTAGTGTGTATTTTGTTTTATTTGTGTGGTTGGCTTCATTTCGTTGTTTTGCATAATCTTGGTTTAAATTCTGTAAACACACATCGCTTCGTTTCGTGTGTCTGCCCGGCCGCGGCGGCCAAATCAATCAATCAATCAATCAATCAATCAATCAATCAATCAATCAATCAATCAATCAATCAATCAATCAATCAATCAATCAATCAATCAATCAATCAATCAATCAATTTTTCACCCTAATTCCGAATAACGCTACAGCCTGAAAAGCAACGGGCCCCTTCTACGAATATTGCACAGATACAAATGAAGAAGGTAACAAAGGTAACATCAAAGGTAACAGAAACAGTTACCCTGCAATATTCGAGTGGTTAAAGTACAAATGACTTCCAGAAGAATATGCAATAGCGCAACGCCATGCACATACGACAACAGGTGCGTGTGTGCAGTCGTATAGTTTTTACAAAAAGAAAATCTCCATGTCTCTTCCTTTACTAATAAATATTTGGTTTAATTTCAGCTTTTTATCACCCGTACAGCATGTACAACTTGCGTTGGTATACATAGCGTTTCATTTTCTTTGAAGTTCCGTATTGTTGTATTGCATATTGGATCTTCATAAATCATTATTATGCTATTCTTTTACATGCTTGCTTCGCTAAGTTCCTTTTTTAGTTTTATTGTTTGTGAGAAGTATTATGGTACTGTCCAACTGCCATGCGCTCGAAGGAGAGTGCCGGTATTGTAAATAAACATAAAAAAAAACGCAACCCGCTCATGCTTACGCCATGGCAATCCACATGGATCTGTTTTAAAGTTCGGCTGCCATCTCATAACATGCTGGTAAAAACACGCCGACTCACACGTTCTCTCACCATCTTGATGCGTCATTTCTTCACGGAGCTTCAAGACCCGAAGTTGGTGGCCTCATTCTCAACGAGAAGCATAAAAACAAAAACAAATATTCAGTAAGCAATAAGTGAACGAAACAAGCCTGCCTACAAGCGACTGCATTCCAGTGTAGCGCGCACGACGATTTCGCTTGAAGCCCTGTCTAAACAATGCCTTGCGATCTGGGAGAGAGACTCGCGAGAACTCCACGGGCTTACTTGTGTTTTCTTTAGATAAGTAGGAATGACGCATGGCATGGAACTCGAGCGTCACAAGAGACTCGAGAGAAAGCTCTGTTGTGGGAGAACGAAACAGCTTTACAAGAGCTGCAGAGTGGATCGCGTTTCTTTTTTGTTTGTTTGTTTCTTTGTTTGTTTCTGAAGTGCGACGGTACAACGAATTGCTCGCCCAACGTCGCGAAAAGTGTCATGCATTCATATCGTGTGCAGGAAGCGGCACTTTCGCAATGGAGCTCCTGTTGTACTCTATCTCGCCAGTTCTGTGCAGCGCAGCCAAACCTACGGGCTCGCTTCGGTCGTGCACAAGAAACACCTACAAGGTTCCCTCATGCATTCCCCTAAGACGACTCGAACGCGAAAGCCATGTACAGTGGCGCTCAATATGAGTTGAAACACGCTGGCTGTAGTTAAAGTGACCCCAAGCCTGAACAATGACACCGACAAACGTTAAATTAGTTCAGAAAGGACCGCTAATTGAGAGTTTAATTCACCATTTTTTTTAACACGAAAGTGTTTTATGTCGGGGTCCACCACAGCTCCACTGACGTATTTCCGTCACGGATATGACGTTGTAAAATATAAACTAACAGATTGCATTTCTATGTAGGTGCCATTTTGCAGTGTTGGCGCCATTTTGAGTACAGACAGCGTGTTGCAACTCATATTGAGCGCGACTGTACTTCTTGTTCCTTCTCAGTCAATGTACTGATCCTCCCAGCCCACCTCGGAAAGCCGTATGCACGTAACGTGCATAGGCGCTGCCTCCAAGATCGGAGGCGTTGCAAGCTTTCGGCGCCTCACCTGGTTTTGCACGGCCTCCGTGATCCGCCCACCTTTGAACGAGTGACGTCATCATGCAACGTCACGTTGTGTGACGGTATTGTGACGTTATAGTAACGCCATGTTGACGCCACAACTTTCGGCGACCTGTGCCGTCATGATGATGTTCTCGCGGCATCATTTTCTGCATCCCTCGGGTTGACACCTCCGGACGCCGCACACGCTGAAGGTAAATTTTCTTGTTTGATGAAGCATTTAAAGCTTTCGCCTTCAAAAAAAATATAAATAAAAAAGAATGTGGCCAACAGCTCCATCATTATCCGGATCTCGTTATCCACAACGCCGGCACTCTTGATCTTGTTTCGCGCAGGTCTCAATGAATAGGTAGGGCATACTTCATAAAAAAGAGACTTTCCGCTTGCTGAATATAATCTGTCTGGGACACATACCTTCGAGCATACTTACAACATCTTGCCTCTTCTGCAACACATGTAAGTATCGTTTCATATAGGTTCTCTAGCGTTAGAGGAACATATTCTGAACTGCGTCCCGCTGAAGTGGAAGAACCTACGAGCACCAAGATGAAGATACAAAGCTTGCTCGGTGAACTCATGTGGAACGCTTTTCAGGGTAATGGACATGTTGTAATAGTGGCTATGATTTCATCGAAACTAGAGCCGTATAGCTCAAGTAAACTCATACAGAGCACATGTTCCACTTTGTAAGGGGAACAAATCTGCAGAGTTCAGCTCAATTGCTGGGAGATTTGAAGAACGACACCGGGCTTGTACAGAAAATTGCTAGCACTGTCCAATGGGCGTCCCACTGAATAAGTTGGAAATATTTTCTGCAAACGTGCTCTACTTGAAAATGGCGAAATGAGTACTGCGGCTGCCCACAAGGTAGAGGAAGGTTACCGTATAGGGGGAAAAAAAGTCGTACAGCTGTCAAATGTGCGAATCAGATTTTTTCCCTTAAATGTTTTGTTTATTGAAAGGTACTGCAGGATCTGACAGGAGATCCCAGCTGGGGAGCTGGCATACATATAATACAGAAAAAACAGGGTCCCAATCATTCATACAATGCGAAGGAAAAAGTAACCAGTACATGAAAGTCAGTAGCAGCAATACGCATGGTATGGCTACAAATCCTCCCAAAACTACTAATTACAACAATCATAACGGGAGGGTGCGCATTGATGCAATCAGGTTATTGAAACACAATATCCGGATACAATTTACAACAACAACAAAAGAAAAAAAATTGGGGGCAGCTACGCACTATAGTGGTGCGAAGACTAAGGAAGCAACGGAGCTGGTGGCGTCTCCCCCTCCTTCTCACCCTCACTTCTCTCTACTACTATAGTATACTATACTATTCGATACTATACTATACTATAGTATACTATACTATACTATACTATACTATACTATACGTGGCTACGCTTTGTCTTATTAAATTCTTTTTGTCTGTGTTTCTTTCTGTTTCTTTCTCTCTCTGTCTATTTCTTTCTATGCCTTTCCATCCTTTTCTCTCTTTTTCCTCTTTCCTTCTACTTCTCTTTTTTTCCCTTTCTCTTTCTACTTCTCTTTCTCTGTTTTTTTTTCTCTCTCTTTATCTCTCTCTGTACTCGTCCTCTTGCGCATTAGAGTTATTGCATCCCACGCCGGAACAAATCGACGCACGTGTTCTGGGAGCGAAGCAAAAGATTAAGAAGAGAACGGAGATGAAGAGAAGGACGAAGAGAGCGCGCACCGGTTCATGATGATGATAATTTTCAGGTCACGCCACACGTCACAACGAAAAGCTGAGCAGCTCCGCTGCAAATACCAACAATAGAGTTCACAGAAACATGCTCAGCATGTTCATTCGCTTCTACCGTATCTACCATGTTACACGTAAGTATGGAAAGCTGTATGGATCCTTATTAACGATGTACTGACGGCTTAATTGCGAGCATTGATAAAGCCTTCGTGCCGTTCGTGGAACACGTACACTGCTCTTGTTTCCGATTCGGCTAACACGAACTACGTGCCGTTTGTAGTACTGCACGGATTTAGCGAGAAAGAGCACGCACGTAACGAACACGCGAGCGCATATGCTTGCCCAGATAGGAGCACGCTGCGACGCGTAATGCGACACGACTCTTTTTTTTTTTTCGTATGAACAATCACGCTACTAAATGGGGCCCCCTGCTCGCAGTGAGGGAGATAGTGTAAAGGGTAAACGGTTCGGCGTCGGCGTCGGTTTGTACGCTAACGTTCGCAACGAGTCCCAGCGTTTCCGTGTCTTTATCTCGGTTGAACCAGACGTGCTCGGCGGCGACAGAGCAGCAATATTGTCCGGTGCCCCTTTTTTGGTTTCTCGCGTTTCTTTTTATGCCCAGAGCACAGTAGCTATTATCGCTATTTTGCGAGACCTCAAGGACTAACGGTGCTAGCGTTGTAGTAGCAAACAAACATAAAAAAAGACAGTGCGGGGGTTGGGAAAGGGGTGCTCATGGGGAGGGTTTGTTTTTTCCCCTGTAGGAGAACACTGCGCGGCTCCAGAGAAAGTGGAGTGGAAAGGGAATCATTGCAGTGTTTTACTCCCTCTTTCTAACAGTAATTTTCTTATTCATCCCTTCATAAAATGGTACGCGTAGTTCGCAAACTCTTTCAAGAAAGCAAATATTAGGACGAGAGTGGTCTAGCAGTAAAGAAACATACAAGAAAAAGGAGTCAACATGGGGGTTGGGAAAGGGTGCGCAGTTGGGGACGGTTTGTTTATGCTCTTTGAGGAAAAAGTACGCGGCACGAGATAAAGGGGAGTGGAAAGGGAGTCATTCGAGCATATCACTCTCTCTTTGTCTACAGCCAAGATAAAGGGGAGTGGAAAGGGAGTTATTCGAACATTTTACTCTTTCTATCGTCCTCTCCAGTCGTTTCTTTTCTTAATTTTCTTCCTAAAACGGTAGGTATGATTACCAGCTATTGGGAGACGGCTAGTACTACGGCTATAGCCACATAACAATAAACAAAGATAACAAACAAGGAGTAGCTAAGGGAGTTTGGAAAGGGCGCGTTGTTAGGGAGGTTCATTTCTCCCCTTTAGGTGGAAGCTACTGTGTAATAAAAGGTGTTAAAGAAAAGAAATCAGTACAGCTTTTGACTCTCTTTTTTCCACTTCCACTTTTTTCGTCTTACTATTTATGTTTCTCACAAAACGTTAGCGACCGTTGCCGACTCTTGTAAGGTTATAGAGAATACAGCCATAGCCAGTGTTGTAGTAAACAAAAAAGGAAAAAAAAATATAGTCAGTCAAAGAGTCAGAAAAGAGTACGCAATTAGGAAGGTTTGCTTCGGCCTTTCAAGGAGAAAACTAGCCCTTCAAGAGAGAAAAAAGAGACGGAAAGGGTCATCGTAGAGTTTGGCTTCCATATTACAGGCGAAGCCATTTTAGTTCTTCTTTTTTTTTCCTGGTTCCATTCTCAGGTACCGTCGCCACGAATTGCGAAAGGGTAGAGACTATAGCGGTGGTTGCGTAGCAGTAAGCAAAAAAAGAAATAAAAAGCAGGCAGAATCTATAAAAATAGTTCGCAGAGGGTGTGGCCAGATAGGAAAGGTTTCTTTCACCCATTTGGGAGTAAACTGTGGGAGAAAAATGTCGATGGAAAAGGAGTCGTTGGAGCGTTTAAATTTCTCTTCGGTAGGTGGAGCCTGTTTATATTTTTCTGTATTTGTTTCTTTCTCCTGGTAAAGGTTGGTGATGTCGTAGACTCTTGCCAGACAAGAGATAAAACAGGCGTGTTAATGTTCTGAACACCGAAAAAAGAAAAGAAAAAAATAAATTGGTAAGGGGTTTGGTAAGTGAGCATCTAAGAGGGTTATTTTCTGCCTTTTGTTTATGGAAAAGTGGAATACTGAAAGTCACGAGGGAGCTGTTAAAAATTTCAGCCCCCCCCCCCCCCCCCCAACAACTTGTGTAGGGAAACAAAGTAAATAGTATTATCAAATGTGCCTATTTGTCTCTTAAAAGAATAAGAAAAAAAAAACTCGTGGTAGGTGGCGAATAAAATCAAGAAATATGTGGAATTATAGCAGAATTTCTTTCTTTCGTTAGATTAGACAGACACAGAAAGTTTTTTTTTTAATCAGACTAATTTCTACATTTAAAAGCAGCATGATTTTGAGATACCTCTGAAAAACTTGCATAATTTTATTTTAATCGAGTTTTTTGACGGACACTTTGAGGAATTGACATCAGAAGTTGCGTCTTCAAACGAACTCCAATTGACAAATGAATTCAAATAAGCATACTGAAAAAGTATAGAAACAGAAATAACAGAACAAAGAAAAACTAAGAAAATTAGGCGTAAGCAAAAGACGCATAACTAATTACAGCAGCTCTAAGCCTATATTTCCCAAGTTCCCGTTAGACTGAAGCCCTTCTTTAATCACTTACACATTAAAATACAAATATTTAGACCATCAAGAGTCATTAACGCTAAAGACGGAAGCATTCATAGAGGCTCGCGTATTCACGTTTAAAAATTAACTTTATTCCCTCTTAAAACGTTCCCGCTTAAAAGAGCATAAGTAAGTTCGGTTCATTCGGCCACACTTGTATACTATCGCCGTGAACTGGAACAGATTCTGTTGCAATTCCGTCTTCGTCAGTAAGTGTGATGTTAGCCTAATAACTTCTTTCACGCTTAAAGTAACGCCTTCGCCATTTCTTGCGACCAAATAAACCCGGCATCGCCAAAATTGCGCTGCCGACTCATTAAAGCGCACGATTTCACAGATTTCAGAAACTCCCGCATTAAGGCATTAGGCTCTCAATGACACACTACGCCAACGCAATCAGCACTACGCCGACTTTTGTAGGTTATAGAACTAAAGAATAAATTCGGGAATTGTTGTCACTATCCCTTGACGACGGCTATCCCTTTCCACTTGGTTGTTAGGAGAAAAAAATGTTAAGATTACTTAAAATTAGGATAGAATATATATATATATATATATATATATATATATATATATATATATATATATATATATATATATATATATATATATATAGACACTCCTATATCATACAAGTATGGTGCACACTTTCGATGCAGTTCCCTCAATAATCATCACAAATATTAGTGTTAAAAAATAACGTTGAAGCACTTTCGTTCTCTTGTAATTTACCTGTAATGACCATGGGTCTAGTGCTTTCGCTAACGAGAACTACGCAGGCTATTTGCGATGCAATCAGAGGTTGGTAGTGCATGTTATGACCCTCGCGAATACTTACTTCCGTTTGAGTTCTCATCAGTATGTATGATAATCGCAGTAATATCACCTTTCCCGCTTAGCCGAAACGCCTATGCCATTTCGACTGGCTTATAAGTTACAAGATTTCTGATTACCAGATAAGTAGCAAGATCGCGGTGTCGACTCATTCATGCGTATGCACCCCTGCATCTGGCTGTATGAAGATTTTGCGGTCAGCTATTACCACTGAATAGCCCACCACGGAAACCTAATGCGCGCTGCGCCGTTTATAGACCCTTTTACGGATGGGCTTCGGTGCCGCGATGCTGGGCTGTAACTTTGCCGTAATTGTATCTTCAACAACTAAAGGAACAGTACTGTGGTAGATGTATACACGTGAAAACGGTCGCATTGGGGCATTCGGTGTTTCTTGACCTTACCAATTCACATGGCGAACAAACAAACAAAAAATTCGGCTAGTTCCACGCTGTGACAACCGTTGGACAACGAAGCTGGAAGCGCGCTAGTGTATGTGATCAAGCATCGTCATCATCGTCATCATCGCCATCATCATCATAATTTTCGATCATGGTCATCACTATTTCCCGTCTTAATCGCCCTGTCGTTTTATTTCTTCATTCACTCCCTTTCCTGGTCACGTGATCCAGCGGGAAGACGACCACTACTGCTACTACTACTACTACTACTACTACTACTACTACTAAACTGCTGCTACTACTACTACTGCTGCCACTGCTAATACTGCTACTACTACTACTGCTTGTGCTGCTGCTGCTGGTACTGTTACTACTGCTACTACTACTGCTACAACTACTTCTAATACTACTACTACTACTACTGCTACTACTACTTCTACTAGTACTCCTACTACTCCTTCCACTCTTTCCTCTCCCTCCTTCAGTTTCCCCCCATTCCCGTTTCCACGTGTAGGGTAGCAAACTGGTTATCCTGGACTGGTTAACCTCCCTGCCTTTCCTCTCTACCATTTCTTCTTCTTCTACTACTACTACTACTACTGCTGCTGGTGGTACTACTACTACCACTGCTACTACTACTACTTCGACGACGTCCGTCGCGGTGGAGCAGTGGTTACCGGTGCTCGGCTGCTGACCCGAAGGTCGCGGGTTAGATCCCGGCCGCGCTGGTCGCATTTAGATGGAGGCTGAAATGATAGAGGCCCGCGTACTGTGCGATGTCAGTGCACGTTAAAGAACACCAGATGGCCAAACTTTCCGGAGCCCTCCACTACGGCGTCTCTCATAATCATGTCGTGGTTTCGGGACGTAGAACCCCAGATCTTCTTCTGCTTCTTCTTCTTCTTCTTCTTCTTCTTATTATTATTATTATTATTATTATTATTACTACTACTACTACTACTACTACTACTACTCCGACGACGACGACGGCGGCGGTAAAGGGTAGGCTACAGATAGCTTCGCTGTAAAAACACGGGCAGTACACTCGTGTACTGCGCTACGTAC